>CM076584.1:1394105215-1394482699 GCA_034641835.2 Pinus albicaulis
TGATAAGTTATGTCTGGGTCAAAACCCTTGGGGAATTTTTCCAAGGCTGAGCCAAGTGTAGAAATTTGCTGAATAAATCACTTATTCAATGAAGATTAACCTGGTCATATATCAATTTCGAATTGCATACATAACACATAACCTTCTTCTACAATTAATTGTCACATGCGGAAATAATATATAGAAGCAATCTCACATCAAATCAATTACACATTAACTCAGAATGTATGGGGAAAGCCTATAGCTGAAAACCCCGCAGCTATTGTGTATATTATAATGGAGAAATCATGTAACAATCATAGTACAAAAACTCTTCACAAGCTTTCATGCACTACCTCCCATGCTACACACTATCAAGCTAGATCTAGCAAATCACTTGCTCCAATCCTTAGCCACTTGAGTGTAACCCAGCTTCACGTTTCCACCCTAATCCTATCTACATGCTGTTGAGCTGTGGTAGCCTCAACTCCGGTAAAGTGTGGGATTTTGGATTGATAGTCATTTTGTAAGGGAGCCAAAGGTTGTGGCAACACCAAAGGTGCATACCAGGCTACCATGAAGGGAGCTAATGGATGATGTAAAAACTGAGGGCTTGTGGGATGAGCTGAGGTGGTTTGAACAGTAGTGGTTTGGATAGGTGTGGTGGATGTACTTGGACTAGTGATTTGATTTTGAGCAGATCTGGGATGGTAGGAGCCAAAGTGATGGAGAAGTTGAAATTCAGGAGGTTTGGTAGGTGAGGCTTCTCTACTAGGACTCTGTGGCAGATCTAGGGGCTCAAGATCATCAAAGTCTATCTTACTTCGTGACTTGCTTCTGAAAAGGGTTTTTGCTGATTTTAAGTCAAAGGGGGAATCCTGCAAGGAAGTGAGATGTTCAGGTACTGATCTTGCTTTATGGATGGACCTATCGATAGCTAAATTGCAAGTTTCGGAAGCTTGCCACATAATATTCTCTGGGTCATCTACTATGATAGGGGGATTTGGGTCTGGATGAAATCTGGTGTTGATTCTTCATGAAGCCAGATTTCGGGTCTAGCGTTTAGAGAGGATGGTATTTGTGATTATTTTGGATGGATGGCCTCTCTAGGGTTTTACTAATGTGAAGGATGGTCAAAATAGAAGATGGAATAATGGAGTCTCCAGGTGGATTTCTATGAGAACTATGGTCCACAACCAACACTATCAAAGATGCTTTCGGGAAAAAGTTTTATAGCAAACTTTGAGATGGAAACTTGCAAAGAAGAGTGATTCACTTAGTTTCGACAGTTTGCTAGGCTGTGTGAACAAGCTAATGGTTCTTTTGGCAAGGAGACTTCTGCTTATCTCCTATGTTTAGGTGAGGTCTTTTGAATCGCTAATTTATACTTAGTTTGTCACTGATTACAGAGTTTCTACCCTAACCTTAAGTTTTCGGAAGGATGAGTTAGCAGAAAGGTGTGGTTTATGAAAATTTTTGGTCTTTTATGGAGTTTTTAGGCCTATTGGAGGCTATTGGAGTCGCCAGGTGGATTTTTAGTTGTTTTGAGGTATATGTGTATGGTCCACCACCAGTACTGACAAAAACCAATCTAAGGAAGTTTTTTGGGGTTTTTCTGAGTTCTTTATGTAGTCCTAAGGTTTGTAAGAGTGTCCTACAGCTGAGTCATCATTTTGCTAGGATGGTGAGACAACTAGATTCTACTCTTCTAAGTTTGACTGAGATTTTGAGGGTTCCTAAGGGATACCTAGGATGTTTTGAATCAAAGTCCCACCGTGATCACCATTATGTTAGTGAGCGGTGGGGATAAGTCAATGAGATAGTATTTTCAAAAGGTCTCTAAAAGTTTAGGGAAACTAAGTTTTTTTATTACTCAGAGTCCCACCATGATCGCCATTATATTAGTGTGGCAATGAGGTGGCTCAATCGGATAGTAGCCTAGAGTTTAGTAAATTAGTAAGGCCTACTAGAAGCTAGTGGAGTCGCCAGGTGGATTTTTAATTCTTTTGAGGTATATGCATATGGTCCACCACCAATACTGACAAAAACCAATCTAAGGGAGTTTTTTTGGGGTTTTTCTGAGTTTTTATGTGCAGCCTAGTTTGTAAGAGTGTTCTAAACCTTATTAATCACTTTCTAAGATGGTGAAACAAGGAGTTTACTCTAAATGATTCTATAGGCTGATGGTTTGAGTTTAGTGTTGAAGGACTAAAGAGTATAAGAGTTTGCTAGACTGTCATGTACTCAGTAAGTCTCACTGTGATCGCCATTATGTTAGGGTCCCGTGATTTGGCTGATTGGCAAGCCAAATGACAGTGTAACATCAAACCAATCTTTGGAGCCCAAGGACCTAGCCTTTGTGGACTCAGAGAGGGCTCTCTCTATTTCTGTAAGGGATATGTGTGTCTTTGCTTATTGTGTTATGATTTTAGGCTAGTTATGAAGTAGGTTTTTTGGTTTTGGTCTTTAGTTTGTGAGGGATGAAACTAATCAAAGATATAAGATAGGTAAAAATATGTCAGATCAACTGGGCTATGGGGTTGAAGAGGTCAAGAAAGCTTTCAGATGGTGATACAAGGTTGTGGACGGGCCGATTTGATTCGAGGTAAAATGGATCTTTGGGAAAAATGGAGTGAAATGGACATCAAGTTTGTGAATAACAAAGGACTTCAAGCATAACTAGTTTAATAGCTGACATAAACATGGTAGGGAAAACCATTAATCATGAGAAATGTAACTTTAAGGTAATCAATGCTTAGAAATAAACATTCAAGCCATGCGTAGAGATATATAACTCTCTAACTTTAGGAAATGGCTATAAGACTTTGGGGAAAAACATTTAAGATAGACAAACAACTCAAATCACTATGTCGGAATGCCTAAAGACAGTACTTCAAGCTATTGGGCACTTTGAAAACAAGATTGCATAGTCTTAGGCAAAGGGAAAGATCAGAACAAGACCTCCTTGGTTCAACAAATGACAATCTAATCAGTCAAAGAGAAGTTTCATAGATGGAGACATGGCTAGCCATGAGTAAGCAGGGCATACTGTAAATCATAATTAGCATGCATAAAACCATGAATGAAACAAGCAAACAATATTCTTAAGTTATTAAATAGCAATCAAGAATTCTTTAATGTGACTAAGAATGAAGAAAACATGGCAGCTATGAAGAAACATGAAATTTGAGGTGCCTCCAAGGGCATGTCTCAAATTTTTTCTCTACTGTCCTATAGCAAGCAAGAACATGGATTTATGAATGAAAACTAAGAAACAAAAAAACATAGATAGAGACACTATAACATTCTACCAAGTCATGGAATCCAACAACAATCCTCTTTCATCATCCAAGAACATCCTAGAAACTATCCAAAAGCATGAGACAAGTATTTCTTCCAAAGCTTATATGACCATATACCTTCAACGGAGGATGACCAGGCATTATAAAAAGCTAAATCAGTTTTCCCGGTGGAAGTTGAAGGCTGCTCAAGAAAAACTCAAGGAGGCTAAAGGGAAGCGCCCGGCACAAAAATTGAGGAAATCCACCTCAAGAATCCAAATTTTTCCCTCTACTTCACAACATGTTACTAAAAACCCTTGAGGGTCATGCTCACCAATTTTGGGCAAAATTTGACATATTTTGGTTTTTTGTCATTTTTGGGTTTTTTGCCAAAACTCATGGGCATCGCCATTTCAGTTTGGGACATCATCAAAGGATGAGAATGGTATCATTGGATGCCATATTTTCAGGAGCACATACTCAGCGATTTTTAGAACATTTGAAGATCATTTGCTCCCCCAAAATGGTGAAAAACACTCGCTTTTTCTACACTCTGCCCCGTTTATCAACAAAGCTTATTTTTTGGGTTTTTACACATAGGCCTATTTTTGCAGGACTTCTAGTGGTCTGTTAGGATAAAAATAAACATTTTAAAAAATTATACACTTAGAGCTTTCCAACAAGCTATCATGAGCCTCGTTTCGACATCCAGAAGACCTCCAAAAGTTGCCGGCAAGTTAGGGGACCTTTTGCTGATGTATTTTTTGAGTTTTTTTGTAAAAATTGAACCTTTCAAAACTGACTTTTCCTCATGTGCGTTTAGCTATTTTTGTACATGATAAGTTATGAAAAGTCAATTTATTTCCCTCTTTTAGCATTTTTTGAGATACTTTATGAGATATTTTGTGCCTTGGGCTTTACAAAGCCTCAAGGACAAAATAAGATATTTTGGATAGGCCAATGAGATTGCAAGTTGAACTAAGATGTTTTCCTCACTTTGGCCTATATATTCCAAAGGATTTGATTGTAAACAAGGCTAAAATTGATTAATAGAAGAAATCCAAGTCCCTGTTTGACTTCTCCAATTTCTTCTCCAAGTGATCATTAACTCTCTCAAGCCATGCTTCCCGATTGTTCTCTATCTCTTGTTCGAACAATGCAGTGAGAGGGGTAGATTAGAGAAGGACATATTCTTCTTCTTTTTGTTTCTCAAGGGCCTTTTTTAACCCCATGCTTCTTGGCCTCTTTCGCCTAGGCTGATCTTCACCTTCACTTTCCTCGAACTCACCCATGAGTTCTTCCAATCTCACTTGTGCTTTGGAGGCCTCCTTTTGTATCGGATCTCCCGTGTCGCATATACAGCCATATGGACACACATTTGCTTGTTTTGGACTTGCAAAAAGTGATTGAAGTTCCTAGCTCTATGAAGATCAGCCCTCAAGGCATCAATTTGGCTTTCTCTATGGATCAAGAGATTTTCTAGAATCTAGGCTTCATTATCACTATCATCACTTTGGATTTGGATGATGTTGAATTCCCTTTCCTGTTCATGACTGCTTTCTTTCCCTCCCTTCCCTTTTCTTTGGGTGGCTCTTCTAGTACTCTTCCTCTTGGGAAATTCGACCATGGGTTTCCTGGGTAATTTTCCCTTGCTTCAGAGGGCCCTAGTCACATTTGGAGTTACAACTATATGCACCGTTTTCTTTGTTGTCCAGGGATTGGCGACTTTCAGAGAAGAGAGCATGGCCCCTTGCCTGGGAGAGGTAGCTAGCACATGCTCCATGGGCTCTTTACTCTTGTCACTTTGCCCCTCATTTTTTCCACTGTCTTGGAGTTCTTTATGGATGCCTTGACTGTCCTTTTGCACTTCCCTTTGAGGGCTGTCCTCCTCACTATGCTGCAATTTTTTATCCTGCTGCCCCTTTTCTTCTTGAGGTTGTTGTTCCTCTTTAGGAGGCTTCTGTTCATCACCCTGAGGTTTTCTCTGCTCATATTACTGTAGATGCTATGTATCATGTTGTGGCTGCCCCTGTTCATCACCTTCATGCTGCTCCTGTTCAGCATATTTTGGCTGCCCCTATTCATCGGCTTCATGCTGCTCCTGTTTAGCACCTTCATGCCCTTGCTATTTTGTCTCACTATGATGCTGCTCATCGACACTTTATTCTTCATCCCCTTAGTGCCCTATTTCATCCTGCTACTGCTCATCATCACTTTCTTCTTCCTGCTCATGTTCTTCTTCCTCATCATGGTCATGCTCTTCTCCTTCTTCAAGCTCCTTTGTTTGTTCTGTGGTAAACTTGAGCTTTTTGGGAATAGGTCTACTAGAAGAAGGCGAAGGATGGTGAGTAGGAGGTGTAGGGGATGTATGAACTGGAGGGACAGTGGAGAAATCCAGATGGGTGATGAAAGAATCCCAAGAGACCTCCCTCTTTTCAAGCTGATGAAGAATGATGACTTTGATGAGAGAGTGATGGAAGAGGTAGGTTGTTTGCTATGAAGGAGGCTTCTTCTGAACATTGGAGGCCATTTTCTCAATGCTCCTATGCAAGAATAAAGGAATATTTAGCAATTTGGCCCTAGTGAAATGCATGAGCAGTCGAATGTGATAGGCATAGACTTGGGATAATCTTCCCTCACAAGTAAAGTATTTCATGATGATCTTCATGAGGGGGGCGTAGCTAGTCAAAAGATACGAGAAGGGGGAAATGGTAGGACATGAATCTTTATGCTCAGGCTTTAGAAAGGGCTTGTAATATTTTGAGTCCAGGTGGCTTTGTTTAAACCATTTCTCCCCAATATAAGGGATTTTAGTGGCCTTGGAGATGGACCTTGGAGAGAATTTGAAGTCGAGGCCTGCCAACTGGAAATGCTTGTCTTGAAACCTCAAAGCACAAAGATGTGTCAAAGGAGAAAAGCTCTTCACCTCTTGCACTCTTTGACAAAAATCTAAACACCCAACCTCATGGAAATTGAACAAGACTGATGGGTGGGCATTCACTTCTTTAGTGGAAACATGCTTAAATCTCTTATGTAAGCCACTCCTACTATCCTGCGTGGGAGGCATCTTGTTTTGAATGCTCTCTGCAACACCAAGCTACCTCAAATGGCCAGTGGAAAGTTATTCTCAAGCACACAACTCTGTCCTCTTTGTTAGTTACTGTTCGACCAAGGAAAATGCCTCAAATGCTGTGTGAAATGGTTCTTCAATATCAGCTCTTTGCTCCTTACAAATCACTGCTTGTCTCCCTTTGTATGCCAATCAACAAATAGTTATCAAAATAACAAGCACATAGTCAAATTGTTACTGTGGCTGGGTAAGTTTACAAGGATCCTTTATGTTTTGATAAAAAACAAGACAACCTTGTATTTAGAATGAGGAAAAACACTCCTCCCAATCAAAACACCCTCCTTGTATTCACTATTTCTCACACACAGTTAGACAAAAGACCTTCAAATTGAATTAAGAGCTTCACTCACTAAATTATATTTCATGGATCAAAGGAGGCATTGGTTTTTCTTTTTTCTCCACACAGAGAAGACTTTCTAAAGTGACAAAGTCATTCATGCATGGTCACTGTTTTTAAATTAGGCTCATTGTTTTAACCTAGGAACACTGTGTTTTCCTTTCAAAAACTGCTTCACCTTCTAACATTGTTTTGAGGGCAGTTTTTTAGGCCTTTTTACATCAATATAAACACACCACTTTCACTATGTCAATGTTGGGCAATCATAGCCACAACAATCTCGGATTTTAAACCAAACACTCAACCCTCCTTGCCACTTTTTTCTCCACTACATATAGATGACAGAGTTTATGGTTTGTCACAGTCTTGAGGGTAGCTTTAGGCTCTTTGAAACAAAAATGACCACTCTACTTTCATCCCACTGTAACAACCTTCTTCAAACTATTTACCCCAACACACCTTGATTTATACCAAAGAGCTTCATTTTTCTAACCACCATCTAGCAGCTCGAATATACCAAGGAGGTAAATGAAAATACCTTGAAGACGGATGATAGCCTTTGTTGAAGAGCTTGAGAAACTTTCAGAGCTTTTTGGAGGCATTTTGTTTGTTAAAACATGTGCGGCACATTCAAAAGGGTAAGTACCGTGCATCAAATAGGGTGTCGGGTCGATGATGGGCGGTCGTGACCGGCGCCTACAGGCGCGCTGCGCAACAATACAGTCTCTTTGTAAACTTGTTCCTGAACGCACCGCACGCTTTTCCAGGCACGCCGCACAGTCTCCAAGCTTTAAATTCTGTAAATTTTTGCTCAAGAACTCCTTCTTCGGTCCAGTGAAAAACTAAGAGGAGTTGTTTGCATTTTTTAAAATGCAAAAAGGGATCATCCAACACAGTTCAATCCCCTCTTTATAGTATGAAAAAGCCAACTTCCCTTTGATATTTTCTTGGTGAGGGTTTGAACGTTTTTCTCTCTAAAACAAATTCCTTTGTTTATAATGAAAAAAACAAAAATGGGTTTGAAAGTGCTATAAGGGGCCCATATTTCAAATAACGTTGGTAAAAAAGGTTGTGCATGCTACTTGGACAGTTTTAATAGATATGAACCTATCCACTTATAAGATATTCATTCAAGGGCCAAACTCCTTTCACCGTTTTCCTATTAAGGGGGGAACATGTCTTTCTTCTGCTTGTATCTGCTTGTTAGAGGGAAACCTGGTTCAAATCCATATAGTGACTGTAGATGCATTATCCAAATGGCTTTTCTCTTTGACTATGGGTGAAGCTTAGTTGCATTCACCCAGGCTTTAATCTTTTGAAAACCTTTCTTACAATCACATGTAAAAGCAAGGTACCTTTTACATATTTTCATAAGGAACAGGCCTTTATTTCTAACAGTGGCATGCTTTGTTTGCTTTGAGTGTTGTTTTTGTTCTTGAAACACCTGCCATATCCCTCCTTACACATTTATAAACCTATGTGTCTATTTGCAAAGCCTCTTTGAGAAAACAAAACTCAGGTTACCTTTTTGTCCACTATGATGAGTTATCGACACAAAATTCCTCATGAATCATGAAGAACAGAACTTTCTTGAAAATTAATCAACACTCTTTGGCCTGTGTCTAACCCATCTCTCAACCTCAGCAAGGCTGTTTCATTTCGGCTCCAGACTTCTTTTTAAAGAAAAATATGATAGGATATAAAAACAACGTCTTGGATTATTATAGTACCCCTGCTTCCTATTTTTTTTTAACATCATTTCTCTATTCAGAAACCTTCAATTGTCTTCCACTGTACCTAAAATTTGTCTTTACAGTTAGTGAAAAACTTAAAGACAAACTTTATCCCTGGCCCTCTGCTTATAGATGAAGGAGGCCTTCTCAGTCCTCAACCCTCTGCTTATAAAATGAAGGAGGTTTTCTTAGTGATGCCATTTCATCAGCTTTTAACAGTGTTATTTTTCCTTTCACTACCTTTTCATGCTTGAGCAAATGAAGAATGACAAATTGATAATATTCAAGATGGGCACTTCTCTGAGACATGTAATTCTTCTTTTCAAACACCTTTGTGCCTCTTTAGACATCATAAGCAGTTTGGCTAGTATTTGCAAAGCACTTCTTTTCATTCATAATTTACTAACCTTTGACTGTGATTACAGGAGCTTAATGAAAGACTCTCTATCCTATGGCTGCATCCCAGGCTCAAAATCACATGAGAAATAGTTGTATTCTCATGTTGAGCCAAATATTGTCTTCTGGGATGCTGGTACACTTATTCTCTTGAAAGATCCATTGAAACACTGTAAAAACCACCTAATATCAGTTTGACCTAGGGCATGTGCATTGCTAAGACTTTTAGGGCTTGTTAGTGTCGCGACTTAAGGGTGTAACCAACTTTATTTGCAGAATGGGAAAGTCGGTTATGACTGGTCTGTAGCAGATAGAGGTTCTTTGGTTTTAGGATAGTTTGCCAAGGGAGAAATGCCTAAAGCGCCACTACCTAACTTAGGGGAGACTTCTTTGGACATATTTGGATTGTTTTCTTTGGAGCTGATGGACAAAGCTAGTATGGCCGAGGCTAGATAGGGCTTGATAATGAGGTTTCATCTCGTCATGGGCGGATTGAAAAGGTAGGAGGGAAAAAATGTTTATGGGTGTTTTCCAGCTGGAAAATTTGACAATTTTTTAGATCAGCTGCTAGAAAAATTGGCTGTTACAGCTAGTCATTACCAACAAGTGAAAAATATTGATGACTAACATCGACCTCCATCTACCAATAACCACAAGTATATCACTTTGGCGGTTGACTATTTCACCAAATGGGCTGAGGCCATACCAATGTTGAATAACACAAGGGTTACCACAAATCTCTTTTTCTTTAACCATGTTATCACTCGATTCTGGGTTCAGAAAAAATTGGCCTCTAACCATGGAGGACATTTTGAATTTGAGATATGGCATGAGCTATCCTCTCTATTAGGCTTTCAGAACCAATATTCATCATCTTATTATCCCCAAGGTAATGGACAAGTTGAAGTAGTCAATAAAATCCTTAAAAATACTCTTCAAAAGATAATGAATAAGCACAAAACCAACTGGCACCTTGTTCTCTTCCCTACTTTGTGGATCTATAGAACTTCTGTTAAAACTTCCACCAGGTTTACTCCTTTCCACCCTGCTTTTGGCGAGTAGACAGTCTTACCGATCGAGTGTGAAATTCCCTCCCTTCACCTAACCATCAAAATTTTCCCTCACACCCAACCTTTATAAAAAATACTTATCATGCTTGAGCATGATTGCAAAGATCATCCTGTTGCATTGCAAACCATTGAAGCGGCCAAGAATTGCACCAAATCTCAATATGAATGAAACATCCACCCTTGTACCTTTCACGAAGGTGATCTTTTTCTAGTGTATGACCAGGGCGATGATGTCTTTGATCATGGGATGTTTGAATCTTTATGGCTAGGGCCTTACATATTAGTAAGGATTTGGGCAAGGGAGCATACCTTCTAGATGATTTTGAAGGCCAATTCCTTCCTAATCCTCGCAATACACTGTACCCCAAGAAATTTTACCCATAACATCTCCCATCGATATGCGTGTTTTATTTATGTCATGAATTTAGGAAGCTTTCAATATCATCTCATTTGTTGTCTTATGGCACCTTTTAGATGTATACATAATATACACTGTATATTGGCTATGTCGATGGTGCAAGTCGCTTCTCCCAAAATATTGCCTTGGCAGCTTGGGCCATTTTTACCCCCTTGCATTCGTTATTCCTCTCCAACAGCGTATGCATTGGATCTGCCACCAATAACTAGGCCGAATATGATGCCGTGATAGGTTTATTAGTTGATTCCATTGATTATCACAACATTTATCTTCATGTTTGTTTATATCCCTTCCCGCTTTTCATGTAATTGAATGGCATGTATCATGTGAATAACCCTGTCCTTTTTAGAAGATATTTATGAGTGAAGCTTTTAGTGCGTGAATTTAAAACCATTACACTTAATCATGTACCTATAGCCCAAAATCGCTATGTATATAGAATTGTAAACAATATTATAGATTGGCACTTATCACATGAATTTAACACAAGACAATCATAAAAAAAATGGTGAACCATATACTCGTCATATATAAAAAGATGCATATCCACATTATGTATCGACAAAATAATAATGTTTGGAGTCCACCACTCTAAATACATCCAACATGCCCATAGCATGTTACAAAAATCAAAACTGGGGGAACCACATACCCCTACATATAATCACTATCTAGAGGGTCCTAAGCCAATGGGTCAAGTCCACCAGCCTGCAGATTCTGAACTTCCTGTCTAGCCATCGACATGCACCACAAGACCCCTCTCCACTCAGAGGGTAGCCCTATACATATCTCGATGTATTGGTCCTCAAGATCATGCCACCTGTACTTTGATACACTAATCAACATCATCTCACACTTGCATTGGACATCCTCCAGGAGAGCCTCATAGTCAGGTATTTGGTCTCCTCTCACTCCACTAGAATCTACAGCCTCAGGTGTTGTGGGTCGTCCCATATACCTTGTTGGTTTCACCAGTTCTATATCTGCATACCAAAAGTAAAGAATCAGTACCACATAAATATTATAAAAACTTTAAATGCACCACAATATAGAAAAATTTCACCTACCATCTGGTCCCCATGTTTGACTCGGTGGAAGTGGAAAGTGAGGGTCCCCTTGAAATTTCGTACCACTGTATGGATAGTCATATATGTAGAGCAACATATGATCTGAGTTTGCGAATAAATAGGGTCATAACACCCTTACAAATCCCTCAACTCCGCCTCCGTAGCAGCTACCCCCGACGGCACATCCTGGGCTTCCATGGGCCCGCATCCTGGATCTACACATGATGCCGAAGTGTGTTGATATTCTCAAATAAGAATGAGAATAACACCATACCAAAAGAACAGTCATGGTTCACCTATCGCTTGCATAACAACAACTTTTGTTTCATCGATGACAACATCATCTAGGCCCACCCATAGTAGGTCCCACTTAGAAAACTCTCAACCCACATCATTTCCCCCCCTTTGATTTGATGGAATGTCTAGTTTCCTAGGATCTATAGTACTACTGTGACGATAACCCGTATCTCTAGCCTCTCTAGATCACCAATCGGAATGGTTGTGCCCTTAGCACGCACATCCGATCTATAGTGGCACTCCACAAACTTTGATATTTTCCACCCATGCGGTAATATTGGATGTATATTTCCCACCACCCCTAGTGGTAGCAGTCCGATCAAGAAATAGATATCTTGGATGGTAAAGATGATACTATGCCCCTGCACCATAAATGCCTCCTAGTCTGGATTCAAATAGCTGACTATCCATGATAATAAGGGCTCACTTTCCCTCATCAATGGTTTCTCAACCGACTTGGGAACCCATACCTCACAAGTGCTCCTCGTACCACTTGATCCTTGTGGATCATGACATGAAGCGCATCCAAATCCCTCTCTCAGCAGTTGATCCTCAAATTTTCCATACCTTCACAAAACCATCATGTTTGTCAGCTTAGAGAAGGTAAACTGCATCATAAACTGTCAAGTCTCAGTCCTCAGCCAAAAATTATCCTAAATCCCACCTCAGGTCCAACTCGCACTTTTCAGCCTCTGCAGCTGCGAATTCACAGTTTTCCCCTATGTAAATTGAGAGACAAGTCATAGTACAGGCTCCAGAAAGTGGAAGCTAGTTCTGAGGAAGTGTAGAGGTCTATTTCTAAGCCCTGGCACCTAATCTGAAAAACTGAACCGCTAAAAATGAAGAGTAAGGTTAGCCCACCTACCTGCAATTGAAAGATCCTGATTGCAATAGCTGATTTTTCTGCTACGATTGCCACAATATTTAATGCATTCTCCTCCTCCCCAAACTCACCACATCTCCTCTAGAAAATGAATCAAATTGGAGGGAAATCGCCATATTAAAAGAAAAACCCTAAATTTTCTTTCACCAATTGCGACAAGACCCTAGCTCGGTTTGATGAACTGCCATCACTGTTGGAAATCTCTCACCGAGAACTATAATGGGTATCCTTTTGTTTTGGTAATTTGACACTTCACGAGGAAGCCATTTTTCCAAGAAGGGTCACTTTTCCACCTCTTAAAATCAGATTTCTTCACTTGCGCTACTTGTATTTGGGTAACCACTTTTCCTTCATACTTTTCAATGCGTGTGTTTATTTTCATCATGAGTAACCATATTTTTCTCATGTTTTTATTATCCCCACTGAGTTTATTCTGTATGGCAGCATCATTGATTCACCCTTGTTCAGAGCATCCCAGTTGAGTTACCATCACATTCATGGAGCCTGTCCCAAGTCATATTGTCTCTTGTTACAGTATTCCATCCATTTTTTCCTTGTTCCTCTCTTGTGTCACCCATTTTGGGATCTAGTTACACTGTCCCCCATCACCTCTAGAGTTGAGTCAGTTGCTGTGGGTCATCCATGCATTTATGATCTGATAAGGGAAGTCGTACGCCCACTACTCAGTATCCCTTATTCCATAATCATCCCTGATGTCAGTCCATCAATCAATTTACTATGATCCCTTGTGCCAAAGTTGAGGATTTCTCATCACCTCACTTATGGAAAACCTCCTTCTGTCGACATCAGCACATTCATTCTAGAAGAGAAGTCTAGAGGGCGGTTTACCTTTGTTCCAGCTTCTGTTCTTGTTCTGTTCCTTGGATTAGTAAAAGGGATTTGTCATTGTCCTTTGACTTGATTTTTTTTCATCCGCTCAGCCTCAGACCATTATTGCATGATAAAGATTTGTATACTTGATGGTTTGATGATTCAGTAGATCGTACTAGTGATTCTCGGGTGTGTGTGAGATGTTTTAGACCTCATGAGGGGGTGGCCATTCAGGTAGCCCCCCACATGCCTGGGTGACCTCCAATTATGCTACAGTCTCAAATGCAGCTCTGTAGATTTCATGGTTTCAGCTCCAGCAGCTTGCAACCACCATAGCATGAATGATTCATATTTTCAGAGCTCTTTCTTGTTTATCAGGGCTTCTTTGGTTGTTATTATATCTCATGTACTTAGATATTATTGTATTCGGTCCTGGCTCATGTTTTTCCACTTGCAGTATGTATGTGGGATCCATTATATTTTTGTCTCACTCATTTTATGTGAGCATGTCATGTACCATTTATCATGTACTTTATTTCCCAGTTTCCTTTTGCTCAGCGCACCATTATTATTTTTACTTTTTTCACTCAGAACATGTACCCAAACATTAAAAGGAGACTTATATCATTTATAGATCCTTCCCCCTCGATTATTGTCCTCTGTTGCTTCACTTTGTCTATGTATCTCTCTCTCCCTATGAATCCCCTTCAGTGTCTAGTGATTGTGTTCTTACAACGTAGTTCGGTCATAAGATTATTTCCTAACGCTCGCGCGATGGTGGGAAAATCCGTTACACCAAAATTTGGTCATATAACCATTTACAATTAGATGGATCGAAGTACACCATGTAAGACTAATTTTACCATAGTAAAATTTATTTCACTATAAGAAATAATTTAATAAACCATATTTTATTAAGTTATTTTTAGTTAAAACAAGAAACCTCATGAGGAATAATTAAATAAATCCATATTTATTTGTTTTTCCTCTAGGAATAATAAATTAAACCACTATTTAAATAATATTTCTCATCATATTTAACCCAATTGTGAGAAATAAATAGATAAATAATTATTTTTCTTATTTTTCTTTAGGAATCATTAATTAAATCATTATTTAGTTATTATTCCTCGTTAAATTTGACTAAATCACCTAGAAATAATTTAAGAAATCATTATTTGTTAATTATTCCTTTATTCCTTTAATCATTATTTGAAATGATAAATAAATCATTTATTTGTTTATTATTTCTAAATAAAGGTATTTAACCAATTCAAATACCTTTTCCTGCCAACAAAATGTAATAAAATGTTCCAAGCGGTTAGATCTAGATCTTGGTTAATAATATTTTATTATGCACCATTATCGAGGATAACTCAATATTTTGTTATAAATGTGAGGGTTTTTCATTTATTCTTCACTTTGATTACTTTCATTGTCATGCTTTGATCATTCTCACTATTGCTACTACTTTCTTTGCTTCTTGAGCACCCATAGAGTTGAACATATTTTGGATTTTTTACACCATTGAGAGAGAGAAAATTCTGGATTTGAAGTGTTGAGGACAACCAAGAACCCATCCCATTGAGGGGGACTGGTAACATTATTATTCGTTCCCTTCCCATGTGTTATAATGTATTCATAATTCTTTATATATTATCTTTTCCGTTGGATGCGTAGAGAAACTCTTATTTGTTTTCACTGTTTAACTGCTTTTACTCGTTAGATTGGTTTTTTTGTAGCATTTGTTTTAACTACCAATTGCAGATTTAAAAAAGTTAAGAAACCATTTATGTTGTTAGGGTTGTTTGTCACACAGTTAAATTAAGCTCTTTTTGTACACTTGCTTTAAGAATTTACGTTAACAATGTGTAGTGTCCATACCTTTTTAAACCAACTCCCTTGCAGTCCTTTATTGGAGAAGATAAAGTATTTGTAATTATCAGCAACTAAAAATCCCTTTGTGTTAATTAAACCTACCCTTGTGATGGTGTCATCCATGCTTGAGTAGTATAAACCCAACTGTCTGATGGTGTTAGTGTACGTCATCCATTCTGTGTGTAGCCTTAGTGGAATTTTCACATCCTCTACCCTCTGCCAAATCGAGTTGTAAGCATCCCTTACTTCGATGATATGTTGTATGTAGAATATACCCCTTGAGTGTAGGTGGTGCATCAAATGTTTTGACAATCCCTTCTCCCCCTAAACTTCTTTAATTCGATCATTCCTAATTAAGATGTTGGATCCATCACCAAAGCGCCAGACGAGGTGTTACATGAACGTTTTCCAAATAGCTTGAAAGTTGCACCATATGTATGAACTCGTGGGCCTCCTAATTGTCATGTTCCTATAAAAAATCCACAAAATTGTGCCCCACCACGTACTTGGTATGAATAATATCGCGCCACAGTCCATTGTTATGAAGACCCCACCATAATGATTTGAGAAGTAGTGCCTGATCAAATTATTTCGTTTCCAATATTCCCCACCCCCTGCTTCCTTTGGTAGTTGTATCTGATCCATCTTGATCAGATGGTATTTTTCATGTAGATTATGTCCTACCCAAATAAACTGTGCAAATATGCCATTAATCATTTAGACAATGGCACCCGGGAGGTTTAATAGGTGAGCCCAACAAGTACCCATCTGTTGTAAAATCACATGCAGCAATATATATCGCCCCCCAAGGGACAACCATTGATATTACCATGATGCAATCCTCCTTCTGATCTTATCCAAATCCGTAGCACGTCTTCATTTTTATTGTATCCAAGTTTTAGTTTATAACCCAGGCACGTAATGCCTTCTCTGAAAGGTCCATAACCACAAGTAAACAGGTTTTCGATCTCTAAAATGATCGTCATGTCTCCCTTTTAATAATACAAATGTGATTCCTCTCCATTTTCCATGAGTTGAGTTGCACTACCGAATCGAATAAGGATGTGATGTCAATTCCACCATGTATTTCAACGTAGCTCCCCAAATACCAGTATGTCGTCCACAAAGAGGTTGTGAGTGACATATATATCCATACAGATCGTAACTTGCCTGAATAGTCCCACAGTGCTAAAAGCTAGGATATTTAGACTCAAGCAGTCCATAACCAAGATGAATAGAAGGGGTGATAATGAGCACCCCTGTGAGACTCTCCGCCCAGCTTCAAAAAAATCCAATGGGTAGCCATTTATCATGACCAAAATTTGAGCTCCAGTAACATAGGCCATAATCCACTCAGTGATATGTATGCTAAGCCCAATATTTAATAAGGTTAGTCTTAGGAATGCCCAGTCCAGACAGTCATATGCCTTGCATAATTCAATCTTCATCACAAGTTCCAGTAGTTTCTTCACATGAATAAAACATATGGACTCATGTGCAATCACCATCGTGTCATGTATAAGTAGGTTTTGCAAGAACCCGGATTGTTCCCTGCTTATATGCCCAGAGAGATACGTATCTTTGAGACGTTCTGCAATGATTTTTGAAATTAGTATATACACAGTGTCGTAGAGGGAGGTGAGCCTATAATCTGAGAACGACATGGTTTCGTACTTCTTCGAAATCAACGCAATAAACATGGAATTTATGGCACCATTGATGTATCCCCCCACCCTGGATTCTTCAACCATGTCCAACAGATCCTATTTCAGTATGTCGAAGAAGAAAATGAAAAATTCCACCATCGAGCCATTTAGGCCTGGATTTTTGTCATGGGCAGAAGATATGAGTGTGTTAAGGATCTCTGTCAAGACCATCGATTTATAAGACAATGTATTCATCTCCACATTAAACATTTGAGGGTATTTAGATATGACCCACAGCTGGTCATCAATGTTAAACCGCTGTCAGGCTTGAAAGAAAGTATGAAAATGGGAGACAACCTCCCCCAGAGTCTCTGATATTTGATGTAGTATATTCCCATCCCTACCATGAATTTTCCAAATGGAGTTCTCAGTCCTCCTCTGATTTTCCATTCGATGGAAGTATTTTGTATTTAGGCCCCCCTCCTTGAGCCATATGGCACGACTCTTGATTCACCATGTGGCCTCCTGCATAAGTAGTATCTGTCGCTTTTACTGTTCTAGCGCCTTCAGCTGATCCCAAGTGTCCAATGGTGGACAATCACATTCCAGCTCCCATGATATAGCTTCTATTTCTCGGGAAATATTTAGTAGTTCCAGCAATAGGGTTGCCTTCTTTTCCCTCTTCCATATGTGAACCCAGTTCTTAAGACCCCTCAATAAATCGGTGAGGTGCACACATGGTGATTTGTCCAATCCCCGTGGGTATGTTTTGATAAAGCCCATGATATTGGCAACAAAATCAACATCCTTAAGCCAATCACAGTTGAACTTGAATGGAATGCCCATCCCCGACTTCTCCCACTTACATTCCAATAGTATAGGGAGGTGGTCCGATATATGTACGTGAATAATCTCAGAACTCAAACAACCCAAAATGCCACTCAAATGTTCATGTACCGTAAAAGGATGAAAGTACATATTAGACTAAAAATAAAAATAATATAATAAGAACAATAATCAATAACAATTATTCACTATTTATCAACCACTAAACTATATATTAAATAATTTCCCTTTAAAAAACAATCGACTTTGAAGAGATGTCCCTCAAAACTGTTGAGGATATTTGGAGAAAATTAAAATAAAATAAATCTGGTAATTTAAAAATTTAGTAGATTAACACACAAATATATATATTTTGGGGAGAATTTTATAAAGTTGATAATTTTTTTTCGGAAATCTTACAAGTAGTCAAGTAGGTGTTTTAGAGTTTTGATAATATTAAATTTAGATAAATTTCTTTAAATTTTAAAATTTTAGGTGTTTTAGGATTTTGATGATATTGAATCTAAATAAATGTGTTTAAAATTAATCACATCATTAAAAACAAATTCAAGCACTCTTACCCTGATATTGATATTTTTTTTAGGGAAAAATAACCAATTCTGAATTCTGGACCACCGGACCAATTTACTCCGTATGTAGAAAACTTCGAAAAAAACTCACGATAAGGCATTGAAGTCAATAAAGGGATTGAAGTCAATAAAGGAGGCGCCTGTCTCGCTCATCCCAATACTATCACGCCAGTGGTCAGCTAAATAAGATTCCTGTCAGTACCACCTTTGGTCAGTCAAAAAAGAAAAAGAGGATCTCTGTGTACAACAAAATTCTTTCAAGTTGCAGGCATTTGAGAGAGATATGAGACGAACCACGAGCGACCAGTTCAAAAGTAATTGTATACGGATGATAAAAAGGGGTATGACGCATAGGGTACGTGCAAAACAATCAAGCGCTGGATTCCCCGCCAAAACTAAAAGAATACGACCTGACGTACGCAATTATTTCTTTTTTTATTATTTTGAATGCAAGAGATTCCCTCTATTTATACTTCAATGCCTTTCGAAAGATTATGTGTCTGTGTTTCATTTTTCATTTTACTTCTTCACAGCACTCGTTTTCCTTGCTCTATCTTATAATCATTTAATCGTTTTCCTTGGACTTGTCCAGCTGCCACTTTATGCAGAGAAACTGGGGGAAGAACCCCCAACAGCGACTGTATGCAGATGAGAAATCATGTGGGATCTTGCATGCAGGTCCGCAGCTAGTGATGAAGCCAAGGATGACTTGCCAACATCCACTGGTAGTCTGCAGGGGTTTTGTACGACGTCATCATATGCCGGGGAGAGTTGGCAAGATTACTTGGCTACATAGCTTGCAGTGCTTCTCATGCCAGACCTCAGATGATCAGATACATATGTACGAAGACGTTACATAGCAGAAGAACAATTGTATGACCTTCCCCATGCCAGACCTCACATGATCATATACATATGGACGAGGACGTTACATTGCAGAAGAACAATAGTATGACCTTGCCCATGCCAGATCTCAGATTATCAGATACAAATGGACGAAGACGTTACTTAGCAGAAGAACAATAGTATGACCTTCCCCTTCTAAATATGTTTGAATCTGATCATCCTGGCATATATGAGGTACGATACTTCATGGCTATGGATGCTTTTGTTCAAACGATCACGAGGTTAGCTTTGTCGAAATAAGTTCTCTGTGTTCTTATTTTTTTGTGATTCTAGGAATGGGCAATTGGGTTGGGTTACTACACTGAGATAGAGTTGGTTGCATTATTGTAAATTACATAATTTAATCATTATATTAAAGTATTTTAGCATAAAGTTGGTAGTCATTATTATCATATAACTTTTAGACGAAACTATATTAGTTTAGATTTATTTAACTTTAGATATATCAGGCAATCAAATTTTATTAGGTGTAATTTTTTTTTCAAATTCTACACTCCAATAAAAAATTAACATAAAAGATTTTAAAGATTTTTTATTAACATAAAAGATTTTAAAGATTTTTTATTTATTTGTAAAGTTATTTAAATTTTTTTGTGAGTGTAAATTATTTAAATATTTTGTATAATTATTTAAAAAATTTTATTTTTTAAATTTGTAAGACATAAAATTTCATCAAAAAAGACACCTTTACCCATCCATTATACTGTAAAATGAACCTCTCTGCTCAATTATTTAAAAACTAAGTTAATTTTAAAAACTAAAATTTAATGATAATCGAATCTTGTTAAATAATAAAAAACTGCTTAAATTTCATGTCATTAAATATAACAATTTGATACAACTGCTTCAAAATAACCTAATTTTTATAACGTAATTATTATTATTATTTTAAAATATATATGTCACTTTTTAACATTATAAAAACTTTTTATCTTTACCTGAAGTTGGCTGAGACCATTATCACTCGAAATTTTAGGTGAAATTATATAATTTGATTAGTACATTAAAATAATTTATGTTCCAAGGCTAAGATTTTTCCATCGTAAAGCTTCTTTATCTTAACATGAGGTTAGTTGCGATCATTA
This sequence comes from Pinus albicaulis, assembly GCA_034641835.2. NCBI lineage: Eukaryota > Viridiplantae > Streptophyta > Pinopsida > Pinales > Pinaceae > Pinus > Pinus albicaulis. The sequence goes on from CM076584.1 coordinate 1,394,125,568, forward strand.
TCACTCTAACTTTTAGGTGAAGTTATAGGATTTGATTACTACATTAAAATATTTTATATTGAAAATCTAAGCTTTAACAGTGATTGAAAAATAATAAAAAACTCTCCATTTTCCATATCATTAAATCTAACCACCTAATACAACTGGCTGAAAATAATTTAATTATTATTATTTTTAGTGTTTTTATATTAATATAAATGTCATTTTTCCTAATAAAACTCCTTTATGCTGTACCGACAATATACAAAAGTCTATCATATTAATTGTATAGTGTCCGCCCTTACCATTAAAGTGAGGAATAAATGAAATATAATTAGATGAAAAATATTTATTGGGTAAAATTTATAATATTTCGCCACCATCATCCCTATGACAATCTATGATTAATTATATAGTGATTGACATTTACATGAATTAAAATTAAATATCACTTTAAGAAATAAATTACAATTAAGATAGTTTTATTTAAATTTTATATTAAATTATTATTAAAAAATATTTAAAATTTTAAAAACATAACAAAATTGTTTTTTCTAGCCCAGCCGCCATTTCTTCACATGAAAAAAAATAAAAAAATTGATTCTTCTATTATTCCAGCATAAAGGTGTATACACCACTGTTCTGCCACCTTCCCTGCGATCATGAAGGCATTATAATGTAGACAATATAAGTGATAGATGATGGTGGTGGTCACCTCACGTTGCACCATTCACTTTCCATGAACGTTATTGTTACAGGCACTCAAATTGCTTCAGTTCTGAATTGTTTCACTGCTATCTTTCTCAGGCAATCCATTAAATGGTTTGGGTACATCATTATGAAGTCTTTATATCTTGGACCATCCTTGCTTCTCTTTCCCCTAGTGAGTGTATCACTGCTCTATGTCTATTGAATTTCATTATTTCTATTTCTATTTTTATTTCTATTTTTATTTTCCTTGTTTCGTTTTGTCTAACAGAATTGATAATGGTTTTGTTTCAACTCCAAAACATTTTTTTTCATTCTCCTTTACAATTCTCAGATTTCCTGGCCGATTCTCTCCACCTCCATCATCATTATCGAATCCCTTTGGTTTATCTCTCCCTTGCCTCTGCATCCCAAATTTAAATTTCTCTACCGGCTCCCTCCCTATCATAAGGCAACCCATTTTTCTGTTTCTCTTCTCCTCTGCTCTACTCTTCCACTCCCTCTTTAAATGTGATGCTCTTCTCCTCTGCCCTACTCTTCCACTCTCTTTCATGGCTTCTCTAGCCACAGTATCCCCGTCATTATCATTAACATGCCTTGTTGGGCTGCCGCCCTAGACCTCACTTCCGGTTTGGTCAACTAAGAAATAGAACCAGGCAAGCAAAAAGTTTGCATTGAGGGGAGATTTCTCGTTGATATTTACGTAGAGAAAGATGTTGCTCAGTAGGTTTATGATAGTAGAACTGGAAATATTTGCATCATGCAGTTAGTAGATGTAGATAGTGGATCTCTATTAAGAGTTCAGAACTATTTGTTGGAAATTAATTCCAAGTACTGATATCAATCAGCAGTAATTGCAGAAGGACTGGATTGCGGCACATTGATGCCTTAGCAAAGGCAGTTTCTGTCTTCCTGTAGAATTGCAAAAGGATTGGAAAGCTCACACAAGTGAAGTGCAGAGCAGATAAGAATCGGCCCTTTGATATTTATCTAAGGCGGTAGCTGAATTCTTAGAAGCAGAGTTAAGGCTCAGACTCAAAGTCTCGCCAGTAGCGCAGAGCTTTGATTACAGGTTGAATCAGGCTTTAAAGCCTTACCTACATATCGGCGGAGTTAATGTTTCGACGCGGCATAAGTTCGCTGCATCACAAGCAATGATGCGATGCGATGATAGTTTTAACACTATCGCATCGCAAAATTTCAAAGTACTTAAAACGTGCACACCGAAGATTTTTGGCGATGCGATGAGGTCCCACCTCAATCGCGGCATCGCAAAGTTTATTGCATGCCCATTGCACAACTGTCGTTCTCCGATGCGATGTGGACCCTGCTCCAATCGCATCACAAGTTTTCAAGTGATCATATACAAAGCACTGTTGAACCGATGTTCACCGATGTTGAGATGCGATGTGGGCCCCGCGCAATCACAATCGCAAATCGCAAGACCACAATCGCAGGATCGCAAGATCGCAATCGCAAGATCGAAAATGTTCCTCCGACTTGCATTGTATTGATCGCTTCCGATGTTGTGATGCGACGTGGTCCCCACCACCATCGCTAATCGCACATCGCAATTGTAAAGAAAAAAGGTCATAAACCTTTTGGCCGCTGAGTTTGCGATCGTCGATTGACTTTCGGACGTGATGAAATTTTAAAGTAGATTTCATAGATTTAGGATCTGGCTTTGTTGGTCCGTTTAATTTTTTTATTGTAACCGTGCCTTATAAAAGGAAAAGAGCCCGAAGGCTTTTGTAATGTGTTTTTATGTATTAAGACGTTATTGAAAACATAATTACTGTGTTGAAAAGAAAAGCCCGTAGGCTAGAAAATCACAGCAAGATTTTAAGCATTGTATGTGCAGATTTGAGGATAGAGAATTTTGTGAGCACTGTTGTTTTACAGTCCACTGTTATACTTTGTGAATCCCTCTCAAGGAGGAAGAATCAAATTGCTGACTTTTGTATTTCTTTTATTCTTTTATGAATTAAGAAAACTTGTCCTAAATTGTTTCTGTTCATTTTGCAAATTGAGTTTTAAAACTCTGTGTTGTTGAGGGAATCTTCATTCTCTCTCGTTGTTTAGAAGTAATCAAAAACTTCATCTTGGTATCAGAGCTAGTCTAGGCACTTGGTGAGACAAAACAGAGTTTGTTTTTTCACTGCAGGAGCTGTAAGAAGCTTATTGAGCAGATTTTCTCCGAGTGAGAAATTTCTTTCTTGTTTTATATACAGTCAGTGTATTTTCTTTACTTATACAGTTAAGATGGCAGATGCTGGAACTGGTTTGACAAATTTCCAACTTCCACAGTTTAATGGGAAGAATCATAGTTATTGGTCCATAACTATGAGAGATTTGTTTGCTTCTCAGGGATTATGGGAGCTAGTTGAAAATGGCTACCATGAACCTGCAGATGCATCAGCGTTGGCTTCTTTGACAACAACAGAAGGAGACCTGTTGAAGAGCAACAGGAAGAAGGACTCCAAAGCCCTCTTTTATCTCTTTCAATCAGTACATGAGAGTGTTTTCCCACGAATTGCAGTAGCAACAAAGTCTAAAGAGGCATGGGATATTCTCAAAATAGCCTATCAAGGCATGGAGAAGGTGAAGACTACAAATTTGCAGATGTTGAGGAGAGACCTTGAAACACTCAGCATGAAGGAATTTGATACAATAGATTCATTCTTCACTCATGTTATTGGGTTAATAACTTAGATAAGATCTCATGGTGAAACTCTTGAAGAAATAACGATTGTAGAGAAGATCTTGAGAAGTTTACCCTCAAGGTTTGAAGCTATTGTGGTAGAAATATAAGAGACAAAGGATCTCTCACAGTTCACTGTAGATGAACTGAGTGCTTCTCTTATGTCTCATGAACACAGACTGAGTAGAGGAACATATTCCTTTTTGGAGGAAGCATTCAAGACTCAGATGTCATTCGGCCAAGGTAAAGGTCGTGGCAGAGCAAATAACAGAGGTTGAGGTAGAAGCTGAAATAGAGGCATAAATAATCTTGCTAGCACAAGCGGAAGTAGATGCAATCAGAACCAAGATGAAGGTTCAAGCAAACAACAAGCTCATGGACAAAGGTATCATAAATCCCAAGTCCAATGTCATTATTGCAAGATATTAGGCCATTATTCCAATGAATGTAAGAAAAAGAAAAATGACATGAATAATAGGCAAAATGCTAATTTTGCAAATGAAGAACATAAGAACCCAAAGATTGTGCGGTTAACTTGTAACATTGCACAAGACAAACAAGAAGATATTTGGTTCTTAGACTCAGGTTGTAGTAATCACATGATTGGAAACATTGCAATGTTTTCCAATCTGGATGAAAATGTGAAATCTGAGGTAACAACAGGAACTGATAGTAAGGTATTTGTCAAGGGTAAAGGCAGAGTCAGTATCCTAGCAAGAAATGGAGAACAGAAAATTGTGCCAGATGTATACTATGTACCTGGTCTGAAATGTAATCTTTTGATCATTGGACAGCTCATTGACAAAGGTTATAATGTGTTATTCAAAAATGATGTGTGTACAATCAGAGATGTACCTCCAAGTAAGAAGATCATTGCAGAGGTGCAGATGACCAACAATAGAATGTTTCCTCTCAAACTCAGGGCAGATTTGAAGGAAGGAAGAACTATTACAGCTGTAACACAAGAAGTCTTTCAAGAGCAAGTGAAAGATGAGAACTGGTTATGGCACTTGAGATTTGGACATCTCAATTTCGGAGGCCTGAATCTGTTGCACAGAAAGGGAATGGTAAAGGGATTTCCATTGATTGAGAAGCCTGATAGCCTTTGTGAAGGCTGCATCTTGGGTAAACAACATAGAGAAATCTTTCCAGCAGGAAAGAGTATAAGGGAAAAAACACCCTTGGAAATTTTTCACTCTAATGTGTGTGGATCGATGCAAATACCATCATTTACTGGAAATAAATATGTTTTAACTTTCATTAATGATTACACCAGAAAGACATGGGTATATGTGTTAAAACAGAAGAGTGAAGTGTCTGAGAAATTCCGGAACTTCAAAACTCTTGTTGAGAAGCAGTGTGGGCATTATATCAAAGTGCTCAGAACAGATAGAGGTGGAGAGTACATCTCTAAAGACTTTTTCTGTTTTTGCAGAGAGAATGGCATACAAAAGCAATTCACTGCGAGGTATACACCTCAACAAAATGACATTGTAGAAAGGAAGAATAGGACCATTTTGGACATGGTCAGAAGTATGCTGAAGGAAAAACACTTGCCGCATGAGTATTGGGCTGAAGCTGTCACTTGCACAGTTTACATCTTGAACAGATGCCCAACTAAAGATGTCATGAACAGAATACCAGAAGAAGCATCGAGTGGACAAAATAAAACTGTCATTCACATGAGAGTATTCGGCTGTGTAGCCTATGCACATGTACCAGATCAGTTAAGGAAGAAGCTTGATGGTAAGGGGGAGAAATGTGTCTTTATTGGCTACTGTGATGAGTCAAAATCATACAAACTTTATAATCCATCCACCAAGAATTTAATAGGAAGTAGAGATGTGTAGTTCTGAGAAGAAGAAGCTTGGGATGGAAGTCTAGAAAAGACTTTGAACGTGAAGACAACTCTGTCTCACGAAGAAGAAGAAGAAGGAACAACTGTTGTTAACCCTTCTTTGGTGGCTCCTCCTCCACCACCGCAAGCACAACAAACCACACCACAAGCTGGAATTCGGACAGCCTTGAGAAGTCAAGGAAGTGCTTCTCCAAGCACACCACAGGGATCAAAAACACCCTCAAGTTCGAATGGAACTCCAAGCACACCAAGAAGACCAAGATTCAGAAATCTGAGTGAGATTTATGAACAAGGAGAGGTAAGTAACAATACCAGTCTGAATTCTTTATTCGCTTTATACTGTCATGTTGATGACTCAATTCATTTTGAAGATGCTGTAAATGATGATAAGTGAATTGAAGAAATGAATGAAGAAATTGGTTCAATTGAGAAGAGTAAAACGTGGGAGTTAGTGGACCTCCCTAAAGGAAAAGAAGTTATTGGAGTTAAGTGGGTCTATAAGACCAAAATCAATGCTAAAGGCAAGATCAAAAGGCATAAAGCCAGACTTGTTGTTAAAGGCTACAAGCAACAACAAGGCAGAGACTATGATGAAAACTTTGCACCAGTAGCAAGGATGGAAACAGTCAGAACAATGTTGTCTATTGCGGCACAACAAAAATGGAAGATTTATCAAATGGATGTTAAATCTGCATTCCTAAATGGAGTGTTAAAAGAAGAGGTTTATGTCGAACGACCTCCAAGCTATGAAGTTGAAGGCCAAAAGCATAAAGTATGCAAGTTGAAGAAGGCTCTTTATGGGCTGAAGCAAGTTCCAAGAGCATGGTACAACAAGATAGATGCCTACCTGATTGAGAATGGGTTTGAGAAGTGTGATGGTGAACCCACACTTTACATAAAGGAGAATGACGGTAAGATACTTATTGTTGTTTTATATGTAGATGATTTAATTTTTAATGGCAATGATGCTTCTCTCATTGCCGATTTTAAAGCAATCATGAAAGATGAATTTGAAATGACTGACTTGGGCTTCTTAAGATATTTTCTTGGAATTGAAGTTGACCAAAGTGAAAATGGTGTTTTCATTTCTCACGCTAAATATGTAGAGGTAGTGTTGAAGAGATTCAACATGAAAAATAGCAAGGCAGATGTGACTCCAACTATAATGGGGTTGAAATTGAGTAAAGAAGATAGCAGCAAGGATTTTGATCCAAAGTTGTATAAGAGCATAGTTGGTAGCCTTATGTACTTGACTGCAACTAGGCCAGATATTATGCACGTTGTTAGCTTAATCTCCAAATTCATGGAAACACCAAAAGAAACTCATTGGGAGGCAGCCAAGAGGACTCTAAGGTATGTAAATGGAACAAATGGGTTTGGTATATTATACTCCTCTTCTGAAAGTTTCATGTTGAAAGGTTACATTGACAATGATTGGGCTGGAAGTGTTGAAGATCGGAAGAGCACATCAGGATATGTGTTTCATTTGGGATCAGGAGCAGTTTCACGGGCTTCCAAGAAGAAACCAGTAGCTGCTTTATCTACAACAGAAGCAGAATATGTGGCAGCAACAGAAGCAACGTGCCAAGTAGTATGGCTGAGAAGAGTTCTCAGAGTTTTGTGTCATGAAAAATAAAATGGCACAACCATTTACTGTGACAATAGCTCGACAATATCATTGTCTAAAAATTCTGTTTTTCATAAAAGGAAAAAGCACATTGACACCAAGTTTCACTTCATACGTGAGTTGGTTAACAATGGTGAGATTGTTTTGCAACACTGCAAAAAAAAGGATCAGTTTGCAGACATCCTCACAAAGCCATTAGCACAGAAAATATTTGATCATTTCAGGGAATGCTTGGGTATGCAGAAAAACCCAGCAATTGAAATTAAGGGGGAGTGTTGGAAATTAATTCCAACTACTGATATCAATTAGCAGTGATTGCAGAAGGATTGTATTACGGCACATTGATGCCTTAGAAAATGCGGTTGCCGTCTTCCTGTAGAATTGCAAAAGGATTGGAAATCTCACACAAGTGAAGTGTAGAGCAGATAAGAATCGGCCCCTTGATATTTATCAAAGTCTCACTGGCAGCGCAGAGCTTTGATTATAGGTTGAATCAGGCTTTAAAGCCTTACCTACATATCTGCAGAGTTAACGTTTCAAGGCAGCACAAGTTCGCTGCATCACAAGCAGCGATACGATGCGATGATATACTTAACACTATCGCATCACAAACTTTCAAAGTACTTAAAACGTGCACACCGAAGTGTTTCGGCGATGCGATGAGGTCCCACCTCAATCGCAATCATGGCATCACAAAGTTTATTGCATGTCCATTGCACAACTGATGTTCTCCGATGTGATGTGGACCCCGCTCCAATCACATCACAAGTTTTCAGGTGATCGTCCGCAAAGCACTGTTGAACCGATGTTCGCTGATGTTGTGATGCGATATGGGCACTGCACAATCGCAAGACCGTAATCGCAAGATCGCAAGATTGCAATTGCAAGATCGCAAATGTTCCTCCAACTTGCATTGTATTGATCGCTTCCGATGTTGCGATGCGATGTGGTCCCCACCACCATCGCACATCGTACATTGCAATTTTAAAGCGCAAAGGTCATGAACCTTTTGGCCGCTAAGTTTGCGATCGTTGATCGACTTCCAAACACGACGAAATTTTAAAGCGGATTTCAGAGATTTGAAATCCGGCTTTGTTGGTGGGTTTAATTGTTTTATTGTAACCGCGGCTTATAAAAGGCAAAGAGCCCGAAGGCTTTTGTAATGCATTTTTATGTATTAAGACATTATTGAAAACAGAATTGCTGTGTCGAAAAGAAAAGCCTGCAGGCTAGAAAAACACAACAAGATTGTAATCACTGTATGTGCGGATTTGAAGACAGAGAAGTTTGTGAGCACTGTTGTTTTACAGTCCAATGTTATACTTTGTGAATCCCTCTCAAGGGGGAAGAATCAGATTGCTGATTTTTGTATTTCTTTTATTCTTTTATAAATTAAGAAAACTTGTCCTAAATTGTTTCTGTTCATATTGCAAATTGAGTTTTAAAACTGTGTGTTGTTGAAGGAATCTTCATTCTCTCTTGTTGTTTAGAAGTAATTAGAAACTTTATTACTATTATGGATAAGGTTTTTAATAAAAGAAATCAAATTTGAGTATAAGAAGAAGTCAAATAGATGAACCACTAGCTCAATAAGTTTGCCAAACGATTAATTAATCTAGACCTTCTCAAAGCAGTTAGGAAAAATACCAAACCCGGCTCCTATCCAAGTGGGCTCTCCCAACCATCAACATCATTACTTTTCTATTCACTGGTATTCAAGGTAGTTTTTCTGGTTCTCCCAATAGTCATCACCTTCGCAGGTCTCTCATTATTACAATTATTTTTATTGATATAGTCAGTTATTCAGTCATGTTTTATCATTTCTTTTTAAAATTTCATATAGTCAGTTATCCACTCAGGTTTTACTCTGTTTTATCATCTATTTTTAAAATTTCATACTTCTGCGTTTGTTTGTTTTTTTTCCGTGACTTCATTAGTTATACACTAAAAACATAAATTTTGTATATATTTTTTAATAAATAACACCATAAATTAAAATAAAACTTATATTTATTTAACTTCTTCATATATAGATATATAATTTTAATAATAACTTGTTTCTAACCAACTTAAATATTTGGATAAGCCGTTCGGATGAGAATCTTCTCAATCACAATTTAATTGTGTATAAATGTTTTAATTCATGCATCTTCTATACAGCGTCCCCAGATCTATTTAATGTTTGTTATATTTTTAATAATATACATTTTTAATTTTTAAATTATTAATAAACAAAAGTATAAATTATTGAGTTGAAGTTTATTTTCCAACCTAATAAGAAAATGCGTATATTTCTTTAAAATAAAAATAAAATACTTTCTGAATAAAAAAATAATGTTTATAATAAAAAAAGAAAAAAATGTTATACATATTTGATTAATTGTACAAATGAACTAATATAATTTCATGTAAAGTAATTACAAGTAATATATGTGTGTGTGTGTCAGTCAGGTTTTTAACACCACACTACATATAGTTTTATATAGGAAAAAAATGTGAAAAGAAAATATTTGAATGTTGTATAGAATAATATATACAATGTGGGTTATTAATAAAATATTTTAATATGAATTAAATTTAATATATATTTAAAAATATATTAATAAAAAGATGGCTGGAAGCACCTATTATGTAATCTTTATAACATTCAAAAATATATTTTAAACAATAAAAAATTACACATTGTCTTTTGCACTCTAAAATAAGTTTGCACGTGAAAGAAATTTGATCCCTTTAGTCTCATGTTAGATATTAAGATGGATCTTTTTAATTTTCATATATTATAAAAAAAAAAAAAAATCATTTTTCTTCATGGTTATTTCAATTAGTTCAATTTTCTATAAATGGAAAATAAGTATGGTATACTCTATAGTCCAATATGAGGTAGTGGTGTAAATGTTTGTTTGTAAACATCTACATGTAGACTCAACTAAAATATAATAAAAGTTTAAAATTTAGTTTTTATTAATAAAATTATGAAAAAAATTTAGATAAGAGAGAAGCATAAAATACATAGCACATTATAATATATAATAAACAATAGTTATAAATTAAGATCTATTTTACCATATAAGTGAAAATAATGATCCTGTAATCATTTTTTTTAGTTGATAAACACATAAAGAGCCAATATTTACCAAAAGAAGACAACAATATTTTTAGCCACAGATATTCCCACTTTACCATGTATAGTATTAACTTGTAAATAGGCTTTGTTATAATACCATGGGTCAATGCCACGACTTATCAAAGGAAAATTTTAGAGGTGGACTATTTTTCATGTTTTTCCAAAGAAAAACAAATAGAAATTTCCACTTTTTCAAATAAAATTATTCTACCTAAAAAATAACCAATATTTTATGGAGATGGTATCAAATCACTAAAAGTGTCAATAATTCCAAACATTTTATAGTTTGTATATTGGAGACTTGCAAGATTACCCAAAGTTTCTAAACTTTAGGATAAATCTTCATCCTTAAAATTTTTCCTAGAACAATGAATACCATATGTCTAGAAACCATAGCTCATTTCACAGTTAAAAGATTTTATAAATATTTTATTTTAATTTTATTTTATATATATTTTTATTTAAATAAAAAATAAAAAATTTTATAATTACTTTTGAGATATATCAAAATCGTATAACCTCACTGCTAAAAATGTGAGTAAATAAAGGTTTTATTAAAATTAAAAATGATAATATTTTATATATGGAGATGGGAAATGTATAAAATATAAATAATACCATTAAGAATCTACATATATCCATTTTAATTAAATATATATTAAGTGATGAGAGAAAGAAAAAATTTCAAGGTGTTTCACATCTTGAGAAATTTGATCCGTGACAGCCTTCGGTAAGTCACAAATTAAAAAAAATCTATGTTTGTTTATGAAGTGAAAATAGTTAAAACTAGCAATTGTAAGGTAACATAAGAAAGACTAGGCACATAAAAAATAACTATTTTTCGTTATTTTAATTTGAACTTACGACAATATAGGATAACATAGGAAAAAGTAGAAAATCAAAATTAATGATTTTTTACTTCTTTTAATTCGAATTTTGATCTTGAGTAGGAAATGATTTTTTCGTTATTCTAATTTGAATTTATGACAACATAGGAAAAAGTAGAAAATCAAAATTAATGATTTTTTACTTCTTTTAATTCGAATTTTGATGTTGAGTAGCAAAATCTTGAGATGTGACTGTGATATTCGTTCCTTAGAGTGGACTGAGGTCATTTGGAAACGAAAACAATAAAATTCAAAATTTAATTTCCAAACCTTTTTGGTATACCTTCCAAAATATTTTATGCTAACACATGTGTCATTCATCAACTGAATAACAAATAAATTTGAAAAGACCCTAATCTTAAAGAACTATCAATATATGTAAAGTCTTAAGCCTCAACAATTAAATCCCTTCAATGTTTTATTTATGTACTATTTCGTAAATAAACAAAAGAAAAAAATTAACATAATCAAATGAATGAAATAAAAGATCATATACCAATCACTCAAATTACAATTATTTATAAAAGCAATAATAAAAATAAAATATAACCTTAAATATAAAAAGACATATCTAAAAATAGATAATGATAATATAATATTAATTTCATTTAAACTTACACTTGAATACTATCAAATACATCTATAACTTTAAAGAAAGTGCCATTAATAATATCAATTCATCTATCTAAAAATACACATGTAATAATATGGGAACCATGTAGCAACCATTCTGTGATATAATTAGGAAGATAATAAATCCTTTTATAAAATTGCATTTTATTTTAAAAATAAAGAAAATTTAAATAATAAAAATAAGAATAGTGTTATTTATAATTTATTATTACATAATTAAATATATTTAAATTAAATAAAAGATCATATAACAATCACTAAAATTACAATTGTTTATTAAAAACAGTAATAAAAATTAAAATATAACCTTAAATATAAAAAGTCATATGTAAAAATACACAATGATAATATAATATTAATTTCATTTAAACTTACACTTGAATACTATCAAATATTTCTATAACTTTAAAGCAAGTTTCATTAATAATATCAACTCTATCTATCTAAAAATACACAGATAATAATATGAACACCTTGTAGCAACCAGTCACTAACATGGTGTTCATATTATTTGATAGTATATATGTTAAACATATATATATTTTTAAATACCTGGTACTTGGGTCTGCTGTGAATTCTGTGGTGAAAATTCTAGTGAATTTTATGATGAAAATTCTGGTGAATGATGTGGTGAAAATTCTGTGGTGAAAATTTTCTACATTAATACTTGGGTCTGTGGTGAATTTTCTCCATTAATACTTGGGTTTGCGGTGAATTTTCTCCTTTAATACTTGGGTTTGCGGTGAAATTCTCTGGTGAAAATTTTGCTGTGAATTTTCTTGATTAAAGGATAGCTGTCCGATTTGCTGATATTCAGGTGCACACATACCTTATCATTTTCTAATACATATTTTCTCATATATTCTCAAGTATGAATAATTCACCACAACTACCAAAGATTACCAAAGGTAGACCTAGCACAGTTACTCTACGAAGCCTTTATGAGTATATAGAGTCTTTAGAGAAACGTAGAGAAGAAAGAGACGTCAAGCTACAAACCCAGTTAAAAAAACCGAGATACAAACCAAACATCCCAACAATGAGATGTTGATAACATAGAGAGTCTTAAAATGAAGGACATGATTAAAGAACTAGAAGAAAAGGTTAACAACAGTCTCACCCTAAATAATGGGGCTGGTAAATTAGATATCAAACCAATTAAAGATGAAATGAAATACGAACCAAACATCCTAGCAAGGAGATGTTGATAACATAGAGAGTCTTAAAATGAAGGACATCATTAAAGAACTGGAAGAAAAAGTTAACAAGAGTCTCACCCTAAATAGTGGGTCAGGTAAATTAGATATCAAACCAATTAAAGATTAAATAAAAAAATTGATCAAATTAGACCATGATCGTAACAAAAGGGCCTTGAACCTTATAATATTCGGTTTGAAAGAGGAGGTAGACGAGGATACTTTAGCCATAGCCCATAAATAATTACATAATAGATTAGAAATTGAAACCGTGTGTCTCACAGAAGCAACAAGGTTAGGGAAATTAACTGAGAAAGGCTAATCTGAATAAAGGTGAGCTCTACTGACCATAAATATGACATACTTAGTAAAACCTCAAGTCTAAAAGGAACGGGAATATTTATAAATGAAGATCTCATTCCAGAGGATTAAGCATAATTAAGAAAGGAGGTTCAAAAGGTGATCTGAATAAAGGTGAGCTCTACTAACCATAAATATGACATACTTAGTAAAACCTCAAGTCTAAAAGGAACGAGAATATTTATAAATGAAGATATCATTTCAGAAGATCAAGCATAATTAAGAAAGGAGGTTCAAAAGGTAAAAGAATCTAGGAAGGAAGGAAAATGGGCAATAATCAGAAATAGAAAATCCATTATTCGAGATAGAAACCAAAAAGATAGTAATAAATAGAAATTCAACATGATCCGAATTCTTTCTAGGAATTTTCGGGGCTTTCCACAGAACAAAGGCCCCAAACTAAGTTGGATCTCAAATGTTGTTGATATTATATTGCTTGTTGAAACTTGGGAACACGAAGAACCTAAGGTCCCTAACATAGATGGCTTTGCACTATGGTCTACCTGGAACAAGCGATCCTCCCGTAGAGGCATTGGAGGCATTGCTTTCTACATTAAGAAGAACATCTCACCCCATGCTAGGATTTATAAAAATGACCCTTACAACCAATATAGTTGTATTGAGATTACTGACATTAGTGATAAAAAGACCTACATAGAAATCTGTTATTTTTCCCCCATTAATTCCAACTTCTATAAGAAAAATAATCTAGATAAAAATAGTCCGTACAATGGTTTAGAGAATGATATTTCTAGCCTAAGGAATGAAGGTAATATCATTTTAGTGGGTGACTTTAATGCTCGAACTTCAAGAAACCAATATATTCTTCTAAGCAATCATTCCAACCCCAATCCTCTTTGGTTAGACGAAGACCTTACTCTGGCTAGCCGGTACAAAAGGAGCTCTGAAGACCTCGGGGATAATTTTTTTGGATCAGAGCTAGTCAAACTCTGTAGTGCTCAGGATCTCATAATTTACAATGGTCTAAACAAGTGGCCAAATTCTAGCCAGACGACCTGCATCCATGGGCATGGAAACACGTGTGGTAGACTATGTTATTTCCGATCTCCCTTTATACAATGAAATAATAAGTTTTGACATCTTAGAAGACCATGAGCCTGACTCTGATAATAGGCATTTACTCATAAATCTCAATTTTGTCATACATAGAGATCCCATAGAAGATAATCCTTATAGTCAAAAGAACTTAATCTTTGATAGAAATAAAAATGATCTCTTTCTAAATGAATTAAAAACTAATCTGCTTCCTTTATCTAGTATAGACAACATAGATGACCTCTATCATAATTTTACTACAACCCTATCTTATTCTATTAACAAGTTCTCAATTGAAGTCTCTAGTAATAAAAGAAATAGCAAAACCAACCCATGGTATGACAAAGATTGTAAAAGTGCGAGGAGAGAAATTAAGGAAGCTGTTGATGAATCTCTCAAAATTGACAAGATAAAAATCTACAAAGCCCTAACTAAAAGGAAAAAAAGGAAATATATTTGTAAAAGACAAGAGAATCCCTTACACCTCTCTAAGGTGGCTCCTAAGAAATTCTAGAGGCAGATTCTAACTAGGAAAACTAAAAACAATAATAATATTGCTTTACATGACTGGAATTCCTATCTTAAAAAGCTTTATGAATCTCCAAATGCCAGGGATTTTGAAACCCTATTCACAACGAAAGAAGTTTTCTCATTAGAAGACATTGATTTTGGGGTTAAACACCTGCCAAATGGGAAAGCTAAAGACATTAAAGGCTACCAGGCAGAAATCTTAAAAATGGGAGGTCTTGTCCTCATCCCCCACATGCACAAGCTTTTCAACCAAGCGGTCAAGCAAGGGTTCCCTAAACCTTGGACTCAGAGCCTCATTATCCCTATTTTTAAAAGTGGGGATAAAAATAACCCCTCTAATTATCGGACAATTATGATCGACCCTCTCTTAGCCAAGTTATATGGTATTATTTTGGAAAAAAAGTTGAGCATTTGGCTTGAAAGTGAAGGTAAGTGTGCTAAAGGCCAAGCGGGCGTTAGAAGGAAACACTCAACAACAGACCACCTCGTTACGCTTAGGATCATTGTGGAGGAATGCCGCAATGATAAATCTAATCTCTTTTGTTGCTTTATGGACATTAGAAAGGCTTTAGATACAGTTCCTAGAAACAACCTATGGAATATATTAGAGGAGCTAAATGTTATTTCGACCTAAGAGTGGTGGCTATAAGGTTATACGAGAATGAAATTGCCAAGTTAAAGAGCAATGAGGGGTGGTCGGAAGATATTAAGTGTAATATTAAAGTTAAACAAGGTTTTCCCCTCTCCCTACCCTATTTAGAATCTACATCGACAAGCTAGAAGGTTGTTTAGAGGAAGCAGGATGTGTTGGCACGATCTTAGTTGGGATAGTCATCATCCTTCTTCTCTATGTTGACGATTTTGTTCTTCTCGCAAGATGCCCATCTGATCTTGATAAACAACTTAAACTTCTTAAGGATTTATGCTCTACCATGGATATGTATGTTAACAATGACAAAACAAAATTTATGATTATCAAATCCAAGAAGGACACTTACGCTAATTTTATGTATGAAAATAGTAACTTGGAGGAAGTGTCTTCTTACAAGTACTTAGGAATTGATATTCATCACAAGCTCAAATGGAACTATAGCATTCATAAAAGGATTAATGGGGGGTGGAAGCTTATTTTGGTCTTGAAAATAATTTTAAAATGGCAAACCTCATAATGTGAGATAGAAAGAAGTTCCTCTTTGAAACTTTAGTCACTCCTGTTATCTTATATGGATGTGAGGTTTGGGGTTGCAGCATATCCAGAGAATCCTGGTGAAATGTTGAGCAAATCTAGAAGTGTTTTATAACTTATAACCTTAAAATTAAAAGAAATACACCCTATCCTGTTCTCCTTATAGAATTGGGTCTTTCCCCTATCGAGAGCTTAGCTATGACTAGGCTTCTGTTGTACAAGCATAAGCTTAATAGCATAGAAGACCATAAACTTCCTAAGCTAGCTTTAAATTTCAGCGAAAACCACCTAAGGCTTAAAAGAGGTTGGTATAAATACACCAGGGCCTGGTTAAACCATTGGGAGATCGACGAGAATGTTGCATTGCAAAACATTAATAACATTAAAAAAATTGTTACTTCTAAGTTCAAAGAAAAAATGTGGTGTGAGAAAGATCTAGCAGCTAAAAGAAAATTAAGATATTATAAGAAGGTCATGAAAGCCACCCTAGAAGATAAAAGTATCTATATGTTTTAACTAGCTCAAAGAAGAAAATTAATATAGCCAAGATTAGAACGAACTCTCATGAGTTCCATAGTGAAACAGGTCATTGGACAGTTCCTAAAACACCATGGATGGAAAGGATATGCCATCTCTATGAGAATATGAACATCGAAGATGAAAATCACTTCCTCTTAGAGTGCCTTGCGTACAGCCACATTAGAGATCAATTTCATAATCTTTGTTGTAATACTGACCTTCCTAGCCTTTTAAGATGTCAAAATTATAGTGAGCTCAGGAGGCTTCTCTCCAAGCTTTTTGAGTATAGGAATAAAATCTTAAAGCAAACTAAATAACTCTTTTCTTTAGGTCCGATAGACAAAATATTGGTCTTAGTGGACATTAACCACCATCATCGTCATCATCAACATAATAAATCATTTTATAAAATTACATTTTATTTAAAAAAAAAAAATTAATAATAAAAATAAAAATAATGTTATTTATAATTTATTATTACATAATTAAATATATTTAAATTAATTACATATTTAATTTAAATTTAGAAAATGATATCTTAGCCGAATTTATTTTAAATTATTTAAAACTATTTAAGTTTTTAATTATAACCTTATTCTCAATTTTTTTTCAATTTTTTTCAATTTATTTCTCACTATTTAGTTTTCTAATAATATTCTTATGCATTACGTACCCAAAAAAAAATTATTTTTTTTCACACTATAGTCAAATATTAAATTCATTTTTTTCACATTATAGTCAAAGCTTTAGTCATATTATATATTATATATAAAGAATTTCCTATGTAGAAAAGTTTCACCTTTAAAAACTCAACTATATACATTTGTTCTCTTTTGAAGATGCGACTTATAGCTTCGTTATGGTAACGTTTTATAAACTCTTTAACCAATTAACTTTATCCAATTACATCGGTAAATATTAATGTAGGACAATGAAACACCAGAAAAGTTTCAACTTAAAAAACTAACTATATACATTCGTTTTCTTTTGAAGATGCGACTTGTAGCTTCATTATGCTAACGTCTTCGTTATGATAACATTTTATAAACTCTTTATCCAATTACCTTTATCTGGAATATCTATTTGGTTAATATTCTAATCTCTTGTAGGAGTATCTTTACCTATGATATGCATGCCAAAGAGCTACTCGTCCAGAGTCTCTGCATGTTTTACTTCTGAACCATCGAGAAGAGCTACTCGGCCATAGTCTCTGCATTTTTTACTTCTGAACAGTCGATGATTTTTTATCATAAAAAAATCCGAATTTCTATGCATGTGGCATCACTTCAGCCAAGGAGCTACTCGACTAGAGTCTCTACACCTTTTACTTCTAAACCGTCGATGATTTTTTATCCTAAACATAGTCAGCTATCCAATTTGCAGGTAGCAAATTCAGTGACTTTAAGTCCAGCTTGCCAACACCAAAAATCACAAAGAAAAATAAATTAAATTCACAAATCGACTTACCTTCAATAGCCCCTCTCAAAAAAATGAGCAATCACAGGCCTAGTGAAACGATCTCCTCCAAAAAAATCAGCAATCACGGGCCTGGTGAAGCAATCTCACTGCTCCAAATATTAGCAGCCCTAGGTAGCCTTTTCTAACAACAACAACACTCAATGAAGAATTAATGAATTAAATCGGGAGGTATAAGGGGCTACTAAACAAGGGGAGGGGCTCACAATACGTCAAAATAAATTGTGAGAAGTAAAGAACCAAAATCATTACAAACTAGAAAACAATAATTTCTGGAGGCTACACTAATATAGAAATTTCAGTTCACAGTGCACACTAGATTCATCTGCATGTAGGACACAAGTCCTCATCCATTGTAGGACACAAGTCCAGAACCAAAATCATTACAAAATAAAAACAATCGTTTCCGGAGGCTATAGTAATTTAGAAATTTGAGTGCACAATGCACACTAGATTCATCCGCTTGTAGGACACAAGTCCTCACCTATTGTAGGACAGAATTCCTCGCCATTCTCATGTGAAATCATAGAACATGCATGGTAAAGCATATCAGAGATCAAAACTAAGTCCACTGCTCCTCTCACAGTGAAAGATGCGAGCAGTATTTCACTGTTAGTGTAACGAATTTTCTATAACTAATTTCCAACACAACGTTTTCCACCCTATGAATATCTAATGGTGGGAATTGATTTAATCGTCTAACATATCATATCAATGGTCCAATAGTGTACAATTGGTACAGAGGAATTTTTTTTTCAAATAGTGACGCCTTACGACGTAAATATGTGTATGGAATCTGTAATGTGTTTTTTCAACTACTTAATTTTGAAACCTCGATTAGTTAACTGAAGAGAGGTTTGTGGAGTTAAAAGAATGATTTATTATTTTAATCAGAAACATATGAATATAGTTTCATGAATTTATATTCATATTTCATTTCTGGAATGCAGTTAAAAATATTATTAGATAATGAAATATGATTGGAAAAATCAAAGACAATAGATCCTACAGAAGCTTCCTAACCACCAAAAAATTAAGTGGTTAAAGTTATCTCCTTCTCTTCCATGGAGACAAAAGGGATCTCAGTGTAAAGGAAAGAAGTTCTAACCTCTGGAAGAAGAAAAAGCGAAAAATGAGAGACCATAAACCAAATACTGCAACTAGGAGTGGGAGAGAGGTATTAAGTCTTGAGCTAGATACAAACGCAATGGAATACCTTCAAACAAACTTGAGACTGAACCTAGAACAAGTTTTGAGGTTCTTAAGAAAGTGAAATTGGAAGTTTTTGTTACATACCGTGCTTGTAGTAGGAAGCTCGGGGGGATATTCAGACGTAATTTTTGATCTCGTGGAAGGGTGGAGGACTCTTCTAGAAGAGTTTTCTAAGAGATTATCAGACATTCAAAGATAATTAGCTCCAATTGTTTGTGACTTTGTTGCATTTTAAGTAGCTGCAATGGTTTTTTACTATGTTTCATTTTATTTATTGAAATGGAATAATTATGATTGTTATGAATATATAGAATCATTGGCTGGAACAAAAGCATATATTAGTAGGGGTTTTTTTTGGTAAAGAACTGTAAATCATTATATCAGGAAAGAGGGTAAACTTCTAACACCAGTTAGTCCAACCTAAGATAGAATTGAACCCTGGTCGGTTAGTCTAGTGGTAAAATTGGTGACATTGATATGAACCAAGTCGAAGGTGAATATTCAACTGTTAGAATTTTGAGTATCTCATTAGCTAAAATAATTATTGTAGCCAAAAATTGGAAAGATTACAGTAGTCATATATATGTCAATAAGGAAAAGGTATCATAACATTTATTGCCAGAAATTTTAATGAACTAATGGTAGAGGAAAATATGTTACTTTCAGTAGCTTAAACAAAGGAGAGTATCAACTTACAGGGCCAGTTAGCCCGAAATTTCATTTAGAAGTAACCCATGTGAAAAAAAGAAAAAAGTTGAGATAAAACTCAAATTTTGGAAACAGAGGGTAAAAATAAGAATGCATTGAATATATTAATATTACTAAACCATTCTATAACCATAAACATTAATTTATACATTTCAGGAAAAACAACCCAGGAAAAGTAACATTCTTCTCACTGAGATATGTCGACTAAATATTAGGTGTACTAGTTAAAAATATAGTATAATCTTGGGAAAATTCAAGCTCAATTCTCAACATGAAGTTTACACAGTAATCTATTCTATTCCAATTTATTTTTAAGAGAATATAAAAAAAAAAAGAATTCAATTAGAGAATCTTGACAATCCCATGAAGGAAATCTAAGGGAAAAACCATGATGAGCCATGAAATTTCCTCTAACAAACAAATATGTAATAACCCTTAGTAAACTTCTACAGAGACAGAAGTTATTCCACCATGAGGTCGTCAAAAAACTATTAGGTTGTAGGGACCATGAAACTTTGCATCAAGGAGTGAACACATTCAAAGATAGAGTGAACCACATGAAATACCTGGAACAAGAGACAATTATAAGTTCCTGGAAAATGATCACATGGGTAAAGGCTTAAAGGGGCAAGCGTTTCCTCGGTACCTATCATGAAACTAGAAACGAGATACCTTAAGACAACATAACCACAAATTTAATTAGTTTATAAAACTCTCTGAGCATGTATTTCGTAAGGGGGTTACCTGTGGACTCGAAGAAGCCCCCGTGGGAAGCAGAACCCTATAAGAGGAGGAAACCCTCTTGGGGTTTCAAAAATTAAGGACACAAATTACACGATAATTTAACAGAGGTGGGTGAATCTTTACCTGTAGCAAAATTTCCCCAATATGAACCTACAAATCATCAAACCCTGGTTCATATTGTGAAACCATAGGTGATGAATTAATATAAAACTTAAGTAAGACAAAATCTAGCTTCTTATCATGAGAAATTATAAAGGAAGTAATAGGGAGAAAGATACAAGGGAGTCCATGTGCAACATTACCTGAGAGAGAAACCCGACAACGTACACACCTAAGGCTGAGAAAACCCATTATGGCTAGCCTCCCTATACATAGATACTGTCTGTGTAAGGTCGGAGTTCAAAGAAAAACTTATAAAATTGCAGAGGAAAAGAAATGTATTCCTATAGCATGTTACCATGTCTTCTTTAGCTATGTAAGAGCGTCAACAGAAGATAATATATTTGTGGTAGGAACACATGACCAAGAAACCTATGCGATGACAACAAAGCCAAAATATCAGCATGGTTATAGAGAGGTGTTGAGAAAAATGAACAACGGTGGAATGGGAGGGCAACCACACGGAAAGGGGGGGCCGTCACC
This sequence comes from Pinus albicaulis, assembly GCA_034641835.2. Taxonomy (NCBI): domain Eukaryota; kingdom Viridiplantae; phylum Streptophyta; class Pinopsida; order Pinales; family Pinaceae; genus Pinus; species Pinus albicaulis. The sequence continues at coordinate 1,394,146,718 of CM076584.1, forward strand.
TCTATCCACTACCAAAAACTTCACAGTTGTTGATGAGATATCAAATCTCTAGTTTCGTCTATGGAAATGGTTATCCCAACGACATTCACTACTATCGGACACACTGTTGATCACACAGTGGAAGAGGCTCTTGGTGGCTACCCCTTCGACTTATCCAGAAGTTTCTGAATTTCTAGGTTTTTAGAACCCGGTGGAACTTTAAATAAGCAGTGTATATGAAACTTCAATGATGAAATTAACATATAATACTTATACCCTTTCAAGCATGTTGGAATATTAAATATGATTTCCCATGTGACATACCTTAATTAGTTCCAAAGTAATATTTCGACTAGCAACATAAATAGTAAAAATGAAGAAAACAATTTTTCTTTGAGATGAAGGTAATAGGTGTTATAGATGGTATCAGAGCCCATTTTTAATATTGGAGCTTGAGTGGGCACTGATGATGATGGTGAATGTGTTGAATTGTGCACAGAGAGAGAGAAACGAAGAGTAAGTAGTACATTAGGATGAGGAGAGGGACTTGAGAGAAAATTCCAATGAGACCTATGGCAGGAACCATTCCCATACCCAATCCAGAAGTGAACCCTAAAATGTGGGTACAGCTAGGGTTGGAACAACAAGATCAAAAAAACCAGTTACTGGAAGAACATCAACATCAAATAAGAAGGTTTCTTGAGAAAATGGAAATGGTGCGTATGAGAACTGAGAATGAAATATTGATGCACAAGCATGAATGGATTCTAAAAATCATTTCAGATATGCATAATCATAGAACTTATCATCCATGTCTTGAGCGTCAAATTCGGGGTGCAATAGAACAATAACAACACACTAAAGATCATTCATAATAAATTCATATGCAATGAAGTGACATGAACAAGGTTGCTAATGAGGAGGAGTCGAGCAATGTGGTAGATAAACGGAAAGCAAAAAAATTGAGAATTGAATTACAATGGGAATTTCGGAAGATTAAGCCCTAATTATTTGATGGAGAAGCTCATGAAGAGGCAGAAGCCTAGGTTATCAACATGAATAATTATTTCCAGTTTTATGAGTACAACAGTAACCTGTAGACCAGGTTAGATATTTATCATTTAGAGGGGAAATCTACCCTGTGGTGGGAAGAGGTTAAAGTGGTTCAAGGAATAAAAAAAAAAAAACATAACCTTGGAGGAGTTTTAAAAAAACTTTAAGAATAATTATTTGAGATAATGTTTCTATGATGAAAATTCTAGAGAATTTCATGATTTACGATTAGGAAAGTTAAATATGGATGAGTATATAGCTAAATTTACCTCCCTACTGAGATATGTGCCTTATATTCATGAAGATAAAGATAGTGTATAACAGTTTCTAAGCAATCTTCTTGCATTTATGAAATATAGAATAGAGTTTGATAGAAAATAAACTATGGATGAAGCAATTCAAAAAGCTCTCATGTGCTACCACAAAAAAAAACAGGACACTAGTAAGGGTTGGCTTCGGAAAAATGAAGAAAAAGGTTATCAAAATATCATAAATTCCAAGCCTTCCAATTATATGGGTTCTCCGAGGCATACCTTGAACAAATGGTCAAGAAAGAGCCAAAAAAATCCAAAATGGTAGGAAGAATTAAAGCCGAATGAAGCATCCAACAAACGAGAATCCAGTCATATGCAAAATAACACTATGTAATGTTGGGGTTGTGGGGAACCACATTACTATAAAAACTATCCCGATCTTGTCAGGACGAACCACGTAGCTAACATGCACTAAGCATCAAAAGTTGGTGATGTAGCAAGGAGCATGCCTAGTATCAATGTACCATTGGAGGACCGATAAAAATACTATCAACCTACAATGATAGAACTATAAGGTAAGATAATTAATACACACACACACACACACACACACACACACACACACACACACAGATATATATATATATATATATATATATATATATATATATATATATATATATATATTAGTAGATCTTGGTTCCACTTTAAGTTATGTGAACCCTAATATAGTGGAAATATGTTGTTTGAAAATCCAAAAAATTAAGAACCCTTGGTTAGTTAAACTAGTGACCATAGCTAAGTGAAGGGTGAGTGCTAAGGTAGTAGCATGCCCGATTGAGGTAGGAAAAAAATGTATAAGTTTAGAAGTAAAAGTCCTACAGTTGGGACCATATGATTTTTTGCTTGGGATGGAATGTAAAAAGAAGACTATTAGTTATCAAGCTCAAGATGGATCCTAGTTTGAGATTCAAGGGGTCAGAAAAACCATGAAGTTACGCTCCATTACTGCTACCTAGTTTGGAAAGTGTCTCAGGAAAGGACATATGATATATGTTGTGCAAGTAGGGTATTACAGCTCTGAAGAGAAGGCTGTCACACTTGAAAATGTACCTGTAATTAAGGAGTTTGATGATGTATTTCCTGAAGATATATCAAGAATGCCTCTAAAGTGTGATATTGATTTCACCATAGAATTGGTTCTTGGGGTAGCACTAGTGTCCAATGCTCCTTATCACATAAGTACCTTGGATCTAACTGAACTTAAAATGCAACTGCAGGAGTTATTGGACAAAAGGTACATTCGACCTAGTGTGTCCCCTTGGGGAGCTCTAGTGTTGTTTGTCAAAAGGAAGGACAAAAACTTATGTATGTGCATTTATTATCGACAACTAAATATGTTAAATATTAAGAACAAATACCCTTTGCCTCAGATTGATGATTTATTTGACCAGGTTAAGGGAGGAAAAATATTTTCCAAAATTTATTTACGATCAGGGTATCATACAATATGGGTTCAGGATGAGGACATATGTAAGGCAGCTTTCATAACTTGTTGTGGGCATTAAGAGTTTTCTGTCTTTCCATTTGGACTGACCACTGCGCCAACCACATTCATGAGTTTGATGCATGCCATTTCCATCCTTTTCCAGAAATATTTGTTCTGATTTTTATAGAAGATATATTGATTTAATCAAAGATCCTGGAAGAGCATGAAGAATATTTACGAATTGTATTGCTAGTGCTATGATATCAATGACTATTTTAAAATTTCCCTAAATGTGAATTTTTTAAAGACAACATTCAATATTTGGGCCATGTTGTTTCAGCAGAAGGGATAATAGTTGATCCTGAGAAGATCCAGACTATTATGGAGTGGCTAGTGCCCAAAAATGTAGTTGATATACGATCTTTTATGGGTATGGCAGGATATTATCGTGATTTTAATGACACATTTTCCTGAATCGCTTACCCAATTACATCTTTACAGAAAAAGGAAAGAAATTTCAATTGGACCAACAACTGTCAGCAAAGCTTTGAACAACTGAAAAACTTGTTAACTATATCTTTTGTGCTAAAATTTGCTGATCGAAATAAATAATTTGTAGTCTTCACTGACGAGTTTCAAGAGGGAGTAGGAGCAATGTAAACATAAGAAGGAAAGGTGATCGCTTATGAATCACGAAAGTTAAAGGAACATGAGTATAGATACTCTGCCTACGATTTAAAGCTAACTGTTGTGGTGCATGCATTAAAGGTATGGAGAAATTATCTATTGGTCAAAAGGTTTTTATTTAAAACTAATCATAGCAACCTCACAATTTATTTTAAGGAGCCCAACTTGAAGGCTTGGAAAGCGAGATGGAATGACTTTTTGAGTGAATTTGAATTTGAAATTCAGCATTTAAAAGGAAAATAGAACCGTGTTGCAGATGCATTGAGCCAGAGAATACACTAAATCTATGAAATTTATAATAATCAAATCAAATTTGATATTCAAAAGCCAATTAAAGAGGTTGCCCAAAAATCAAGAAAAAAATCAGAATTTGATATTAAAAAGAAGCAACTGCTGAATTTTTTAGGCTAAATATACATTCAAAATTAGTTATCTATAAAACAATTTCTTCTAGATGAATTTCATCGAATGCCTTATACTTCCCATATGAGATATCATAAAATGCTATCAACAATTAAAAAGGACAATTATTGGCCCGAAATTCATAGAGATATAACGTAATATTTAAGAAAGTGTATAGAGTGTTAGTAGGTTAAAGTTGGACATCAACACCCTACTGGTCTTCTTCAACCTTACCCTATACCAAAATAGAAGTGGGAAACTATAATGGTTGAATTTGTCACGAGATTATCTAGATCCAAAAATCATAACGACTCCATAATGGTAGTGGTAGAAAAACTTAGTAAATCTACACATTTCATTCTAATGCAAGCTACTTACAAAGTGGTGCAAATTGAAAATATTTTCATGAAGGAAGTCTTCAAATTACATGGTGTCCCTAAGACAGTTATCACAGATAGGGATGTAAAGTTTACTTCCACATTCTGGAAAGCCTTATTCAGGGGTTTGGTACCTCAGATTCAGTTTAGTATTTCATACCATCCACAAACACATGGGTAAAATGAATGTTTGAATAAGGTTCTATAGGACATGCTATGGATGTACGTGATGAAACAACCTAGTAAGTTGGAGGATTATCTACATCTAGTGGAATTCATGTATAATAATGGATATCATGAATATTTAAAGATGAACCCCTTTGAAGTATTATATAGAATAAAATGTAGGACACCTATTAATTGGAGTAGTCGAGAAAATAAACTAATGCTCGGACTAGAGATGCTAGAAGACATCAGATGGGAAGTGAAGAAATTATGACAAAATTTAAAGGTTGCTCAGGATAGACAAAAGAATTATGCTAGTAGGAAAGGAACATACCATGAGTTTGAAGTGGGAGATAATGTATATATATGAATAAATTCTAACAAAATCACATTAATATGGACATGTTTTGCAAATCTAGCCCCTTGCTATTTTGGCCATTTTTAGATTTTAGAACGAATTGTACCAGTGGCCTACCAATCGGCCCTGCCTAGACACATAAAATTTCATAATTTGTTTGATGTATCTTTACTGAAACAATACATATATGATTCTAGACATGTAATACAATAGAAAAATGTTCAGGTAATCTTGTAGTGAGTTCGCTAATTTGAATTGTAAAATTTATATAAACTCAATGCGTGATTTTGTGTTCACTATGACAGGTCGAACTAGATGGATATTTCCTGGTAGAACCTCAGCGCATCTACAATCAGAGAAAAATAACATTGAGGAAACGAGCCATCATCCAGGTTAAAGTGCAATGGAAGCACTTTAGTCCGGAAGAGGCTACTTGGGAAGACGAAGCATTCATGCGAGAGGTCTATCCCAAAATTTTACATAAATATGGAATAAAAACAGTGGACTGTGTTTTACATAAGGAGGGGGAGATTTAAGACCCCAGAGCAATCAATACATTTTAAATTACTTTGATTAGTTCATCAACTACTTAATATTGAAACCTTAATTAGTTAACTTAAAAGAGGCTTGTTGAGTTACAAGAATTATTTATTATTTTAATCATAAACATAAGCATATAGTTTCATGCATTTATATTCATATTTCATTTCTGGTATGCAGTTATATAGATGATTAATTAATGAAATATTACTGGAAAACTCAAAGAGACGAGATCCTAAAGAATTTTCCTAACTACCAGATAGTTAAGTGGTTGTGGTTCTTGGCTTCTCTTCCCTGGAGACAAGAGGGATCTCAGTGGGAAGGAAAAGGGTTATGACCTCTGAAGGAAGAAAGCTAAAATAAGAGAGATCATAAATCAATTACTGCAAATAGGAGTTGCAGAGAGGGATTAATTCCTCAGTTGAATGCAAACCAATGGAATACCTTCAAACAAGCTTGAGACTAAACCTGGAATAGGTTTTGAGGTTCTCAAGAAAGTTAAATGGGCAGTTTTCCTTACATACTGTGCTAGTAGTAGGAAGATTGGGGGTAGATTCAGACGTAATTTCCGATCCTGTGGAAGGGTGGAGGACTCTTCTGGCTGAGTTTTATAAGCAAGTATCATACACTAATAGATAAGTAGCTACCATTTTTTGTGATTGTGTTTCATTTTCAGTAGCTGCAGTGGTTTGTGACTTTGTTGCATTTTTTTTTTATTGAAATGGAATAATTATGACTCGAATGTATATTTAGAATCTTGGGCAAGAAACACAACTTAGATTAATAGGGTTTGTTTTTGTTAAAGAAATGTAAATAATTGTATCAAGAAAGAGGATAACATTTTAACAATGGTTGGTCCAACCTGGGCTACAGTTGAACCCTACTCAGCCATTTTGGTGGTCACATTAGTCGCATTGATACGAACCGGGTTGAAGGTGAAGATTCAAATGTTACAATCTTGACTATCTGATTAACTAAAATAATGAATGTAGCCAAATATTGGAAACATTATAGTAGTCATATATATGCCAATAAGGAAATGGTATCGTAACATTTATTGATAGAAACATTAATGAACTAATAGCACAAGAATGTAAGTTACTTGCAGTAGCTTACAAAAATAATAGTATCAACTTACAGGGCCAGTTAGACCGAAATTACATTCAAAAGTAACCCATGTGAAAAAAAGAAAAAATGTTGAGTTAAAACTCGAATTTTGGAAACGTAGGGTAAAAATATGAATGCATACATTGCATTAATATTGCTAAACCATTCCATAACTGTAAACAGTAATTTATACATGTCAAGAAAAAGAACTCAAGAAAAGTAACATTATTTTCACTCAAATATGCTGACTAAATCTTACGTGTACTAGTTAAAAAGATAGTATAACCTTGGGAAAATTCAAGCCCAATTCTCAACATGAAGTTTACACAATAATTTCTTCCATTCCTCTTCTATTTAAAAGAAAATAAAAACAACATAAATTTAATTACAAATCATGGCAATCCAATGAGGTCCAACTAAGGGAAAACCCCTGATGAGCCTGAAATTTCCTCGAACAAAGAAATATGTAATAACCTTTAGTAAAATTATACACGGACGAAGTGTATTCCACCCTAAGGCCATCTGAAAACTATTCGGCTATAGGGACCATGAAACTATGCATCAAGGAGTGAACACATTCAAATATAGAGTTAACCCCATGAAATACCTGGAATGAGAGAGGATCATAAGTTCCTGAAAAATGAGCACGTTGGTAAAACACATAAACGGGAAATGGTTTCCTCCGTTCCTATCATGAAACCATGAAAGAGATACCTTAAGGTAGCCTAACCATAAATTAAATTAGTTTGGAAAGCTCTATGAGCACGTATTTCGTAATTGGGTTACTTGTGGACTCGGCGAAGCTCCTGTGGGAAGCACATCCCTGTAGGAAGAGGAGACCCTCTTAGGGTTTCAAAAATTAAGGAATTTAATGGGAATTAAACATATGTGGTTGCATATTTACTTATGGAAAAATTTTCCCAATGCTGACCTACAAATTGACAAACACTAGTTCAAATTGTGCAACCAAAGGTGCCGAATTAACATAAAACTTAAGTAAGAAAAATTCTAGATTCATATCGTAAGCGATTAGCAAGGAAGTAACAGGGAGAAAGATACGAAGGGATTTGACCTGTAACATTACCTCAGAGAGAAACCCGACAACATACACACCTGAGGCTGATGAAACCCATTATGGCTAGCCTTCTTACACACAGAGACTGTGTAAGGTTGGAGTTCAAAGAAAAACTTATACAAATTGCAGAGGGAAATAAGTGTATGCTTAGAGTGTCTTACCTCGTCTTCTTTAGTTGGGTAAGAGCATCAACACATAACCAACGAAGAGAATAGCATGGTAGTAGGAAAACATGACTAAGAAACCTATGCGACAACAACAAATCTAGAAGCTTGGCATGGTAACAGAGAGGTGCAGAGAAAAATGAACATCAGGGGAATGGGAGGGAAACCATGAAGACAGGGAGGGTAGTTACCTATATCCTCACCAAAAATTTTCACAACCTTTGATTATATGTCAAATATCCAGTATCGTAGATGGAAATGGTGATCCCAAGAAGGTCCACTACCGTTAGATGCACTATTGATCACACAATGGAAGAGGCTCCAGGTGGCTACCCCACCGACTTACCCATAACTTTCTCAAGTTCTCGGTTTTCTGAACCCGATGGAACATTAATTAAGAAGTGTTTATAAAACTTCAACGATCTAATTAACATATGATACTTATACCCTCTCGATTGTATTGGAATATTATATATGATTTCCCATGAAATTGACCTTAATTACTTCCAATGTAATCTTTTGACTAGCAATGTAAATAGTGAAAAGACATGTCTTCATAAGAGTAGAGTTTTGCACCTTCATGATTGCATATAAGGTTTTGGAACCTTTAGCAAATCTATGGTTTATAATTTGTATCTTCTCAAGTTACTTTCTTAGACTTACTATTTCACATTCTAGCTTTTCATTATGCTTCTCCTTTTCTATGAGTTGTTTCTTTTAAGTGTCTATTGCTATTTTATCTTATTCTATACAAACTTTAAACTAAGGAATTTCTTCAACAAAAAAATCCTTCTCTTTTAAAGCATCCATGAATTTTTCATCGAACTCATTAGTACTTCTCTCAAATGCCATTATTAATTTAAAATATTGATAAAACTCTCCCTCTTCACTATCTGACCAACCATCACTATCTTCATGAGTTAAATTATCTTGTTTTCAAACCGTTTCCTATTCCCTCTTGCAATTTATTTCCCCTTTTAATGATTTTCTTTATAAGTAAACTTAGCAACATCATGACCAACTCTTCCACAAGAAAATAACTTGAAGGGAAGCTTGCCTCTGAACCTTTCGGTGCCTAGTTGAAGTTTCTTTACAAAATTTGCCTCATGTTCTTCTGATATATAACCAGATTCCTTCTATCATTCCTTTTCTTTTCCTTTCGGAACTGCATTGGATGCACCTTCTCTAATATCTGAGGGACCTCCTTCTGTAATTTCAAAGGCTGTTAAAATCCCATGGAGCTGTATAACAATAATATTCTCTAGATCCTTCTTTTCTTCAATGGCATACATTCTTGACTCAAATTTTGGAGTTAGAGATCTCTATATTTTCTCTACTAAGGTCAAGTATTTTATATCTTCACCCATATCTCTCATATGATTCATAATATTATCTATTCTTAGGAATACACTTGTAATAGTTTCACCATTATGCATTTTGAGAGTTTCATATGGAATTATAAGACTTTGAAGTTTAACGCTTTTCACCTAGTTATAACCTTCATAGCTCTAGATGAAATTGTCCCATATAGAATTTTCTAAATTTAACTACATGAATTTGACAAATTTTGATTCTATCGGACTTCGCACCAAGAAATTGACAACTTTTGCATTGGTTTCATATTTCTTCTTTTCTACCTAATCTATGGGAATGGAGGCTGGATATTGATAACCTCCTTCAACGATTTCCCATACATATGCTCCAAGAGATTGTAGATAGGATATTATTCTTGTTGTCCAAAAAATTAGATTACCTCCATTGAAGAGTGGTGGCCTGATAGATGTTGTCCCTTTTGTTATCACATATAAATTTTTGTTAAAAACTATTTATATGGGAATTTTTGTTGTTGATGTTGTTTAAGTTTGCAGTTTCTCTTAGGATTTTATACACGATTATTATAATTATGGTTTGAAAATCTCCAATTATCTCCCACATTCATTTCTCTTTCTGTGTCTATGTCATATGTTCGTTTCATGGTCATTTAAAACTATGTTCTTTCCCTAGACATCACAGTAATTTAAAACATGGTTTACAAATAACTGAGAATGGATTTTCAAACAATAAAATAATTTTTTGTTAATAAAATCCTCATATAGAAAAACCTCTTTTGGTGATTCAGATGAATCTTTGAAGACATATTTTCCTGAATATTCCATTTTTTAGCCAGTGTATTAAAAAATGATCCCTGCGTCAATGGAAGTTAATTTTCAAAAAATAAAAGAGATTTTTGTTTCTAACATCCTTATCTACAAAAAAATCTCTCTATGTTTACGCAGACATTATGGTTTGGGAAATTTGAAAGAATCTGTGAAGGCACATTTTCCATAAATGTCTCGTTTAGTCATACGTCTTACGAACAGATTGTGGCCAATTAGATACGAATCTTGAGAAACAAGAGGAGGTTTGTGTTTGTAATATGCCAAAGTAAAATAACCTACTTCATATCTTACAGAGGTATTTCAGAATGAGAGATAGATTCACATCTTCACAACCTATGTTTCTGACTATGCAATGTCATGTTTTAGACATCGTTTTGCAGAGAATATTGTGAACACTCAAGCATATTTTGGGAAACTTAGAGAGGTTTATCTCAAACAAATAGTAATATACAATAACCTCTTTCAAGTTTTACATAGATATCTCAAATTGAGATATTAAAATTCATAACGGAACCCCATTTTTTCATAATTGCAGAAGGAAAAAGCTCAGAGACAGATAGTCACTTAGTTGCCACCTCATTAAATAAGAGTTTATATCAAATTTGAATTGATATTATTTATCACCAGAAATTAAAAAAAATATATTTTTAGGTAGATTCATTAGTTTTTAATGTCATATATCTCTGTTCTATTTATGTAATTCATTTTTAAGATATTTGGTGAAGAATTTGTATAAATACTTCATCATTTTAAGTAATATATGTTGGGATTTGTAATGAGAAAGGATACCATTCATTGTAAATATGTTCACTGAGTTCAAGTTTCCTTTTCCAGTAATACAAGACAAGCTGTTTCATGATTCATGTGCCATATCTATGTGGTGAAGTGTTTCTCATTGTCTATGTGTTTTTTTTTGTTTCCATGCTTATTTGTTCAAAAATATGAATTAATTTATAGAAACTGTGATGAACATAATTTTTTGAAACATAAACTCTGATTTTGGTTGTGGGTAATTTATATCTTTTCCTCTCATAGCAAGTTAGATAATTCTTATGTTTATCTTCAATTGAATCTATTTCTTTTCTTCTATTACATTTCATTTAAATCCAAAGGATCCAGTATTATGTATACCTTTCCCTGTTGCACTTGAGCTTGATTATTTCTATATTTGATCATCTTAAGCTCTTCTAACTCCATTTACCAATTACCTTCCCTTGTTGCTCCAACCAAAACAATTCAAAAACCAAACTAAGAGCCAATTAACTAGCTCAAAATTACCAACAAAAAAAGCTAAATCTCACAAAGAGATCCCTCTTTGAGTTTAGGAGTGCTATATCCTAAACTCCAAAGTGGTTTTGATGCTACCTCTATGTTTTTTTCTTCAACATTGAAATTACAGAGTTATAACACCTTCTTGATTACTCATCTTGGTGGATCTTCGTTCAAACGATCAAGCTTCTTCTCAAGAACCCACTATGATACCAATTGTTGGGAAAAATATTGATAGGGTGGGTGAATAGGTATTTTAAAAACATATATAAACTTCTTCTTCTTCTTTTTTTACGATTTATGTACGCTACTTTCGTGAAGTAAAGTTGCATATGTACGCAAATTTTATGCAGACAACTAAAGTATATCCAGTAAATTTCTATTTAGGTTAATATTCATCTTTTTGACTTAAACTGGTATATCAGTGCTTCATGAGACATTTGATATGTAGTAAAAAAGTGTAGTAAGAATAGAATGAAGAATCACGCATAAATATACAAATGAACACCAGGATTTAAGGTGGAAACACAATGTGGGAGAAAACCACTGCTACTGTCCTCTCTGTCTTCAATTTTATTATTATGAAAATATTCTTATCATATTTTACTAGCACAAACTCATACCAGTATGTAGGAACCCACCTACAAAAGGCTACAACCTTCACTTATTCTCCAGATCCAACTGGAAGGGAGCGTCAACCCCATGATCTCGTTTACCAGCACCCACTAGAAGGGATATCCAGCCCCCCGATCTGATCACAAGCTACTACTAGACAAAAGCTTCAACTTCCTCACTGAAGCCTCCAACCCTCAGCACCATCATGGACCACGTTTCATAGTTTTTCAAAATGGATTCACTTGCTTCAACACATCACAACTTGTAGGCCACTTTTCATCTAATTTTCAGACTCGACCAACTATCACCATAAAATTAAAATTGATCATTGTAAAAAATCATTCAACCAATCACGAAATCAAATAAACAAGGAACCAATAAATCACTCAACCAATCACCAAAAACAACCACTCCTTCTTAAACATTCTAAAATAGTTGGATCATTGTAACGAGAACCTGAATACTTAACCCAAATGTTGCATCAACTTCCCGAGAAAATTGAAAAACCCTAGTTAATCAAATCTTAGAATATATATGCTACTTTGCTTTAGAAAATCCGTGTGTATACGCGACTTCCTTGAAACATACCTATGTATAGATCTAAAAACACTTAACCATGAAACTAAATCTCTGTCATTTTCAAACTAACTCAAATTCACACAAAAAACATTGAATTATTATGGAATAAGTGAAAAACAATCACTGATCTTCAATCACATATGACTAGTAGTATGATCATTCTTTAACAAATCAATACTAAATTAACTTCAAACATCCCTATTGATTCCAGATCACCATGAAGACTTCACTGATAGATAACAAAAAGATACCAAGAATGATTAAACTGATCAAACATATTCTTCAGTAGAAAAAATATCTTTTATACATACTTCTCATAAAGTGTTTCCATGTGTATACAAATTTTTTAGGAAGAAACATGTGTACAGATCTTCCCATTCTATAGAATTGATACACTAATACTCAAAAGAGTATACGCGTATGTATGCACCTTACCAGAGAAAAACCTACATATAGATTTGTAATTACCAAATCATATCTACGTTGCACTTCATAACTACAATCATACCCATAACATGATATTAAAAGTAATAAACACACTTAAAATCATAGATCTAAACAACCCATAATCATATCTTACAATACATAGTCATTTCAAGTTTATTGAGCCCGATCCATCATTGTATTACTAGGTGCATACTTATTTCAGATCAACGAGACATCAATAACCCATAGCATGCATATATACTTCAGAGTGAAGTATTCATTGATCAACCTCACACATTAACAATCAAACACTTGGATCTTCATCTCTTTATATATATTAGGCCTTAGGCAACACCATAGGTTTAAACCACACTTAGCTGCGAAGGTATTCTTTGACAGGATCAAATATCCATTGACATGCTCATTACTATTGGTTAATACCATGGTAAGGCCCCTTGGTATTGGGTAAACAATAGTGCACAAATAGTACGTGCCTTTGCTTCTTCATAACCGCATCTGTACATGGCTTTGCTTCACCAAACCCATGTATATTTATTCAAATGTTCATCTTCATGATTTTTTTGTCTCTGAATTGCATACATATGTTCAATCATTCTGTCACTTTGTAAAATCACTTTGTCACCTCTGAATACATCCTGCATCAAGTAATATTCTATCGAGGTTGCAATCAAGTACAACACATGCATCATAATTCCAACATATCAAATCCATAAAGTTTATTTAGTCCAAACTAAATGCTACAAAAAGTGGAGTGATTAAAATTTCAAATGATTTCAGGAAGCCTATTTGGTCAAGGCTACATAAATTCCTAGATATTAGAATAATACTTTTATTGATTAGAATAAATATTACCCATGAAAATAAAATGGTCCCATTGTGTGAGTTTCATCTCTGATGTATTGGAAACGGTGGTTCAAATATCAAGCCCTCAAAAATACAATAAGAGAAGAAGCAAAAGAAGTAAGTCAAAGGCATGTGGGAGACTGAGAAATAGGTTGTGCATTAAAAAATTGTGTAGGAGATCAAGTCTCTATTTGGACACAGTGAGGATGTTGGAATGTTTAGTGTATACACGTTTCCATTCATGATCAAACAATGGACCTTCTTCTCCTTCTACTTGTGATAGGAATCGTCAAACTTCTGCAATCAAGTGTTATCTTGGCCATTTTTCACTAAATTTTCACTATACCAAATTCATAATAGACTGCATTGAATTATTCAATAAATCCTATTACATAGACTAGAGAGTCCCTTGAGTAGCTTTCTTATCCATTTTTTCTTGCAAAAAAATAATATGCATTACAAAATTAAGAGCACCTATCCATGATTGTTGATAGTCACCTTCAATTTGTATGAAGAAATTTCAATTTGAATTAATCAACCTGTTTACTTTGTGTTGTATGTTATTTTTCTTATGCTTTGGTTACTATCATGTAGATACATCATTGGTCAATGTATTCATTTTCTACCATCATCAACTCCATTTTTAGCCTATCATAATAAAAAGCTCATTGAGAGATATTTGATTATAACACCAGTTGTGGTTGTCAAGCACGTGCTCTTCCAATTTCATGCACACTAATCATATGTGTTTGATTAATGAAAATTCTATTAACACAATCATGACATACATCAAATAAACCCATGGTATAAGTCTAAAATTCCATTTCTCGCTCTTATTTTTAATTTTTATGCACCCATTCTAAACTGTCTCTAGGAACAAACTTCATGGAAATTAATGGAGTCTTAGGTGGTCCTTATTTTGCAACACCACTTCCAATTATTCTAGGTAAAAGATACAATTTCAAGCCATGGGTTTTATTATGTCATCAAATTTTCTAAAAAAAAAACCATTTTATTGAGATTGCAATAGTGTACTTATTTCATTCTTTCCATAACCAAGTATGCTCATCTTGGAGATAGCCCAGATGGTTTAAAGGCCTTAATAATTTGAAAGATGATCCTAGTTCTCCCATGTATGACTATGTCTATGGGGGATCAGAGATGTTGATAGGTTGTCACTTCCACACTATAAAATTAAATCTTTGTTCTATTATCGTATGCTATCTTGTAATTTAATTTCTATGTTAACATCTAAAGACATTGCTTGTTAATAAAAAATCAATGGTTCAAGATGGTTGGAGATTATTATTTTTAAGGTTAAGTAAGCTCACCTATACCAGTAGCACATTGATATGCCTATTAATGTACCTTGTGATAATAATGGCGTTTGACCCCACCATTATGATTAGCATGATCAAGGGGTCATTTTTTAAACCCTAGGAAACATGTGTTAAGATTTAAGTTTGGAATACATTGTGTACTACATTCTCGAGGATTTGGTTTAGTGGTATAGTTCAAAAAACGTTGGCTATTAGTGCTTCATTGTATTGATATTTGATGTTGGTACTAACACGCATGGGGATGGTCTTTGTGAATTTTTTATTCATATCCCTCCATTGTAACCTAATGGTTGATATTGTTTAGAGTTATTTAATGACCCAACACCTCCTTACCTATGTTTAACTCATGATGAAAAATCCTATAGCTTGGTAGTCTTGACAAATGGCAATCTCATACCCTCATATATGATAGAATTTAGTGGAAACACTTAAATTGTACCAATTCTAAAATATTGAATTTTTTTTTGTCTACTAGTTTCTACAAGGGATATGAAATTATATATTCTTCATATGAAGTCTAATGAGGTTTAAATCACTCTCAAAAAACCTGAAAAAATTAAAAGTAATGTTACAAAATTAAGTGAAATGGTATAAAAAGTATGGTAAAGGAGAATTTCATTCCAACCTAGTCAGACTTCATATGGAGAAATTTGAAAGTAAGATAAAGGAGAATTCCTACCTTTTCTACCATTTTACTCTAAGAATTTAATATATCCATTAATTACCAAGGTAAGAAAACCTTCCAAACCCAATCCCATTTTTTTCATCTTAAATGGTTGTTAGAACATACAAGATGATTTTTTCCTATGGGTCCTGAGATCCTCTCAAGAAATTAAGTCTTCTTGGAAAATTTAAAGAAAGTGCCTAAAAAATCAGTGGAAATGGCTCAAGCGCCTTGGAAATGTTGTCGATTGTATAGTACAATGTTTTCAGGTTTGGAAATGTCATATGGTACAAATGTCAGTGTTTCCAAGGAATATTATATTCACTTCAATACTTCCATGGGTTTTGGATACTAGTACATGGCCAAACTAGGGTTTTACTGCAACATAGTTGTGATATGAAATGCATGTCTATTGTGCTTTCCATTTTGTGTAGTATCCTTTCTAGTGTTTTTTGTTCTATACTCATTATTTTTAGTTCACATTTTGATGACTGAAAAATCACTATAAAATTGTGTGCATGTGTTAAGTTTGAAATTGATGGTTAATGTCCGTGGTGGATATTTTTTTTTTGTTGAATTCTACAACTACTCTGTATAATCGATTTTGGTGTAAAAAACAAGAATTTAGTGTGAATTTGATAGTTTCAAGAAATACCTTGTATTATCAACAAAGTACATAGGGTATTGAGTACATTACATAGGTATAATATTTCAATGAATTGTGTTTCATTTTTCATATATTTTAATTTATTATTTTTAATATTTAGGGGATGGATACCATATGTCAAAGACCCTCACATCCCCTATGACCTTCCCTAAAATGTGGAAGGTACATTCATACTTCCATTGGATGTGTTTTCCTGATCTTGCATCCTTGCATCCTAAAAAATTGGCGGAACATTGGGTATGACCTAAGGCTTCATTCATTTTCATTAAAGGGTTGAGATGAACATACAACCTTGTGTAATAGCTTCCCAAAATTCTAATCATTCTTGCAATGATTGTGGGATTTGACTATATTATTTTATCTTGAGCCATTCAATTCTCAACTAGTGTTACAAGTATTGTTTTGGACAATATTTGTTTTCATGAGAAACATCTTTATATTCCATATGAGGATTACACATGTTTTGGTCCTTGAGGGACTAATCATATTCAACAATAAGGATATAATCCCTTACAATAAATTTCATCCTGTCACTTGCAAGAAGTGAACATGTGTGATTATATAAAGTTTATTGTGTTAGTATCCATGCTCAATGGTGGAATTTTCCTACAGTCCTACCAACCTCACTTTTTCTTAAGTAAATATGGCCATATGGCTTATTCCAAACCTTCTACCACTATGAATTTAGGTAGCAGAGTTTTAGGGAGAGACCCATCTCAAGGTTGAAGGTCCAAATTTCAAATTCAAAGTGGTTTGAGGTTACCTTAGAGTGTTTCCCGTAGCCAGGGTTTTCTCTAAGTGATAACAGGTGGGGAGGATAACAATATTTTTTCCCAACCACTTGATATAAACCCAATTGACATTTTCTTAGAAAATATATTACTGAGATTCTAGAAATAAAGTTATCTAATATATCAGGGAAAATATTGGAAAGCATAAACTTGGACCTGAAAATTTGGAAATGTCAACAACCTGAGATAATCAGGATAAATCAAAGATATTTGCAACATTGTTCTCAACTCTGACACTCCAAAACATCTGTAAGAACTACAAGTTGTTAGATTCATTTTATTTCATTGGTGTAATAAAGGAATTTTCTGCAAAAGAACAGTTAATAAACTGATTTTTATTTCAACCAGACAAGGGGATTCCTATGATTCTTCTTTGTGAAGCTTTTCAAGTTGTTATATAAACTAGTTTTTCATATCCCATTATGTAAACATCTTGGATAAGCATACAACCTTGCTTAATGGATTTCTAAAACCCAAGGTCTTTTGATTTGACTTGGTGATGGTAAAATAGTTTAGGTGTCTACATCCAAGGTTTTGATGGGTCCAATAAAAATGGGCCTAAACCCAATAACTGTAACCTGAAGCCTGACAATATTAAAAAACCACTCAATGTTATCGCAAGACTTCTAAAATAGATTTTAATGAGTGTAAGTCTTGACCTATGCATCCATCCCTTTTCATTCCTTCCATATGGTGATGGCATTATTAATCATTTGGATGTGATAAATCCAGAATGTCCAGGACTAATGATCTTGTATTGTAAAAATTTGGCCTGCAGTGTTGGGGATTTGCACGATATATTATATAAGACAAGGAGTTTGATTGGTCTATCATCACTGATTAGCTATGGATCCTAACAGACATCCCTTATAGTGAGATGGGATAGTTTCACATCTTGTTTTGAGTATTTGTTAATATACAGGGAACGATGTTGATGCATATCTACATGACTATCCTATGTTGACTATTCATTGGGATTAAAACATGTTTTTATAATATAGTGGAAACTCCTTATTAGTTTACTACTTTTGATTGACATGCCATAGCTCTGATTTCATGGAAATAATATTTTCCAGGGTGTGATCTCAGACTAGGGCTGCAAATAAATCCTTGGAGGTTTTGTTGTCGGTTCTTAGCGAGGTGCATCCAAATATCTACGCATTTCGTATTTCTAATCTCTCCCATTTCAGCTTGATGCCTGGACTTAGTGGCCCTATCTTGCAGTCTCTTTCCATATGGGTGAGCTTGTACTCGCAGACTCATTCTCTAATAATTTTTTAAGGGGATTCTAATTACAAAGTAGCCCAACAATATATGAACCTAGCATGACGTACCTAATAACCTGGTTTGTGTACTTATTCAAATTTGGAAATCATAAAAATTGGAAAAAAGTTTCCCTGTAAAATACAGTTGTTGAAATTCACCTTAAAGTTTGAGAACAAAAAAATAGCATACGTCAATGTTTTTATTATTTAGCTTATATATGTATTTATGGTTAGAATATGTAATTCACGTATCTTTTATAACAAATTATATATATTATGTAATTCAGGTTTATATATATATATATATCTATATATATATATATATAAACTTAGATTATATTATAAACTTAGTATTTTGTTATAAAATATACTTGAATTATATATATATATATATATAGATATAGATATATATAAACTTCTATAAAAAGTATTCTATCTATATAACATATGATACATGTAGGTAATTAATATAACCAACAAGTTTCTTAATGAAACAATTTTAATAGTATTAGTGGATAAAACTTGAAGTATTCGCGGTTGGTAGTTTAACTAATGCATCGTCTATGTGATGTATATGATGATAAAAACATTTACATATGGCGAAATTCTCATTTCTGTAGAAATTGATTAATTTGCAGATTATCCATACATCCATACGGGAGATGACATTCACACCATAGACTTAGGACATAATCAACCACTACCTCTATAACCATAGATGGGTTATGGAAGGCACAATCAAGTGTTTCATATGAAAATTCAAACATAATGGCACATTTGGCCATTGTATATTGCAAACAGAAGCCCAAGGTAACATTCCATAACATCTCATTTCAAAAGACATTTGTAAAACACACTGAAAATTATGTTTTAAAAGACGGTTAGGTTGATTGGTGAATTTAATGACCGAGCTTCATAGTTTTTGTGGCCACTCTTTAAATGTGTCAATTTTGAACTTTGTGGGAGAAATATGGCAACCAGAGGACATATTGGGTGAAATATGGCAATCAAGATGACTTAGGGCACATGTATTGGTAACCATAAAAGAATTTTTTTCTTCCACGATGTAATTTTTTATCGATTTGTCATTCATTATCTATTATATATTGTATTTATATATATATTAATTTGTTTTCACAAGTTATCTATACATCCTGGGATTTATAACATGTAATTTAGTTGGCATTAATATTTCTAAGCTTTTACTAAAGGTTGAATACTAAGTTCTTAAGGTGGTTTTTTCTATAGTGAAATTTTATTTTATCTATTTATATAGGTCATCTGGCTACATAGTGGCCACTATCGTCAAATTCAAGAAAATGTGTTTGAATTTTTTCCTTTTTGGGGGTAAAATGGTATTGACAGTGCTGATGTTGAGATATATGTCATATAAATAATTTATAGTATACTTTAGTTTATATTTTAGTCTTCATTGTCTTTCATGTCTTATACTTTGCATTGGATCTTTTTCATTTTCACAAGATGAACTCAATATTGATGGTAAAAAGTAGGAATTGAAGAAAGAGGAGAAAAATAACAATGGAGAGACAACTGTAGAAAGAGAAAGTGAAGAGAACTAGTCTAGTGATACCCTTAAATCCAATATTGCACTTGATACACACACATACAGATTGATGGTCAAGTCTTTAGAATTGGTGAATTCACCTGCAATTCCTTGGCAACACAATGATAACGTTTCGAAGTGATGAAACAATATTTCAAGTTTAAACTATATTCCAACCAATAATAACTTGGAAACTCATATTGTAATACTTGACATTTCATATAATATAATTTGTGGTTGAAATTATTTATAATTGTACTTGATATTATTTAGTATTGTAATTAACATATGTAACTTTGCATTTTCATATTAGATGAACATGCACATTGTGTGACATTTTTTTTTATTTAGTCAAAAAATCATACTTATTAATTTATGCCAATTATGAATACATAAAATCGATCTAAAACTACAAAATTAGTAGTTTATAGTGATTAGTGATGAACACAAATAAAATGAATATACAAGGACTAAATTAGTTGTTTATAATGATTATTAATGAATGTAAATGGACAAAATATAAACTTTTAACTCGGTTTTTTATATCATGAATATGAACCTAACAAAAAGATAAATTATTGTTGTAAATGATAAATTTGCGATTACAAATGATGACTAAATTTTACACAAATATGACTATTAGTAGATAATTTACAATATCTTATAACACGACCAAAATTTAGACATTTATTATGACCACAAATTAAGCTCAAGTAACACAGACCATAATCCACTCAATGATATGGATGTTAAGCCCAATATTTAATATGGTTAGTCTCACGAACGCCTAGTCCAGGAAGTCATATGCCTTGCATAATTCAATTTTCATCACAAGTTCGAGTAGTTTCTTAACATGAATTGAATGTATGGACTCCTCAACGATCACCATCACGTCATGTATAAGTTAGTTGTGCAAGAACCCAGATTGTTCCCTGCTTATATGCATCGAGAAAGTATCTTTGAGATGTTTTGCGATGATCTTTGAAATGAGTATATACATAATGTGGCAGAGGGAGATGGGTTTATAATCTGAGACCGACATGGTTTCTGCCTTCTTGGGAATCAACACAATACACATGGAATTTATGGCACCAGTGATGTATCCCCCCACCTTGGTTTCTTTAACCATGTCCAATAGATCCTGTTTCAGTATGTCGAAGAAGAAAATGAAAAACCACCGTCCAGCCGTTTGGGCTCGAAATTTTGTCGCTGGCGAAATATTTGAGTGTCTTAAGGATCTTCGCCATGTCCACCGATTTATAAGCTAGTTTATTCGCCTCCACATTGAACATTTGAGGGTATTCAGATATGTCCCATTGCTGGTCATCAATGTTAACCTGCTCTCGGGCCTGAAAGAAATTCTGAAAATTGGAGACAACCCACCCCCCCCCCCCCCCCCGCCCCCCCTGAGTCTCTGATATCTCATGTAGTATATTCCCATTCCTGGCGCGAATTTTCCAAATGCAGTTCTCAGTCCTCTTCGGATTTTCCATTCGATGGAAGTATTTTGTATTTAGGTCCCCTTGCTTGAGCTATATGGCACGCCTCTTGAGTCGCCATGTTGCCTCCCGCATCAGTGGTATCTGTCGCTTTTGGTGTCATAGTGCCTTCAGTCGATCCCAGGTGTCCAATGGTAGATAGTCACATTCCAGCTCCCTCGATATAGCTTCTATTTCCCAGGAAATATTTAGTAGTTCCAACAGTAGGGTTGCCTTATTTTCCCTCTCCCATATGCGAACCCTCTTCTTCTGATCCCTCAATAAATTAGTGAGGTGCAGACATGGTGATTTGTCCAATCCTCGTGGGTATGTTTTGATAAAGTCCGTGATATTGGCAACAAACCTAGCATCCTTAAACCAATTATGGTTGAACTTGAATGGAATGCCCATGTGCAGCTTCTCCCACTTCCATTCCAATAGTATAGGAAGGTGGTCCGATATATGTGGACGAATAATCCGAGAGCTCAAACCGCCCAAAATGCAAGTCAAGTGTTCATGTATCATGAAAGGGTCCATACACATATTGGATTAAAAATAAAAATAATATAATTACTCTCTTAAAAATAACAACAATAATCAATAATAAGTATTCACTATTTATCAATCACTAAAATATATATTAATTAAATCCATTTTGAAGAAATTTTCCCTAAAACTACTTCGGATATTTGAAAAAAAATAAAATAAAATAAATTTGATAGTCTAAAAGATTAGTTAATTGGTCTAAAAATAGAAAAATTTATAAATCAAATAAATTTTTATTGAAAATTTTAAATAAAATATTAAACTTTCAGATTTTAAGTGTTTTAAAATTTTAAGAGTATTAAATTTATTTCCACCATTAAAAAAAATAAATTCAAACACTTTTACTATCATCAGATTTCATTGAAGTCAATAAGGCATTGATGTCAATAAAGGGATTCAATAAAGGAGGCGCCTGTCTCGCTCATCCCATTGCTATCATGCCAGTGGTCAGCTAAATAACATTCCCGGCAGTGCCAGCGTCAGTCCGTCAGAAAAGTAAAAGAGGATCTCTGTGTACGTCAAAAATCTTTTAAGTTGCAGGCATAGACAGAGAGATAGGAAACGAACCACAAGCGACCACTTGGAAAGTAGTTGTATACGGATGATAAAATGGGGTATGGCCCATGGAAACACATATTTTTTTAGGTTATAGAGAATCTAATGCTGTGTTAAGTGTATGTATATTTTTAAATTTCAGTATATGTATACTTTTAAATATACTATTGTTAAATTTAAATCTAATGATTAACCTATACTGCCTATCAACATTAAAATCTCTATAACATTCTCTATAACCTGGTTGCCTATACCGCATAGAGTAGGTGCAAAACAACCAAGCGCTTGATTCGCTCCCAAAATTAAAAAATACGACCTGACGTACGCAATTATTTCTTTTTTCATTATTTTGAATGCAAGAGATTCCCTCTATTTATACTTCAACGCCTTTCGAAAGGTTCTGTGTCTGTGTTTCATTTTTCTTCTTCATAGAACTCGTTTTCTTTGCTCTATTTTATGGTCATTTAAAGCCCACCATTAGCACTGTCAGTGCTTGTGTATCCATGGATTTCTGCAGCAGCCACTTTATTCAGAGAAACTGGGAGAAGAACCCAGCCACTTTATGCAGAGAAACTGGGGAAGAACGCCAAACAGCCACTGTACGCAGATGAGAAATCATGTGGGATCTTGCATGCAGGCCCGCAGCGAGTGATGAAGCGAAGGATGACTTGCCAACATCCATTGGTAGTCTGTAGGGGTTTTGTACGACGTCATCATATGCGGGAGAGAGTTGGCAAGAATACTTGGCTACATAGCTTGCAGTGCTTCTCATGCCACAACTCAGATGATCATATACATATGGACAAAGACGTTACATAGCAGAAGAACAATAGTATGGCCTTCCCTTTCTAAATTTGTTTGAATCTGATCATCGTGGCATATATGAGGTACGATACTTCATGGCTATGGATGTTTTCGTTCAAACGATCACGAGGTTAGCTTTCTCGAAATAACCTTTCTGTGTTTTTTCCTTTTTTTTTTATGATTCTAGGAATGAGAAATTGGGCTCTACACTGACATAGGGTTGCTTGCATTATTATCACCCTAATTTTTTAAGGTGAAATTAAATAGTTTAATCACTACATTAAATTATCTTAACATGAGGTTGGTTGGCATCATTATCACTACAACTTTTAACATGAAGTTGGTTGTGATCATTATCAACTTTTAGATGAAATTATATAATTGGATTACTATATTAAAATGTTTTATGTTCTAAGGTTTGGTAATTGAATCTTGTTAAATAAAGAAAATCTAATCATTTGATATAACTAGTTCAACCTAATTTAATTTTTATAACTTAATTATTATTATTAGTTTTAAATATATATGTGTCACTTTTTAACATCATAAAAAGTCTTTATTTTAACATGAGGCAGGTTAAGATCATAATCACTATAACTTTTAGGTGTGAAATTATATGATTTGATTATTACATTAAAATATTTTATGTTTTAAGTCTAAGCTTTTTCCATCATAAAACGTTTTTATCTTAACATAAGCTCGATTCTGATCATTATCATTATAACTTTTTACGTGAAATTATATGATTTTATTACACATGAAAATATGTTATGTTTTAAGGCTAACCTTTAACGGAATGAAAAATAATAATAACTCTCCACTTTCCATATCATTAAATCTAACCACTTGATACAACTAGCTAAAAATAACTCAATTATTATTATAATTGTTATTTTTAAATATATATAAATGACTTTTTTCCTCATAAAACTATAAAACTATAAGGGCTAAAGGATGGTGGTCATCACCTCTTAGAGGCACTCAAATTGTTTCAGCTCTGAATTGTTTGACTGCTATCTTTCTCGGGAAATCCAGTACATGGTTTGGGTACATCATTATGGAATCTTTATATCTTGGACAATCCTGACTTTTCTCTCTCCTAGCGAGTGTATCACTGCTTTCTATTGGATTTCATTGTTGCTATTTCTATTCCCCAGTTCCTCGTTTTGTCCAGCATGCTTGATAACGGTTTTGTTGCAATTCCTCTACATTAATAGTTTTATATAGAAAAAAAAATAGTGCATATAGTTTTATATAGAAGAAAAAAATGTTAAAAGAAAATATTTTAATGTTATATAAAATAAAATATACAATATGGGTTATGAATAAAATATGCTAATATAAATTAATAATAATATATACTTAAAAATATATTAATAACAAAATGGTTACAGACATATATTATATAATTTTTATAATATTCAAAAATACAATTTAAACAGTAAAAAATGACACATTGTTTTTGCATTTTAAAATAAGTTTTCACGTAAAAGAAATTTGATTCCTCTACACTCATGTTAGATATTAAGATGAATATTTTCAATTTTCATATATTATTAAAAAAATCATTTTTCTTCATGCTTATTTCAATTAGTTCAAATTTCTATAAATGGAAAATAAGTAAGGTATGCTCTATAGTCCAATATGAAGTAGTAGTGTAAATGTTTGTTTGTAAACATTTACATGTAAATATAATAAAAATTTTAAAATTAATATAGAGCATATTATGGAGGAGATGTTGCAATGTCCATAAATGAATTTAAATATTAACTCAATTAAAAATTAAAATCAAAACTAATAAAACTAATCAAATTAATTTTTTATATTGTAATTTAGTTTTTATTAATAAAATTGTGAACATTTTTTTAGATAGGAGAGAAGCATAAAATACATATCACATTATTATATATAACAAATAAACAATAGTTATAAATTAAGATTTATTTTACCATATAAGTTAAAATAATGATTACATAATCATATTTAAATTTAGTTTATAAGCACATAAAGACCTATTATTTACCAGAATACAACAATATTTTTAGCCACAAATATTCCCACTTTACCATGTATATTATTAACTTGTAAATAGGCTTTGTTACAATACCATGGGCCAGTTCCGTGACTTATCCAAGAAAAAATTTAGAGGCTACTATTTCTAGGTGGACTAATTTTCATGTTTTCCAAAAAAAAAAAAAATAGAAATTCCCACTTTTTTCAAATAAATTTATTTTACTTAAAAAATAACCAATATTTTATGTAGATGGTATCAAATCATTAAAAATTTCAATACTTTTACAAAAATAATTCCAAACATTTTACAATTTGTATATTAGGGACTTGTAAGATTACCCAAGGTTTCTAAACTTTATGATACATTTTCATCCTTAAAAATTTTTCTAGACTAATCAATACCATATGTCCAAAAACCATAGCTCATTTCACAATTAAAATATTTTATAAGTATTTTATTTTAATTTAATTCTATATTTTTTTTTATAATTAAATAAAAAAATGTTATAATTACTTTTGATATATATCAAAATCCTATAACCTAGATACCAAAAATATGAGAGTAAATCAAAGTTTTATTAAAATTAAAAATGATAATATTTTTATATATGGAGATGTGAAATGTATAGAATATAAATAATATTATGAAGAATCTAGATATATCCATTTCAACCAAGGGTATATTAAGTGATGAGAGAAATAAAAAATTTCAAGCTGTTTCACACCTTGAGAAATTTGATCCCTTACAGCCCTTGGTAGATCATAAATTAAAAAAAAAAAAAAAAATTGATTATGAAGTGAAAATGGTTAGAAATATGTGTATAGTATCTTTAATGTGAACAAGGTTTATAAGTAGAAGAGAATGGATCCCCACTATCAAAAATGAAGGAGGCCAACTAAACCATTTCAAGGACAAGCATTTTAGGATAAACATCATTCAAAATCAATTATAAGTTATTGTAATTTGGATGGAGTTATTTAATTAGAGCTACATGTAGTTTATATTTATGTTTATATTTGAATATTTTAAAAATTTGATGGATATAAGAAATGTTAATTTATCAAATTTTGGGAATATCTTAAAATATCCAATTTATTTCTTATTACCTAATTATATTTATAAATAAATCATATGGAATAATTTCAAGTTATTATTAGTCGATATAAAGCAAGACTCTAGCAATCCATTTTTTTTTACTACTCATTAGTTGAGCCTTACCAATATATTGTCTAATGTTTAACTTTATAAAATATATATTTATTTTTTAGCTTTATTAAATGTAACACACTGGAGCAGTCGATATATTATAATTTACTTTGATTCATCGATCAAATACTTAATCTTGAAACCTCGATTAGTTAACTTAACAGAGGTTTGTGGAGTTAAAAGATTGATTTATTATTTTAATCAGAAAAATATGTAGATAGTTTCATGCATTTATATTCATATTCCATTTCTCATATGCAGTCACAAATATTATTAGATAATGAAATATGATTGGAAAAATCAAAGAGACGAGATCCTAAAGATGTTTAAAAACTAATAGACAATTAAGTGGTTAAAGTTTGTGCCTTCTCTTCCTTGGCGGAAAAAGGGATCTTAGTGGGAACGAAAGGAGTTCTGACCACTGGAGGAAGAAATCATCAAGCATGAGAGACCATAAGCCAAACACTGCAACTAGGAGTTGGAGAGAGGGATTAAGATTCGAGCTCGATACAAACCAAGTGGAATACCTTCAAACAAGCTTGATATCAAACCTAGAACAGGTTTTGAGGTTCTCAAGAAAGTCAAATTGGAAGTTGTCGTTACAGACCATGTTGGTAGTAGGAAGCTCATGGGGAGATTCAGATGTAATTTCCGATCTTGTGGAAGGGTGGAGGACTCCTCTAGAAGAGTTTTCTAAGAAATTATCAAGCATTCACAGATACATAGCTCCAGTTGTTTGTGGTTGTGTTTCATTTTAAGTAGCTGCAATGGTTTTTTATAATGTTGCATTTTATTTATTGAAATGGAATAGTTATGACTGTTATGAATATATAGAATCTTGGGCTAGAACCAAAACTTAGACTAGCAGGGGTTTTTTCTGGTAATGAAATGTAAACCATTATATAAAGAAAGAGGGTAAACTTGTATCACCGGTTAGTCCAACCCAAGATACAATTGAACCCTGGTAGGCCAGTCTTGTGGTAAAATTGGTCACATTGATATGAACCGATTTGAAGGTGAAGATTCAAATATTAGAATTTTGAGTATATGATTAACTAAAAGAAATATTGTAGCCAAAAATTGGAAAGATTATAGTAGTCATATATATGTCAATAAGGAAAAGGTATCATAACATCTATTTCTTGAAAGTATAATGAATTAATAGTATAGGAAAGTGTGTTACTTACAGTGGCCTGAACAAAGAATAATATCAACTTACAGGGTCAGTTAGCTCGAAATTACATTCAGAAGTAACCCATGTGAAAACAAGAAAAAAAGTTGAGATAAAACTCCAATTTTGGAAACAGAGTGTAAAATTCAGAATGCGTCGAGTGCATCAATATTACTAAACCATTCCATAACCGTAAAAATTCATTTATACATTTCAGACATAACAACCCAAGAAAAGTAATATTCTTCTCACCGATATATGTGGACTAAATATCAGGTATACTTGTTAAACAAATAGTGTAATATTGGGAAAATTCAAGCCCCATTATCAACATGAAGTTTACACAGTAATTTATTTCATTCCACTTTTTGTTTAAAAGAAAATGAAAATAAAATGAATTTCATTACGGAAGCTTGGCAATCCCATGAAGGCAAACTAAGGGAAAACCCCTGATGAGCCATGAAATTTCATCTAACAAAAAAATATGTAATAACCCTTAGTAAAATTCTATAGAGACGGACCACCCTGAAGTCGTTAGAAAACTATTCGGTTGTAGGGAAAATGGAACTCTACATCAAGGAGTGAACACATTCAAGGATAGAGTGAATCTCATGAAATATCTGGAACGAGAGAATAATAAGTTCATGAAAAATGATCACACAGGTAAAGGCTTAAAGGGGCAAGGGTTTCCTTGGTACCTATCATGAAAATAGCAACGAGATACCTGAAGACAACATAACCACAAATTTAATTAGATTAGAAAAATCTTTGAGCACGTATTTCGTAAGGGGGTTACCTGTGGACTCAAAGAAGCTCCTGTGGGAAGAAGAACCATGTAGGAGAAGGAGACCTTCTTAGGGTTTCCAAAATTAAGCAAAGCAATTACACAAGAATTAAATAGAAGTGGGTGCATCTTTACATGTAGCGTACTTTCCCAAATATCGACCTGAAAATCATCAAACCCTGGTTAATATTGTGAAACGAGAGGTGATGAAATAACATAAAACTTAAGTAAGAGAACTTCTAGCTTCTTATCTTGAGAAAATAGAAAAGAGGTAATGGGGAGAAAGAAAAAAAGGGTGTCCAAATACAACATTACCTTAGAGAGAAACCCAACGACGTAAACACCTAAGGCTGATAAAACCCATTATGGCTAGCCTCCCTACACATAGAGAGTATGTAAGGTCAAATTTAAAAGAAAAACTTATAAAAATTGCAGAGGAAAAGAAATGTATTCCTAGAGAATCTTATTGTGTCTTCTTTAGCTATGTAAGAGCATCAACACATAACCATCGAAGATAATAGATTGGTGGTAGGTAAATATGACCAAGAAACCTATGCGATGAAAATAAAGACAAAGGCTCGACATGGTTATAGAGAGGTGTTGAACAAAATGAACACCGGCGGAATGGGAGGAAAACCACACGGAAAGGGAGGGTAGTCACCTCTATCCACTCCCAAAAAATTTACAACTATTGATGAGATATCAAATCTCTAATGTTTTCAATGGAAATGGTGATCCCAAGGACATCCACTACCATCAGATGTACTATTGATGACATAGAGGAAGAGGCTTTGGGTGGCTACCTAATCGACTTATCTAGAAGTTTCTCAATTTATAGGTTTTCAGAACCCGGTGGAACATTAAATAAGAAGTGTATATGAAACTTCAACAATGCAATTAACATATAATAATTATACCCTTTCAAACGAGTTGGAATATTAAATCTGATTTCCCATGTGACATACCTTAATTAGTTCCAAAGTACTATTTTGAATAGCAACATAAATAGTAAAAATGGAGGAAAATAAAATTTCTTTGATATGAAGGTAATATCTATTATAGTTGGTATCAGAGCCGAGTTTCAATAGTTGAGCCTGAATGGGAACTGATGATCATGGTGAATGTGTTGAATTGTGCACACACAGAGAGAATGCTAGAGTAAGTAGTACATTATGGTTAGTAGAGGGACTCGAGAGCAAATTCCAATGAGACCTTTGACAGGAAAAATTGCCATACCCAATCCAGAAGCGAACCTATAAATGTGGGTACAGCTCGGGGTGGAACAAAAACACCAAACAAACTAATTACTGGAAGAACATCAACATCAAGGAAGAAGGTTGCTCAAGGTTGTTCAACAACTGCAAACAAAAATGGTGCGTATGAGAGCTGAGAATAAAATATTGATGCATGAGCAGGAAAGCATTATAAAAATCCTTTCAAGTAGGCAGAATCATAGAACTTATCATCCATGTCCTGAGCATGAAATTAAAAGTGCAAGAGAACAACAACACAATGAAGATCATTCCTAAGAAATTCATATACAACAAAGTGACATGAGAAATGTTGCTAATGACGTAGATAAACGGAAAGGAAAAAAACTGAGAATGGAATTACAATGGGAGTTTATGAATATTAAGCCGTCATTCTTTGATGGAGAAGCTGATGAAGCAGCAAAGGCCTAGGTTATCAATATGAATAAGTATATCCAGGCTTATGACTACAACAGTAACCTTTAGACTAGGTTAGCTATTTATAATTTAGAGAGGAAAGATACCCTGTGGTGGGAAGAGGTTAAAGTGATGCAAGGAATAAAAGAACAAAACATAACCTCGGAGGAGTTTCAAAAACACTTTAATAACAATTACTTGACATAATGTTTCTATGATGAAAATTCTAAACAATTTCATTATTTACGATTAGGACAGTTAACTATGGATGAGTATATAGCCAAATTTACGTCCCTACTGAGATACATGTTCCTTATATTAGTGAAGAGAAAGATAAAGTATAACAATTTCTAAGATGTCTTCCTGTTGTGTAACCAACTCCAAAAATAGAAGAAAAGAGATATCAACGCCTTAGAAATGAGCCACTTCGAGGGGGAAACCTCCAATACATTACATAAATGAACAATTCTTGGATGATACAATTTACAAAACATCCTTTCTAGATATAGGAGTCCATGTGGCCATAATGTAATCCTAGTCGGCCACAATGTAATCCTAGCAGACCTAACAATAATAATTTAAGGGCACAATAATAACAAAATGGGGGTTAGAAGGGTACAATAATAACAATAAGGGGGTTACACTAATAATAATAAGGGACTATACTAGTAATATAGGGACCTAAGATGCCCCTCTCCTTCAAAAAAGTGTTGTCCTCAACGCTTGAGTAGCTCTGGGTGCTTCTGTATAAACTTATCATCCTCCCATGTAGAATCTTCCGTGGGTAAGTTCTTCCACTTGATGAGATACTCTGAAATTGATCAATTTCGTAGCAGTCGAGTTCTTTTTTCCGTGACTGCTTCAGGTTCCAATATGATTTTTCCTTCCTCATCAAGTTCTAGCAATATTGTTTGAACTGGAAGATTTTCACCTATAACCTTCTTTAAGCATGAAACATGGAAAATTGGATGCACTTGCGAAGAAGCAGGAAGCTCCAATTTGTATGCCATAGTACCAATCTTTTGCAACACATTGTAAGGACCATAGTACTTTGGCGATAATTTATTATCTTTCTTAGTTTGCTTGAGGGACATTTGTTTGTATGGTTGTAGCCGTAAAAATACCCAATCTCCTACATCAAAACTTATCTCGCTGCGATGTTGATTTGCCTGTTCTTTCATTCAATTTTGTGCCAAATTCAGGTTATCCTTTAAGAGTTGGAGAACTTCTTGTTGATGCTCGATGTGATATTCCATTGCTTGAACCTTCAAATTTTCCCTTAAAGATGATGTGATCGATGGTGGATGATATCCATAAAGTGCCATAAATGGGGTCATTTTTGCTGCAGTATGGAAGGAAGTGTTATACCACCATTCAGTGAGAGGTAACCACTTGACCCATTATGTTTGTTTATTAGATACAAAACAACGAAGATATCCTTCCAAACATTTATTTACTATCTCAGTTTGACCATCAGATTGAGGATGATAAGATGAGCTATGAGCTAATTGAGTACCCAAACAAGAAAATAACTCCGTCCAAAAATTTCCAGTAAAAATGGGATCTCTATCGCTCACAATAACCCTTGGGTTTCCATGTAGCTTTTGAATTGTGTCCATAAATGTAGTAGCAACTGTGCTTGCTTTAAATGGATGAGATAATGCACAAAAGTGTGCATACTTGGTAAGTCTATCAACTACCACCATGATGACATTCTTTCCTTCAGACTTAGGTAAACCTGTGATAAAATCCATTGAAATCTCCTCCCAACGCTGACTTGGAATGGATAAAGGTTGTAGAAGTCCGGGGTCTTAATTGTCTCCACTTTATTCTGCTGGCAAACCAAACATTCCGCCACAAACTTTTGAATATCAGATTTAAGGCCATCCCAAAAAAATTCTTTCTTCACCCTGTGGTAAGTTTTTAAAAATCCTGAGTGTCCTCCTAAAGGAGAAATGTGCAATTCCAGAAGAATATTTTGTTTTAGTTGGGAATTCTTACAAAGATATAAGCGATCTTTGTACCATAAGGAATCATTTTTCCAACTAAATGTATCAGATGTACTAGGATATTGCTGTAATTTTTGAATGAGTGTCCATATATCTTTGTCCTTCTTCCATTCATCTCTTGCTTCGGTTATCCAATCTGGTTGGATAATAGAAATGGCACAAAGCAATGCTTCCACCTCTTCATTCTTTCTTGAGAGTGCATCTGCAACAACATTAAGCTTTCCTTTTTTATAGATTATTTCAAAGTCATAACCCAACATCTTTGTGACCCATTTTTGCTACTCTTCTGAAGATAGTCTTTGTTCCAAAAAGTGTTTAAGACTATCATGATCAGTTTTTACCTTGATGTGTCTTCCCATTAGGTAAGTTCGCCATTTCTTTAGTGCATGCAGTATTGCTAACATTTCCTTATCATAAATAGGTTTCTGTAAATACTTTCCTTTGATTGGACGACTTTCAAAAGCAATGGGTCTTCCTCGTTGCATTAAAACAACACCAATTCCACTTCCTGAGACATCACATTCCACAATAAAGGTTTTTGTGAAGTATGGCATAGCTAAGACCGGTACTAGGCACATTGCATCTTTAAGTTATTCAAAGGCCTTAGTTGCTTTAAGAGTCCATGAAAATGCATCTTTCTTCAATAATGTTGTTAGAGGTGCTTCTATTCTCCCATAATTCTTAACAAACTTGCGATAATACCCTGTTAACCCGAGAAATCCTCGCAATTGCTTTATGGTTGTGGGGACTTTCCATTCCTTAATAGCTTTAATTTTGTTAGGGTCTACCTTAACACCCTCGTGAGATACAATATGACCCAGATATTTCACCTCTTGTACTCCAAAGAAACATTTGGATGTTTTGCATATAATTGTTTCTCCTGCAATAGTTTGAGCACCCTGTCAACATGTTCAACATGATCCTTCCAAGACCTGTTGTAGATTAGTATATCATCAAAAAATACTATCACAAATTTTCTAAGGAAGGGTTTGAAAATGGAATTCATCAACCCTTGAAATGTAGAAGGTGCATTGGTAAGGCCAAAAGGCATGACCAAAAATTCATAATGACCCTCATGAGTTTGAAATGTTGTTTTGGAATATCTTCAGTCTTCATTCTAATTTGATGATATCCTGAACGAAGATCCAACTTGGTAAAATAAATTGCTCCATGTAATTCATCCAATAATTCATCAATCACAGGAATGGGAAATTTATCTTTAATGGTGAGCTTATTGAGCTCCCTATAGTCCGGAAAAATGCACCATGATCCATCCTTCTTGTGTACCAATACTACAGGAGTAGAGAAAGAACTTTGACTAGGTTGAATTATACCCGCCTGTAACATTTCTGCAATCATACGTTCAATTTTGCTCTTTTGGACGTAAGGATATCTATAAGGCCTCATGTTTGGAGGAACAATTCCTAGAATCAAATGAATAGCATGATCATGATCACGAATAGGTGGGAGTCCTTTGGGAGTTTCAAACACCTTGGAATGATTGTCCAAGACTTGTTGGAGATCTGTAGAAATAGATGATTTTGATGTTGGAGCTTCTAGTGAGCATAATTGTGCAATTAAGCCTCGTTGTTCTTTCTTTAGAAGCTTTTTCATGACATTAGAGATTATTATCTTTCCCGAATTCCCCGCAATACCCCGTAATTCGACTTCCTTTCCTTCTAAAAAAAATTTCAAGAAAAGTTGTTGAAAATTAAAAGCTACCGTCCCCAAAGATTGTAACCATTGTACTCTTAGTACAACATCAGCACCTCCCATAGGAATGGAAAGCATTGGAATAGTCAATACATATTCCCCCATGGTTAGCTTGATATTATGGCATTTTCCAGAACAATTTATAGTTCCTCCATTTGCAACCATTACTTGACATTCTAGTGCTGGGTATAGGAAACAATTTATTTCCTTAGCTACCTTACAATGAATAAAATTATGGGTGCTACCTGAATCAATCAACACTATTACCTTTTTCTTCTTGATCTGTCCTTCTATCTTGAGAGTTTGACGTGTGGTAATTCCTGCCAGTGCATTACACGATATGGTCAGATTTATTTCTTCCTCTTCTAGGGCTGGTTCCTGGTGTATATCCTCTTCTTGTTCATTTTCTTCTTCCTCTTCACAATCTATGTAAAATAATTTCTTCTCAGCATACTTATGACCTTTAGTGTATTTTCTATCACAACTGTAGCAAAGCCCTTTTGCTCTTTTTTCTTCCAATTGTTGTGGTGTCAACCTTGTAGGTTGTTGAAATCTAGGCGTAGCAACACTTCCTTCTTTATAGAATTGAGTGGTAGGCTTCCTTGTCGCCATAATTTTACATTCAACTTTTCTTGCCAACCTGAATGCCTTCTCCAATGAATCCGGTTCCAAAACGCGAACTTCATGTTGGATGTTATCCTTTAAAGTGCCTATGAAGAGATCAATCCTGTGTTCCTCTGGAATATCAGTTACCCTTATATTCATTTTTGGAATTCCTCAATGTGCTGCCCCACTAAACCCTTTTGTTTGAGATTTATCAATTGGCTAAAGAAGGTGTTGCTCTTTGTATCCTCATAATGTGCTATCATTTCCTCTGTAAAAATTGACCAAGTGACAATTTTTTTACGGGAAAAAAGCCATCGATACCATACAAATGTATTTTGTTCTAAATGTAAAGTTGCAATGCGTACCTTTTGTGTGTTTTGCACGTTATGGAGATCAAAATATTGCTCCATCTGTAGTATCCATGTTACAGGATCCTTTCCATTAAACTTCCTCATATCCATTTTTGGAATATGGTGGTTCTTCCCGCCAACATTACAGTTTATGAAATCACGATTAACATTTATTTTGTTCTCATCATGAGGTTCTTCTACTATCTTTTCACCATTAGGAAACATTTCTTGTATCAACTTTGTCAAAACTTTGATGTCTGCTTTTAGATCATTCTTCATATTTTCCATGTTGTCTTTCATGTCATCCATCTTAGCTTCCACACCTTTCTTCAAACCGTCCATCTTCACTTCCACGCCTTTCTTCAAAACTTCCATTTCATTTTTTGTTGCTCTTTGCGAGAGTGAAATTTGTTGCACTTGCTCTTGTAATTTTGATAGATCATGTTGCGATTCTTCATCTTCATGAGTCATAGTAGAGCCTTCTGAAGGCTTAATGGGTGTTGAATTATTTTTACGGGGCATATTTTAGAACCAAATACTGATATCTATTCTACATTATACCCTTGGAATCAATTCAAATTGATTCTTCAAACAAGACTTATGCAATTCGGAAAAACATTACACACCTTTTTCTTGCTTTTGAGGAGCTCGATATTTAATTGGATTATCTCTGTGATTGTAGCACTTCAATATTTGAATTTCGGTACCAACGTAGCCCTCTAAATTATCTTTCGAATGCCACAGGTCTGACCTGATTTTGATTCTCCAAGACAAAGTTGTGTCCAATCTCCCACAATGACCTAATTATGGACTGGTTCAATAGAGCGAACTTGTACGACTTGCCACATGTCACTGTTTTAGATCCTTCGACACAGTTCCTTGCCAAGAAACTACAATCTATGTCTTTGCGACCAATTTTTATAACTCCAATCTGATGCTCAGAGAGAGAGTTATGAATATTTTCCCACGATCACCTCTTTGAGATGAAATCCAAGAGCCTGAAAAAGCACTACCTTCCACAGATCATATCTCCGAAAATATTGTGAACCAAGCTCTAAAATTTTTAGACGATTTTCCTTAGGATTTCAGCTTCGTACCTAAAAATTTCAGCCACAAAACTTCGTAGAAAAAAATTTATAGCGCAAATGCCACGATGACCTGTTTAGGAGCCTGAAAAAAGACCTAACTTCCACAGATCATATCTCCGAAAATATTGCGAACCAAGATCTGAAATTTTTAGACAATCTTCCTCAGGATTTCAGCTTCGCACCCTAAACATTTTAGCTTCTGAAACTTCGTAGAAAAAAATTTATAGCGCAAATACCATGATGACATGTTTGGAGCAGCGAAACCCTAGAATCCAAAGCTCTGATACCAAATGTTGTGTAACCAGCTCCAAAAATAGAAGAAAAGAGATATCAACGCTTTAGAAATAAGCCACTTCGAGGGGGAAACCTCCAATACATTACATAAATGAACAATTCTTGGATGATACAATTTACAAAACCTCCTTTCTATATATAGGAGTCCATGTGGCCATAATGTAATCCTAGTGGGCCTCAATGTAATCCTAGCCGACCTAACAATAATAATTTAAGTGCACAATAATAACAAAATGGGGGTTACAAGGGTACAATAATAACAATAAGGGGGTTACACTAATAACAATAAGGGACTATACTAGTAATATAGGGACCTAAGACTTCTTGCATTGAGGAAAGATAGAATAGAGTCTGATAGCAAAAAAAATATGGATGAAGAAATTTTGAAAGCTCGCATGTGCTACCAGCAGAGAAAACAGAAGGAAAACAGTAAGAGTTGGCTTCAAAAAAAGGTAGAAAAAAGTTATCAACATCTCATAAATTCAAAGCCCTCCAATTATAGGGGTTCTCATAGACTTTCCTTGAACAAAAAGTTGGGAAAGAGACAAGAACAACCCAAATGGTAGGAAGAATTAAATCCCAATGAAGCATCTAGAAAACGAGAATCCAGTCATTTGAAAAATAACCCTCTGCAATGTTGGGGTTGTGGGGAACCACATTACTATAAAAACTTTCCCCATCGTGTCAAGATGGGCCATGTAGCTAACATGCAAGAAGCATTAACAGTTGGTGATGTAGCAAGGAGCATGCCCAAGATCAATGCACCATTGGAGCACTGAAAAACATACTATCAACCTACAATGATTGGACTAGAAGGTAAGATATTTAATCTATATATATATATATTATTAGGTCATGTTTCCCGTTTAATTTATGTCAACCCTAATATAGTTGAAAGATGTTGTTTACAAATCCAAAAATTTAAGAACCATTGGTTAGTGCAATTAGTGACCTTAGCAAAGCGAAGGGTGAGTGCTAAGGTAGAAGCATGCCCGATTGAGGTAGGAAAAAAACATATAAGTGCAGAAATGAAAGTCATACCATTAGGTCGATATGATTTATTGCTTGGGATGGATTGGTTAGAGGGACACCAGTCTTTGGTGGATTGTAAAAAGAGGACTATTAGTTATCAAGCTGAAGATAGATCT
Source organism: Pinus albicaulis (assembly GCA_034641835.2). Taxonomy (NCBI): domain Eukaryota; kingdom Viridiplantae; phylum Streptophyta; class Pinopsida; order Pinales; family Pinaceae; genus Pinus; species Pinus albicaulis. The sequence continues at coordinate 1,394,184,004 of CM076584.1, forward strand.
TGGTATGTGTTTCAAGGGGTCGAAAAACCCATGAAGTTATGATCCATTACTGCTACCTAGTTTGGAAAGTGTCTCAGGAAAGGATGTATGATACATGTTGTGCAAGTAGGGTATTCCAATTCCAAAGAGAAGCATGTCGCACTTGAAAACGTACCTCCAATTAAGGAATTTATTGATGTATTTCTTGAACATATATCAATATTGGCTCCAAAGCGTGATATTGATTTTACCATAAAATTGGTTCCTTGGGTAGCACTAGTGTCCAGAGCTCCTTATCATATGAGTACTCTGGAGCTAACTGAACTTAAAATGCAGCTGGAGAAATTATTGGACAAAGTGTACATTTGACCTAGTGTGTCCCTTTGTGGAGCTACGATGTTTTTTCTCAAAAATAAGGATGGAACCTTACGTATGTGTATTGATTATTAGCAACCCAATAAGTTAGTTATTAAGAACAAGTACCCTTTGCCTTAGATTGATGATTTATTTCACCAGGTTAAGGGAGGAAAAATATTTTCCAAAATTGGTTTACGATTAGAGTATCATCAAATACGGGTTAATGATGAGGACATATGTAAGGTGACTTTCAGAACTCGTTACCGGTATTACAAATTTCTTGTTTTTCCGTTTGGACTGATCAATGCACCCGCCACCTTTATGATTTTGATGCATGGTGTTTTCCATCCTTTTCTAGATGGATTTGTTTTGATTTTTATAGACGATATATTGATTTAATAAAAAAAACTTGGGAAAACATGAAGAATATTTATGAATTGTATTAGAAGTGCTATGATATCAATGACTATATGAAAAATTTAGTAAATATGAATTTTTTAAAGACAAGATTCAATATTTCGGCCATGTTATTTCAACAGAAGGGATAATAGTTGATCCTGAGAAGATGCAGACTATTATGGAGTGGCTAGTGCCAAAAAATGTAGTTGATATGCAATCTTTTATGGGTCTGGTAGGATATTATCAAAATTTTATGACGAGATTTCTTGAATTGCATAACTAATTACATATTTACAGAAAAAGGGAAGAAATTTCAATTGTACGAACAACTGCCAGCAAAGCTTTGAACAACTGAAAAACTTGTTAACTATAGCTCCTATGCTAAGATTTGCTGATCCAAATAAATAATTTGTAGTCTTCACTGATGCGTGTCAAGAGGGAGTAGGATTAGTGTTAACATAAGAAGGAAAGGTGATTGCTTATGAATCACGGAAGTTCAATGAAAATGAGCAGAGATGCTTTGCATATGATTTAAAGATAACTAATGTGGTGCATGCATTAAAGGTATGGAGAAATTATTTATTGGTGTTGGGTGCAGGAATTACACTTAAGAAAACTCCTCAACACTTAATTGTCAACCCGGGGGATCCGTAAAATTAGAGATGAAGCACAGGAAATGCTAGAGATGGTATGAATATTTCTGATAAAAATCCCTAATTTCTTTTAAAGGAAATGTTGCAGAATCAAATCAAGACAAGAAAAATATAACTTGAGTCATCATAATAATCTAAGACTAAAATGAGAAAGAATGCATTTGCAAAAGGAGATCAAAGAAAAAGGCTATCACTCTAGCTGATTAACTATTAAGAGTGTGTTTCTCTTCAGCAGAGGCACTTTAGCAGTCTCATTAGATGGGCACCTAAATCTGCTTCCTTAGAGATTTATTTCTTGCATTAATTTGTCCTGCACTAGTGCTGGATCAGAGTTTTATGTGGAAAGTATAAAATGTGTCTTTACTGAAGGTTTTTCTGCTTCATGCAAGGGATCAAACTATTGAAGGTTCAGAGCACTTTTATCCTGTGACAAGAAACTACTCCTTGCACCAAATCAGATCTCCCTGCACTTAGCTTTTCATTCTTGAAATGATTGTTTAATTGTCACAAGTGTTACTTTGTTGTAAAACCAGATTTCATATATGAAAATTAAATGTTTTTGAATTTAACGAAGTGAAAAAAATAAAGAAACATAAAAATCTATCCTGTCACAATCATTCAATGAAAGAAAGTTGCAGAAAGTAAATAAAGACTTGTTGTAACACACCAACATGTGTTGGTGCAGGTGTATGTTTCCTACATGTACCAGGGGGGAAAGCCAATCAACCAAAATTGCAGAAAGGAAATGTCACACCAACATGCACTGGTGTAGGATGATTTCTCGTGCTTGGACCAGGTAGAGAAGGCCAATCCGAAATCAAGTGCAAGAAAGTAAATTTGCAGGAAAGTAAATTTCAGGGAAAATAAATTCTATTTTCTTCACGCAACTGATCCCTTTCACACAGACAGGAATTTATGTGCTAAAAGCTAAATCACACTTTGACGATAAAACATAAATTACATAAAGGAAAGAATGGGGTAAACGTGCTATTTTGGCTGGGCCCTATCCAACCAACGCATTTCCCTCTTAAGCGAAAATGCTACTCAGCACTCGACTTAATTAATCAACCAAACCATAAAACACGATTCATGAAGCCGAGGTGAAATTCATTTTTATTAGATCATCGAGGAAAATACATGTGTGAATACACGTTCAGCCCAGATTCGGGCGATAACAAAATAACCTATTATCGCCTCTCTGTTCTTATCCATTCTATAAAACTTTTTCGCTCCTAAGTCCTATTTACAAATTACATTATATAGATCTGTTGGCCGAAGGATGAAATAGATCGTTCAACTATTACATAACAAAAATGCAGAATTCAGATTGTTTGGTCTTCAAAATGAAACGGTTTTAGAAAACTAGCCATAACCAATCTTTGGCTTCCTCCCTTCACAGATCTAATCTTTGGCTGCCTTTGGATTCGTGATGTCGTGGCGAAAACTGTTTTAGTCAAGGTGGTGATCAAGAGGATTCGGATCTGCCGTGAAGATCTGTTGTGCTGGTCACGGTACAGGATCTGATCTTGCATTAGGGTCAGTAATCATGATAAGCATTGTAACCACCAAACAACATTGGAGATATCTATGAATTAAAAAGAATATTTTAAAAGTAAGAAATCATGTAATAAATATTTAATAAATGCTAAATCGAATTAAAATATGAAGAATAAAGGTTTGTGCAAAATATGTCACCATGCTTGGACTGGTGCAGGATGAGGGTACATAAAGGAAGTGAAATAGGGGTAGATAGTTATAATTTAGGAAGGGAAAAGTAGTAGAAAGGGGAAAAATTAGGGGGCTAACATCCTCCCATCCCTAAGTTGTTGTGTGACCTCACACAACTCTTTACCCTTGCAAAAAACTTCAAAATTTTGAGCATTCCATCTCACTCCTGCTGCGGCATACCATCATCAGTCTGCAGTGTTTCAGACTTTATCTTTTTGCTGCTCTTCAATTTCTTCGTCACCTTTTTAAGCCATCTGAAACACTATGAAGCACTGTACTTCCATACCCTGACATCTCCTTTATTCTTTTGGATCTCCGTCGTGAATTATTCCTTATTCTGCTCTTTTTCCCCCTGTGTTTTGGCTACGAGCTGCTCTAAATTATGTACTTTAAGCTCGAGCTCAAGTATTCAAGTAGCAGAAGCTACCGAATCTTCTTCCTTTTGTATCTCAACAACGACTGTATTTTCGTCTAGGACCTTAGTATGCCTTGGAGGTTCAATAAACACTTATTCTTTTTCCGCTTCTTTTTCTTCTTCTAACTCCTCCGGTTCTTCTTCTTCTTCTTGCTCTTCTGGTTATTCTTCTTCTACTTCTTCTGGCTCTTCTTCATCTTCTATCTCTTCCGACTCTTATTCTTCTACTTCCACTTCTTCCGGATCTTATTCATCTTCTAGCTCTTCCGGTTCTTTGTCTTCCTGTGCCAGTTCTTCCTTTTCCTGTGCCAGTTCTTCTGGTTCTGTTTCATCTTCTTGCACTAGTGCAGGCTGGGATTCAATGTCTTGTGTAGACTGTGGTTCTGCACCTGCATCATGTTCATCATCCTTTTTCCAGCTCTGTTTAAGGAAATTGGCCAATAGTATATCGTCTTCAACCTTGACAGATTTTGTTGCGTCTGTAAGGACTGACAGCGAATCGTCTTCCTCAGGGGTCTATTCATGCGCTGGGGGCATCAGAGGAGTTTCTTTGAAAGGTGTACCTGATGTCTTCTTTTTCTTTGGAGATGGGACCGTTTTTTCTGTTGATTCCCCGGTTTGTTTCCTTCTTGCACTGGTGCAGGAAGGAATTTTCTTTGCACCCTTACTCAGTCTTTTGCTGGTACTGGTGGGGTTCTTCATTTCCTTTGTTGTTCCAACAGCATCTCCCAGGTCATATTTTTAGTCTGCAATTGTTTTTGGACCAAGATTTTGATTAGGCCGTGATGATACAATTTCTTATCGACCTGGTACGCCCATGCTCCCTATACACCCTCAGCCATCTTCTCTAAACTCTTAAGCAAAAAGTAAGTGAAATCCATCCTCCATCGGATGTGACGGTCGGATTCAAAGTGTTGCAGCATCCTAAAATGATACAAAAATGTGAGGGAGTACCTCCCCTCACAAGTCACGAATTTCTGAAGAATAAAAGGGAGGTCCCGCCATTGTCCCAGTAGGGCGCTACGCGGAACTCCTTTCTTCCATTTTACGTTCATTTCTTTATCAAAAATGAAACGCTGCTAGCACTTCCTCTCAAGCTTCCGATTTTTAAAGTACTGCACACAACTGTTCTGTAATCCCGTCGCGCTGCTATTGATTTCTCTGTGAATTTAAATCTCAGGGGCCCAATCTTTACACGGTCGTTTTTAAAACTATGTGCGAACTGTAGGGCCACCTCCCTGTTGTGCCCATTAAATTTTTGCAGGAACGAAAGAAAGCCTGAGTCTCGCAAAAGTAAAAGAGTATTGTGAAACTCGGTGGTCTGATCTACCTCGTTGAGGGATGATGGTTCACAATGAATAGGCGACATTGCTGCTAACAGTTATGAAAAATCCAACGAAAGCTACATGTAACACCAGAAAATTGAGCTTTTTATAAATAGGGATCCAACCAACTCCCGTCCCTTCTGTTCCATCACTAATTCCTTCCACCAAAATAGCCATAGTTGCGCGACATCTTTGAATCGTGCCGGATTGGTACTGGTGGTAGCAGTTTTAACGACTAGGTAAGGGAATTATATGAGTGAAAGGAAGTTAAGGCTATGGTGGAATAAGGAGTAATTGTGTCTAAGCAACGGTTAAATATTCGCACATTCCTTCATAATAATAAAAAATCTTTAGCATTCATTAAAAATAATTATGACTCTTAACTCTTAAAAAACTTTGTACTTTGAAAAATATTTCTCCTAGTTGATATGATAGCATAGGTACTTATTAATAAATGAAAGAATTTCTCATAACTTCTATGATGACCACTTTCCTATGGCATAAACTTCTGAAAAGAAGAAATATTATGTTTCAGATGGGGTGCATGTTTGCACTGTTATGCTTACACCGCTTGACTAAGATATTCTGTTGGTATCTGTTTACATTGTTATATAGGACAACATGCTTGCACTGGTGCAAGCATAATAAATACAAAGAATTTAAATAAAATATAGGCTGAACTTCTAACAATTTTCTTAATTCTAGAATTTTTCTTCGCCCTTTCTTGATGCTTCAGAGCATATCCTTTTGTTCTGTGTATAAGATTTTGCAATAAATTCACGAGGGAAAAAAGAAGTGGGAAAGGGGAATTTTTAGAATGGGAAGGAATTTCATTACAAGGATTCCAGGAATAGTACCATAGAGGGAATAAACAGAAGTGGGATAGGGAAAAAACTTCAGGGGTAAGTGGGATTTTTTACAAAGAGGATAGGGTAAATTTAGAAGAATATGGGAAGGTAAATTATACTGGGATTTCAAGAAGAAAACTAAGGGATCATTATGAAATGGGATATGAAGAAAGGTAGAAAATTTTTCTGGAAGGTTTGACTGCACTGGTGCAAGAAAAATAACTGCAGCGAGAATTAAGCGTTACTTGAAAATAAAAATATCCATGATAATTACCCCAATTGTATAAAGGTTGGCTTTGTTGAACTTGCTTTTACTTCAGTGGTTACTAGCATATCTAAAGATCAAGCAACATTCTCTTTTTATTAGAAATTTTTGATCTTCCCGCCAGCAAGCTGGTTTTTAGGTTGACCCTTCTGCAATCACGTCAGCGAACTGATTTTCACAATTACAGGAAATTATTTTTTTCTTTACTTTTTTTTTTCATTTTTAAATTATTATTTTTTTATTTGAGAAGAAGAAGAGTTCAAGTTTTCAAAAGGTTGGTCTTACTATTTACCACTACTGTCCCAAATTGCTGTTGGACTTGCTGTGTAAAATATTTCTTGGAAAGCGGTTGGAAATACTTCTTTAATCTATGCCCATTTACCAAGAATATTGAATCTTGTCCATCAATAGTTTTGAATTCTACTGCTCCATTCTTGAATACTCGGATCACTTCATAAGGTCCCATCCAACGTGTATGGAACTTCCCTTTAAAAATTTTAAATCTAGAATCGTAGAGGAGTACCCAATCACCAAGTTGGAACTGTTTTTTCTGAATAATCTTGTCATGCCACCTTTTCCGTTGCTGCTAAATTAGAATGTTCTACTAAACAACATATCTACGAAATTCATCTAAGTCATTTAATTGAAGAAGACGTTGTTTTTGTGCCTTGGAGAGATCTAATCCTAAATGAACTGCAGTTCTGAAGGTTTTGATCTGGAACTCAATCGGTAACAGAACCTGTTTGCCATAAACCAACTCATATGGTGTATGTCCCATGCTATTCATCCAGGTGGTTCTGTATGCCCATAAAGCTTTTGGTAATATTTCAGCCTAGTCTTTCTGATGCATATTAACTGTCTTTGTAAGAATGGACTTGATCACTTTGTTTGTAGATTCCACCTAGCCATTTCTTGCAGGTGATATGGCATGGATTTCCTATGCTGGATCTTGTATTGCTCCATCACACCCTGTACCAGATTAGAAATAAACCGTGGACCATTGTGAGAAACAATTTCCCTAGGCACACCAAATCTAGTAAATATTTCAGAAAAATGAAAATCAACAACAACTTTTTCTGTAGTAAAAGAAACAGCTTTACCTTCTACCCATTTTGTAATGAAATCTGTACAAACCAAAATATGTTTTTTACTAAAAGATGTTGGATTTATTGGCCCTATAAAATCAATAGCCCATTTTTCAAAAGGCTTGATCATAACTTGGTGGCATAAAGGAATTTCATTGGTTTGATTAGGCTGGCCCATTCGTTGACAGTTATCACATCGTCTAACATACTGTTTGGCATCCTTAAACAAGGAAGGCTGAAAGTAACTAGCACGTAATACTTTATATGAAGTCAGCTTATTAGGGAAGTGGCCCCCACATGGTTCATCATGAGCAGATTTCAATATGTCAAACACTTCCTCCTCTCTTACACATCTACGGATAGTCAGATACTGACCAGTGTAAAAGAGGTCTCCTTGAATCTAGGAATATGCAGCACTTTTCTGAATAATGTTCCGCTTCTCACGAGCGGATAAGTGAGGTGGTGTTTTTCCGATAACCAAGTAATTAGCAATGTCAGCAAACCGCGGAGAATCTGTAGACATAGAAAAAAGATATTCATCTGTAAAATCATCATTAATAGGAGTTACTTCACCAGGATTATCTAATCTACAAAGAAAATCTGCTACAACATTATATTTTCCTGGTCTATCAACAATAGTAACATTAAACTCCTGTAACAATAGTAACCACCTAGTCACTCTACCACTTGTCAATGGTTTGTTCATCAAATATTTAATCGCGGAATGATCAGTATGTACAAATACTTCATATCCTGTAATATAGTGTCTGAACTTATTAATTGCAAAAATCACAACTAAAAACTCCTTCTCTGTAACTATATTGTTTAATTCAGCGGAAGACAAATTTTTACTAATGTAATAAATAGCATAGGATTGTTTATTTTCCTCCTGTCCTAAGGCTACACCAATAGCCAAATCTGAAGCATCAGAGGAAATGTGAAAAGGCAGGGACCAATCTGGACCTTGCAAAACTTGTGCCTATACCAACATTTCCTTCAATTTTTCAAAAGAGTGCTGGCAAGCCATGGACCAAGAAAATTCACTATCCTTAGCTAGAAGTCGAAAAAGAGGAGTAGCTATCATTGAAAAAATTTCAATGAATCTCCTATAGTAACCAGCATGTCCTAAAAAACCTCTTACTTCCCTTTGAGTTTTTGGAGCAGGAAGATTTAGAATGATTTCAATCTTTGTCGGATCAACCTGGATACCTTTTTCAGAAATCAAATGGCCAAGCACCACTCCCGCTTTGCACATTAATCTAAATTTCTTATCACTCAAAGCGATATAGGCTTAATGACAAAAAATAAGTATTTTCTCCAGATTTTTGAGGGCTTCCTGAAAAGAATCACCAAAAACAGAAAAGTCATCCATATAAATTTCTACAAATTCCATATCAGAAAATATAGCCAGGACTGCACTTTGAAAGGTAGTCAGGGCATTACATAAACCAAAGGGAAGAAATTTCTAAGCAAATTTCCCCCATGGACATGTAAAAGTAGTTTTATCCTGATCCTCGGGTGCAATCTGTATCTAGTTATAACCACTGAAGCCATCCAAAAAGGAGAAATATTTCTCTCCTGCAAGGGTATCAAGCACTTGATCAATGAAAGGGAGAGGGACATAATCTTTAAGAGTGGCTTTATTCAATTCTCAATAATAAATACAAATATGCCATCTTCCATCTCTCTTAGGTACTATTACTAATGGAGAGACCCACTAACTGTTAGAAATAGGATAAATAATAACAACATCTAAGAGTTTATGTACGTATTCTTTCACAATGTATCTTAGAGTTGGATTCATTCGCCTTTGAGGTTGTCAGACAGGTCAAGTTCCTTCCTGAATATAGATGTGATAGGTACAAGTTTCAGGAGGGATACCATTCATATCTTCGTAACCCCAAACAAAAGCACTAAGATGGTTTTGCAACAAATTCACAAGCTGCTCTTGTTGAGATGAGTCCAAATATGAACTAATATGAAAGTATTTACCAGGGCTAATCTCAACAAGAGTGGTATTAGGCTCAGGAGTACTTAAAGGAGTGGTCAAATGTAGTGGCACAGAAGAATTAGAATCATGATTTTCTTGAAAATATAGGCTAAAAATTCGACTCAAAGGCTCATAATTAGGCATAATGTCTAGATTATTCCAGAAATCTTGAATCTCATCTTCTTGTGAAGACCCGGTATAATGATGAATAAGGTAAATAGACTAAGTTTCTTCATCACTGCTTTGATCCAACCATAAGGTATCTCGAAGGTCCTCAATGGATTTGGTAGGGGGGTATAAGGTAACTTTCTTCCTAGAATCTCCATGTGAGATATACATATCACTGGAACGACATCCAATATATGCATCAGTCGTAGCAAGCCATGGTCGACCCAAGATCAAGGGATGTCCTACTTCTGGGTTCTTTGTTTCAAGCAAAATGAAATCAGTAGGATATTCCCAAGAATCTAATGAGATGATCACATCGTCCAATACTCCTTCTGGCTTAATTTTAGATCTATCTGCTAATTCAAGAACAGTGGGAGTAGGGTGAAGATGAGATAACCGAATTTGATCCATGGTTTGCTTAGTCATGACATTAATAGCTGCCCCCAGGTCTATAAGAACATCAGAGACAAGGACATTACCAATCTGAATTGAGACAACAGGGTTTCCGGGATTAGTATATTTTTCCACAAACACACATCTTGTCGTCAACTCTGTTGCCCTACCAACAAATTGAATGGTTTGGGGTTCCAATCTCTTCCTCCCAGGTTTCTTGAGACAAATTTCCTTAATAATATTGGTACAAATGGGGATCTCTTTGATGGCTTGAAGCGAAGGTATCTTAATGAAAAGATTCCAAAGCTCAGATGCCAAACTAGTCTCAGAAATAGGCTCACTCCTTTCCATTACTAGCCTCTCTGGGAAGGGAGGCTGGTTGGAAGAGGATGGCAAGGATTCAGAGGGTAAGGGCTTCTTAGTAACAGCTTTCAAAGAATGGTTAAGAGTTTCCTCTTCTCCTTTCTCTTCAACAATCACCATAGGTTGCTTCTAATTTTCTGATGTTACAGTCCTTCCCGATCTCAATTGTATATCATGAACTCCAACTGGAATAGACTGGTATTTGAATGGTTGATTTTTTATATGAATCATTTGCACTACTTTATTATTATTAGGATTGGGCATAGGTTGAGCAGGTAACTGAGGAGGTTGAAAGGGTGGAGGTAAAGGCAATGGTGGAGTGGACTGACTTGGAAGTTGAGGCATTGAATAAGGTGCATGTGTAGATGGGTATAACTGCATAGGTGGCTGGTAGGAATATGGAAAATGAGTCGTCCCTTTCCAGCCTTGTTACCATGGTTGAGAAGGTTTCCCATGCTAATATTGGTTCCCATACTGCCATTGTTTATGAGAGTTAGGATAAAAATATGCATGCGAATTATAACGAAAATAGTGTGGAGGAAATTCAGGAGCCATACCTGTACCTACCTGAGGCCACTTCCTTCTTGCTCTCATAGCATTCAAGAATTCAGCTTCAGAATGTGCCCCTGTAAATATAGCTTTAATTCCCAGTATAAAGGGGAATTTTTCTGTGGTATGGTATTCTGCACAAATAGCACACTTATTAGTTTCTTTCAAATTAAGAGGACATTCTTTAGGGGGATGCTTGTCTCTACATTTAGGATAGAAAATACATAATGACTCTTGTTCCTTCATGAGTTTCTACTGAAATTTTAAGGAGTCTAACTATTTGGTAATATTTTTCATTATATCAATTTTCATGTTCTCCATTTTATTTTATAGTCCAATATTCATAACATCAGTAGATTCAGTTTTTCTATTTTTGTTTCGAGTTCCTCTACTAGATCTATATTTATTTCTTGAAAATTTCCGGCATAATTCACAAATTTGATCAAAAGTTTGCTGAGAAATATCACCTTGTCCTAACAGATTCAAATTGTTTCTAGCATTATCAGTAAGTCCTCTTAAGAACAAGGTTCTAATAGTGTTGAGATCAATATTAAGTTTTGACCTTTGTAAAATATACAGAAATATTTCTAAATAATGATCAAGAATTTCATCATCATCTTGTATGATTGTAAAAATTTCATCCTGCATGTCCCAAGTTTTCCAATATTCTTGATATTTAGACATAAATACTCTCTTCATCTGATCCCAAGAATTTATGGTGTTTCCTCCTAACCCCATAAAACAGCGAAGAGATGAGCCCTTAAGCGTAACAGGAAATTATCTTAACCTCTGAGCCTCAGTTGCATAATCATAACTTCTACACAGATTATCAAACTCAAATAGAAAAGAGTTAGGATCTTCATGAACCTTACCATGGAAATGAGGGAGAGATGATGGTGGAATATTCTTCATCTGTGATACAGTATCAAGATCCAGAATTGGAAACACAAAAGTGGATTGTCCTTCACTTACTTGGCTATCACCAGTCCCTTCCAAATGATCTTCTTGGTCCACCATTGTTCCCTTCTTACTTGTACTGCTCTCCATAGACTGATCCACACCTGAGCTGTTATTACCAGAATCCAGATGGATTGTTCCTGCGTGATGGGTTTGAATTGAATTTGGCTTCCTTTTTGTAGAAAGAGACCCAATATGAGAAAAATTATTTTGGCCCTTAGTGGGCTTTCAACCCTTACCTTTCCTAGGAATTCATTTCAAAACGAAAAAAGAAAGAAAAATAACAAAACAACTTCTAAAAAAAATGCTACCATAAATTAATTAACACGAGTAAAAGTCCTTCAAAAAAAAAATTTTCCAAAAAAAGCTACAAAAATAAGGGAAACAATTACCTCTATTTGTCTAATCAAAAAATTCTTACCAAATCAAATCGCCTCCCCGAAAACGACGAGAAAATTTTGGGTGCAGGAATTACACTTAAGCAAACTCCTCAACACTTAATTGTCAACCTCGGGGATCCGTAAACTTAGGGACAAAGCACAGGCAATGCCAAAGATGGTACGAATCTTTCTGATACAAATCCCTACTTTCTTTTAAAGGAAATGTTCAAGACAAGAAAAAGATAACTTGAGTCATCACAATAATCTAAGACTGAAATGAGAAAGAATTCATTTGCAAAAGGAGATCAAAGAAAAAGGTAATCACACTAGTTGATTAACTATTAATATTGTGTTTCTCTTCAGCAGAGGCACTTTATCAGTCTCGTTAGATGGGCCCTTAAATCTTCTTCCTTAGAGATTTGTTTCTTGCATTAATTTTTCCTGCACTAGTGCCTCCACTAGTGCAGGATCGAAGTTTTATGTAGAAAGTATAAACTGTGTCTTTACTAAAGGTTTTTCTGCTTCATGCAAGGGCTCGAACTGTTGAAGGTTTAGAACACTCAGATCCTGTGACAAGAAACTATTCGTTGCACCAAATCAGAGCTTCTTGCACTTAGCTTTTCATTCTTGAAATGATTGTTTAATTGTCGCAAGTGTTACTTTGCTATAAAACCAGATTTCATATATGAAAATTAAATGTTTCTAAATCTAACGAAGTGTAAAAAATAAATAAACATAAACATCTATCCTGTGATAATCATTCAATGAAAGAAAGTTGCAGAAAGTAAATAAAGACTTGTTGTAACACTCCAACGTGCACTGGTGCAGGTGTATGTTTCCTGCATGGACCAGGTGGGAAAGCCAATCAACCAAAATTGTAGAAAGGAAATGTCACACCAACATGCACTGGTGGAGGATGATTTCTCGTGCTTGGACCAAGCAGAGAAATCCAATCCAAAATCAAGTGCAGGAAAGTAAATTGCAGGGAAAAGAAATTCTATTTGCTTCACGCAACGGATCCGTTTCACATAGACAGGAATTTATGCGTTAAAATCTAAATCACACTTTGACAATAAAACATAAATTACAGGAAGGAAAGAATGGGGTAAACGTGCTGGTTTGGCTGGGCCCTAGCCAACCAGCGCGTTTCCCTCTTAAGCGAAAATGCTACTCAGCCCTTGATTTAATTAATCAACCAAACCATAAAACACGATTCATGACGCCGAGGGAAAATTCATTTTTATTAGATCATTGAGGCAAATACATGCATGAATACACGTTCAACCCAGATTCGGGTGATAACATAATAACCTTTGAGAGTGCAAGCTTCTGTGATCCATAACATATTAGATTATAAATCTTCCAGGAAATCACATGAGAATTTTAGGAACGACGTGTTTCGAACTACCAACTGTAGTTCATCCTGATGATGAACTAACAAAATAACAAAATAATCTAACAAAATAACCTGCTATCGCCTCTTTGTTCTTATTTGTTCTATAAAAAATTTTCGCTTCTAAGTTCTATTTACAAATTACATTATATAGATCTGTTGGCCGAAGGTTGAAATAGATCCTTCAACTGTTACATAACAAAAATGTAGAATTCAGACTGTTTGGTCTTCAAAATGAAACGGTTTTACAAAACTGGCCATAACCAATCTTTGGCTTCCTTCCTTCACGGATCTAATCTTTGGCTGCCTTCATATTTGTGCTGTCATGTGTTGGGTCATAAAAAAAGGTATCTTTTGAACACCTAATTAGCCTACATTAATCATCAATCCGGGAGCGACTTTTTATTTCAAGAGTGTACTATGTCTGAGGCTACAATTAACTAAGAGTAATGCTATGAAGATGTAGTACAGAATGTTAAATCCGAAAGTAAACAGATGCTTGTAAAGAAATCTAATTACAGTAGCATAAATGGAAATGCTCTGAAAGCTTAACTACATTAATCTGCAAACCATGGATCAGGGATACAGTAGCAGTAACTCCTTCCCTTAGAAATCGATGCAACTGAAATCACACTAAGGCAAGATAACCAATCTGGGAACTTGGAAGTAGTAAGCAGTGTTCTCTACAGTTGGTGGTCTTGTTCTTAAAGCAATAGAAATGAAATCAAGCTCAGAATACTTGCTGATAAAGATAACTGAAAGGAACTTCAAGGGCTAGAAAGGAACAACAACTCGTAATTCCTATGCATTCATAGCAACTGTAATTAATCTATATTCTAATATGAAGCTATAAATCATAACTAAACAATCAACAGAGATGGAATAGCAAAATGAATCGAACATCAATTATTATTATAAGTGACTAATCTCTGTACTCCAATCCTGTCAACAACTAATACTGCACACCAATTAATTATGACAAATCATAAACTAGTAAAACAATAACTAGAATCAAATATATAACAGCAAAGCTTCTATAACGATAGCAAGGTAAACGAACATCGAATGTACTTCTTGCAAAGGATAGAAATAGCAATGCAATTCGTTAATGAATCTATATTAAATCTAACAGAAGTCAATAAACTCTGTAATCGAAATAAACATTAAACACAACTTCACAGAACAGTAAGCAAAGAGTAAAAATAGAAACAACAAGGTAATTCCACCAGAGCCGGGCCCTTAGTGCCAGTGAAATACTGCTGGGCTACTTCAGAACTTAATAGATGAAACAAAACACATGTTGGATATTAATCAAACATAAAGTATTACAGAGGTTGTTATCTCAAAGCCGAGAGTCAATAAACATAATATTACAGAGGAAATGTTTGAATATAAGAACTTTCGACCAACTGACTCACTCCCTGATCACTAAAGGACATTCCTTTATATATCAGACCCTGACGGACAAGACAAGGAATAAGATGAGTTTGAACAGCGATCCCTCAGGATCGAAGGATCCTGAGGGCTTTTCTCCCCTTCGTTTAGTTATCATCTTGTTTACTTTGACCGAGGCCGAGCTGTCCCTTGCCTCTTTTTATCAATTCGTTCAGATATCCTTTTCTTTGGCTGGATGTGGTTCAATGCTGATGGAGCAACAGTTACATTGATCTCAGCCTCATCTTTGGTACAGTTGTTCACTTCGTCTAATTCCCATTTTATCAATCAAAAAGCAATATTTAATCATCTTTTTACAGTAAACATAAACCTATCCAATTTTATCATAATTCTCGTAATAAATTAGCTTCCCAAGGTAAAAATGAGTATGTCTATAGTAAAAGAAGGAGAATATACACAGTAATTTCATACCATTTTCACTGCCCAACATACCCCCTGCTTAATCTTTTTCATGTCCTCATGAAAACTATAGTTCACATGGAGAGCAGTCTAAGAATAAGACGGATAATGTTTGTCATCAAAAAGCCTAAAACCATGTAGCACAGCTAATTCCTCAAAAACATGCTCTGTCTGTCCTTCGGGGAGTTCGTAGATGGCTTTGTAGTCTGAAGCAGGATACCATGAAATAGGGCTTCGGAACCTACATCCTAGCCAGAATGGTCCTTCTTTTAAAATGAGATGACTATAGGAAATGAAGCGGTCTGCAGCTAGCCCAAAGTTTCTATAATTAAATGGTTCCCTATTTTGTAAATTCTGATTGGAAATTCTCCACTAGACGTTAGCTACTATATAAGCTTGGTTTCAAATGGATAAGAAACAATCTGCCCTGTTTAAGATAATCGGTTTGTGGATAGGCCCCAAGGCTTGGGTACCGCCTTCCTTGGTCATCAAACTTTTCTGCCTAGCCCAAAATTGAAGTGGGTTCTGAGGTTCACTCCTGACCCACAAATCTAATTCATTTTCCTGCCTTTGAAAAGCATTATAGGCTTTAAGCCATTTTAATTGATTTACAACAAAGGAAATGAATGCCTGATATTGAACATCTCCCACAAAAGGGCTAGGGTTCGACTCACAATCATTTTCAAGTATTAGATTATGTAAATAAAATTCACACAAAAGGCATTGTACTTTGATCCCATAAAGTTTGTAGCATGATACAAAGTCATCTATAGTTTTTAGCTCTATGGATTTCCCTGCCCTAACTGCCTTAATCTTTAGCTGTAAATATCTTTCTAGTAAAAACAAAGCATATTTTTTGGCGGGGCATCTATAGGCTAAGACATCAGTATACGATGAGCAGAGAGTGTCCATTTGATTGTAGGCTAGTTTTAACTGGTTCGTTACCTTTTCAGCCTTTTTCTCTGCTTTCCGACATTTTTCGTGAGCTTCTGCTTATGCTTCGTGGATAAATTTCATCTGTTGCTGCAACTCCTGATATCTCTTTCTTGGGACAGTGTCTTCTTCCAACCTCTGCCTTTCTATTCGGGCCTATGCCAACTCCTCTTGGAGTCTGGCCAGTGTCGGGTCACTAAAAGTATGCTGACTACTAGCTTGCAAGTTTTCGCTTGAAACAGGTCCCTCTGGAATAGCTTGTGTTGGAACGGCTATTTGCTATTCTGTATCTCCATAATTAGGCTCAGGCATGGCTTCTTCTGCAACTTGGGGGTTCCTATTAGCGATCACCTTTCTCTTTTTCTAAATTCGCTTGGTAGCTATGCTCCTTCTCTTGAGGGCTCACTTAGACATTTGTTTCATTCTCAGAACCCTAATGGTTTGCCTGAGCTATTCTACGAATTTATGAAGCTTCAGTCGTTCCCTGCAAAGATTTTCAATCTCAGTTACTTTCCTCCTCTTCTTTAATGGAACAACTGTTCCCTTATCTGAACTCGTTTTCTCGGTAGGATTTTGGTCCATATCAGCCGTGCTTTTAGATAGGTTCTCTTCTTTATCTTCTGCTTGGGGTTCTTCTTCCACATTCATATGCCCTTTATTAAATTTTACAGGAATCATACCCTTGGTTGACTCTGCAATCTCCTGAGCGCTTCCAAGTTGGGATATTACTTCGGTGTTCTCTTGTTCATGCCTTTCAGGGGAAGCAACCCTGGCTTCGCTAGGGTTTGTTGTTTCATCCAAAATTTCTTTAGCTGTATCTTTTTTCATTGCAGAGTACTCCTGAAACTGATTAATATCAATGTTAAGGTCCAAAGGGCTATGAGGCTGCACATAGTCACTCATATTGGCCAAAATTTCGGCCAATTGGTCTTCCTGTAAAGGGCTTACGGTAGCATTTTCAGGAGGCTCTGTTCCTTATTTTTCACTACTATGATTGTCTTCGTCCTCCTCACAAGTATGACAACTTCCTTCTTCCTCATCCGAATATCGAATTTCTCCTTCAGTTTCTTCTTCTTCAGTATTTCCTTCTTCCGCACTAGATTGTTTTCCACCGTTGGTTTGGTGACTTATTTCTTCTTCGCCTGAGTAGAAAATTTCTCCTTCCATTTCCTTTCCTTCATCAGTACGAGGGCTTTCTCCCTCCAACTATGGAGACTATTCATCCTCTGAGCTGTGCAATTCTAGGGGCTGGCTACTACTCCCCGGAAGTCCTTCCATCATCCCCCTACTTCATTTTGAACAGAGGGAATTTATGTGAGTTGATGGCTCAGCTATTGAGCCAGCAATTCTCTTTCGTTTCGGGGTAGGTAAGGTTAACCCACCATCAATGGAGAATATCAACTCTTCCCAGCTGTTCTGTTGCTCGGCGAGGCTACGACTTACTATTAATCGAATTAAGAAATGCTGGTTGACCACCATGTCTGCATGCTGAGCTTTTCTTATACTATGGGCGGTATCATGCAATAGGGAATTTAAAAATGCAGGCAAATTGACAGTGCATTTATGTTTTAATACAGCCAGTAATTTAAGGTGGCAAGGTCTTACCACATCTTTCTTTCCATCGCACGTTATATAGGCCTGCACAATCTTGGCCAATTTCATCCATGGTTCTCCCAATGATGCTGGCTGAAATCCTTTTCCTTTGACAACCAATGTCTGTCTGTCATCCTGAAAGATCTTCATGGCTTCTTGAAGCCTGAGCTTCTTCTGCGTCCATATGGTTCCTTGTGTTGGTATGCCCGACACTTCTGCAATTATTTCATCGGATACAGCTATCTATCTTCCTCTAACCATGGAGAACCCTTCTTGCAAGTTCTGTAAGAATTCAGTGGCCACTACTTCATGGGGTTGTTGCATCCTCGTGAAATATGTTATCCATCCCAGTCTTTCCATAATCTCTCATGCAGTATCAGAAACGACCAGCACTTGTGGCTCACTGCAAATTGGTCATCCTCCCATCATTTCTGCATTTTGTTAGTTATTTCCAAACACACAGTGATCGCAATGGAATATCACAGCACAGTAAGTCGTTGAAAATTGGTTATTCCCTAAAATGCAGGGATTTGTTTTGCATACAGGTAAAGAAATATCGGGATTTGATCTGCTTGGAGACATTCACACCCCCCCCCCCCTGATGGATGATAGATCGCCCTCGACTGTCAATTGAGAGAGGTAAGTGTGGCACAGCAGTAGTACAACAGGAAAAAGTAGGCATAATTATTATACATTCAATCAAATTATAGCAATTACTGAAATCAATGCGTGTGATAAATCAGCAATAGATATAAAATTGTTTTGTAATGATTCAAATATGAGGAGAAGGGACAGCTTAGGATAAACATAAGTACAAATGCGTTATTTACCACTTCAATCTAATATGATCGATTTGTAATGATTTTCATGTATAATAAGTTTGAAATCGAAGGTTAAGGATTCATACTTTCATTTGATATTTAAATAGAGATATAGAAAAAAGGGTTAAATATGACTATTCATGTGTATAAATGTGACTCCAATACCATCAGCAGAGCTCTGTTGCCCACAGGTGTCCATAACTTTGACAGAGTTGCTTTCTCACCCTTGGAACCATTTTCATTTATTTATGCTGAGGAAGTGCTTGTTAAATGTCATAATCGAGGCCATTGTGCTGGCTTGGTGACCAGATAAATCACAATTCCATTCACCAGGAAGAAGTGAAAAGTGGGCAGGCCGGCTCGTGATGAGACCTCTTGTTCCAAGGACTTCTTAATTTTTTTTCTTTTTTCCATTGGACCATATCCCTAGTTTCGTGGCCATGATGGGAATGCCAATTCACTGCCTTCCTGATGATCATGGTAGGCTGGCTCTTGATGTGACCCCCTATCCTCCATCTGCCAAATCATAAAATTATTAGTGAAACATGTAAATATTTTTAGTTTTCATATAGCACTTTCCTAGTTATTCATAAAGGATGGCTCAGCACTCCTTAAGAGTAGGGATGGTGGAAGAAGTCTGAACATCTCAATAGACAATAATATGCCCTTATTCCTACTCCATAAATAAAAATCAAAGAAATTTATAACATATGGGAAGAACCAACATGATAAGGATAATCGATCAGATTAATTCAATGGTAGCAAAAGTATGTTATTGATTATGTCCCTTTTTCCTGTTTTCTTATCATTACTAAACAATTTTCTAAAAAGATGACGATTTATTTTGATTTGCTGATTACAGTAAGCTTTAATTTGTATGATTGTATATAAATAATATTTTTTCCTTTAGAAGAGTCATCAAGAATTCTCAAAATGCTAATAAAAAACAATCCATTCAAAAGGTGTTGTCCCTTTTAAAAAGAACAGCAGAAACAATTTGTGGAACTGTTGTTCCTTCCGAAAGGAACAACAAAAACACTCTGCAGAATTGTTGTTCCTTTCGAAAGGAACAACAAAAAAATTATGTGAAACTGCTGTTCCTTTCGAAAGGAATAGAAGAAGTGTTGTTCCTTTAGAAAGGAACAGAAAAACTCAAAACAGACGAAATAAATAGAGTTTTAAGAAAAAAAACAGAATTCCATGAAACAAACAATGAAAAATGAAAAGAAACGAAATAAACAAATGTTTTAAAAAAGAATTCCATAAAGAAAACAATCAAATAAATGAACAATCTTTATGTACAAAATTTTAAAAAAAATGATTTAGTAAACTGGTGCCGACGAGGAGTTATCCCCTTCAACGAGAATTTCCATGGTAGAATCTTCCCGTAACTGTTGGTAAAAGGATTCCCAGGTAAGCGGTTTATGATACAATCGTATTGGATGACCATTTACCTTAACGGAATGCCTAGATCCATCAATGGTAGCTAATGTAATAGTGCCATTATCATGCACTTTTTGTATTTCATAGGGTCTGAGCCATCGTGTCTGGAGTTTCCCTGGAAAATCCTAAAAGCTAGAATCATATAGGAGTGCCCAGTCTCCTTCATGGAAGATCTTTTCTTTGATAAGGGAATCATGCCATTTTTCTCTTTTTTGTTGGATTAACGCTATGTGCTGAAGCGAAGAGAGCCTAATTTCATCTAATTCATTAATTTGCTATAGTCTTTTAGCCTGGACTTCATTTAGATCTATACCCACCTTTTGAACTATTATCAATGTCTGAATTTCAAATTCTATTGGAAAGATGGGTTCTTTTCCAAATACCAATTGATATGGTGAATGTCCCATAGTGGGTCTCCACGTTGTTCAATATGCCCACAATGCTTCTGTAAATCTGTAGGCCCAATCCCGTCTCTGTGAGGCAACGGTTTTTGTCAACATAGATTCAATCACTTTGTTCGTGCTCTCTACTTGGCCATTGGCCTATGGGTGGTATGGGGTTGTAATCTTGTGCTGAATGTGGTATTTTTGTAGTGTTTCAGCTAATTTATTACCTACAAACCGTGGTCCTCCATCTGTGATTATGTCCCTGGGGAGGCCATATCGCACAAAGGTTTGGAAAAGAAACTGTATTACGGAGTCCTCTGTAGCTTTGGAAAGTGCCTTTGCTTCGACCCACTTAGTGACATACTCGGTTGATACTAAGATGTATGTTTTTTTGTTTGAGGGAGGGCTAATAGGGCCAACAAAATCAAGCGCCCAACATTCAAATGGTTCAATCACTAGTTGAGGGTTCAAAGGCATTTCATCAGATTTCCCAGGGCGACTTGCTCTTTGGCAGCTATCACAGGCCTGCACAAATTTTTTGGCATCTTTAAAGATGGTAGGCCAATAATAGCCTGTTCGTAAAACCTTATGGGGAGTTCTACGATCTACAAAATGCCCGCCACATTGCCCATTATGGCATTCTTTCAAAATATCAAATACCTCGTCCTCCCAGACACATCTTCTTATTTGCATATCTGCCCCTGTATGAAATAGGTAGCCCTCAATCCAAGAGAATCAGGTACTACGATGTATTATCTGTTTTCATTTGTTAAGGGATAGATGTTTAGGTAATTTACCTATTTCCAAATAATTTTCCATATGAGCATACCATGGTGTTCTGATAGTAACAGCGAATAGATGCTCATATGGGAAGTGGTCTTCAACTTCTTCTGTATCTGTTGGCTTTGGCATTGTTGATAGAAAGTCAGCTACAGGGTTATCTTTCCCAGGTCGATCTTTAATTGTAATGTCAAATTCCTGTAATAAAAACAACCATCTTGTCACTCTTCCATTTCTAACAGGTTTATTTGCTAAAAATTTAATGGCAGAGTGATCAATATATACTACTACAGGATACCTAGTTATATAATGTCTAAACTTATTTATAGCATGAACTACAGCTAAAAATTCCTTCTCAGTCACAGTATAATTTAATTCAGCAGGGGATAGATTTTTGCTAATATAATAGATTGCATATGGCTTCTTGTCTTCCTCCTGCCCAAGTACTGCTCAAACTACTGTGTCTAAGGCATCAGATGAAATTTGGAATGGAAAATTCCAATTTGGGCCCCTCAGCACTGGGGCTATTGAAACAAAATTTTTTAGATCATTAAAAGCATTGTCACATTTATCTGTCCAAATAAAATCAGCATTTCCAGTTAGTGCATATAAAGGTGCAGCTATTCGAGAATAATGCTCTATAAATATTTGATAGTAACTAGAAAATCCAAGAAAGCTACGTACCTCTGTTTGTGTGGTGGGTGTGGGTATTAACAAGATTATTTGAATTTTAGTAGGGTCCACTTGAATTTCAGCTGCTGAAATATAATTCCCTAAGATAACTTCTTCGGTCATCATCATAAGATACTTTTCATGTCTTAAACAAAGCCTAGTGTCAATACATATTTGCAATACCTTTTCTATATTTTCTAATGCAAGCTCAAAATCATCCCCATAAGGTTTAAAATCATCCATATATACTTCGAGACCTTCATTTATTAAGTCTGCAAAGATGCTGAGAATGGCCCTTTGGAATGTAGTAGGGGCATTGCATAGGCCAAAAGGCAAGACTCGATCGGCAAATTTCCCCCATGGACAGGTAAAAGTAGTTTTGTCCTGGTCTTCAGGGCCAATCTGGATTTGATTGTACCCATTGAAGCCATCAAGGAAAGAAAAGAATTTCTTTCCTGCCAATGTGTCTAATACCTGGTCAATGAAAGGAAGGGGAAAGTGGTCTTTCTGTGTTGCCTTATTAAGTTCACGATAATCTACACATATTCTCCACTTTCCATTTTTTTTTGGTACCACTACTAATGGAGAGACCCACTTGCTATCAGATATTGGGTAGATGAAATTAACATCCAATAGTTTTTGTAATTCAACTTTCACAATATCTTTGAGGTGAGGGTTTAGTCTTCTTTGGGGTTGGTGAATGGGTCTTGCATATTTTTCAATATAAATGTGGTGTGTACACAGTTGAGGGTCAATTCCTTTCATATCGGGGTAATCCCATGCAAAGGCTGCTTTGTATTTTCGTAATAATTGGACCAACTTGTCTTCTTTTTCAACAGTCAAATTTTTGTTAATGTTTAGAGTTTTCCCGACTCAATTTCTACAATCTTACTATTGTACACAGAAGTAGTAGGTATTACTTGATCAGAAATGTCCTTCAAAGGATCTTCTTCTTCTTTATTATCAAATGCTGCATTGATCATGTGACATTGTAAATGGGATCTGCTTTGTGGTTTATTAATAAAATTATTAATGATATCATCCTCTGTTTGATCTTTAAAATCAAGATCATTTTATACAGTTAGAGGTGATCTCATATTTTCCATAAGATATGATACAGGTTGTTTTTTGTTTTGATTATTGATAGACTTGGCTGGGCTGGGGGATATAAAGCTAAATTCTTGACATATTTTCCCCTTGTTTTCGTCATGTTTCCTTGTCGGCATCCAATATAAGCATCGGTAGTTGCCAACCAAGGTCTACCTAAGATCAACGGGTGTCCTTCTAGTCGATTCTCTGGATTGATGACCAGGAAGTCAGCAGGGTATTCCTAGGAATCTACAGATACCATTACAACTTGTAGTGTACCTTCTGGTTTGACTACCGATTGGTCAGCCAATTCCAATAAGGTTCTTGCTGGTTCTATCAATGTAATGCCAAGTTTTTGACAGGTGGTGGTTGTTAGGATATTGATTTCTACTCCCAAATCAACTAAGGCATTTGGAAACAATTGCCCATGGATTTTCACTATCACTATAGGATTTCCTGGGTCTTCATATTTTACAGGTGTTTCCATTCCTGATAATAAGTCACATAAAGTACCGACTATTTGGACCGTTGCGACCAATTGGTGAAAGGTGATTGATTTTTCCATATTCCACTATATTGTTGAGCATTATATTGAAGAGGCTGGAAAGAAGAAAATGGATAAGTTGGCATACCTGATTGTCGTGACTGCCATTGTCGACGCTGATTAAGCAGACATACCACTTCTGATTCTTCTTCTGCCTCCTTATAAACTGCTTTTAGGCCAGGAAGCGAAGGACATCCTTCTTTAGGGTGATCTTTCGTGCAAATGGCATGGACTTTGATCACATCCAACAGGCACTCTTGTGGCTGTGTTTTTCCCTGCATCTGGGACAAAATATCGCCAAATTTTTCTCTGCTTCTTCTTGCTTTTTTTTGGCTTGCATAATGTCGAACTTCGTTGTTAGAGTCCCAAGTATGTCTGTCTTAAAATCTTCTAGCACATTTCCAATCTCTGCATGAGTCACACCTTCATTAGAGGTCTTATTTTCTCTTGTAATCATATCATGTTCTGCTGATTTTAGCCTGGTATTGCCCCTCGAACTCCTAATACAAAAATCAATGATGTTAGGATAAATTTCCTGATATATATCACCTTTTCCCATAATATTCAATGTTTCAACCCATTGATCTTTCATTCCCATAATTAATTTGGTTTTCAAAACATTATCGGGTAAGGGTAAAGATGCATAAGGGGATCTCTGAAGATTGTATTGAAACCGTTCCACATATTCTTCCAAGGTTTCATTTGGTTTTTCTGTCATTCGGAATATTTCATCTTCTAATTCCCGACACCTGCAATAATCTTGATATTTCTTTAAAAATGCAGCTTTCATCTGATCCCAATCAGTTATGACACCCCCACCTAATCCCATAAACCCTCGTAAGGATGTCCCTTTTAATGTTGAAGGGAATAGTTTTATTTTTTAGGGATCGGTGGTATAATCATATCCCCTGCATAACACATCAAATTAAAACAAAAACACATCTGGATCTTCTGATGTTAAGCCATGAAATGTAGGAATATGTTGAAGGGGAATGTCCTTCATAGGCGCATTGACTGCAGTATCTACTATAGGATATTGTAGCGTAGAGGTTTGCTGGGGTGTCTGCTAGTTCTGATTTTGGTTCTGGGCCATTTGGTCAAAAATGTGCCAATATCCTTCTGGGATCTCCAAGGAATTTATAGGCTAACTAGCAGGAATAAGAATGGATTTAACAACACTCCCCTTATCTGGAATAATGAGTATTCCTTGTTGACCTACTGTTTAAGGTGATTCAAGACCTTGGTTTTGAATAATTTTAACAACACTTCCCTTATCTGGACTACTTATCGTTTGGGCTATTTCAATAGGAGATGTGGAGTCTCTTGTTTCTCCTATTTCCCCTTCTCCTTCTTGGAGATTGCTAGAGTTCCCTTCTTGAGGGGAAATTATGCAAGGATTCTCAATTTCTTGGGAATCTTGCTCAATTCCCTCTGTTTGACTGTGTATCTCAGCAAAGGATTCAGATGGTGATTCCGTAGCCTGAAGGGAGCTAGTAGTCGGTCTAGAAATAGATTTTCTAAATCCCACTGATGGCTGAGATTCAGTTTTTTTAAGGATTTCGTCAATAAAAGTTGTCCGCCCAAGGGTCACCGGTCCCTTACATTTTTCAATTTTAGGAGGAATGTTTTTTCTTCTTAGTTGGTCTATTCATTCAAGAAAACAAACCTTCATTCCTACCTAAAGATAGAAGCTTACCTACTTCTGTTGTGAAGTGGTTGGTGAGCAAGTGTGTTTCTTGCCCAGTGTGCAGGCTCTTACCTTCCGTCTTTAATACCCAATTCTTCGCAAGTAGAAGAAAATCAGCTGTGCATCACTCCTTTGAAATGGCATACACTCTCTCCAGAAACGGCGCCAAAATGTTGGGTCATAAAAGGGTATCTTTTGAACACCTAATTAGCCTACATTAATCATCAATCCAGGAGTGCATTTTTATTTCAAGAGTGTGCTCTGTCTGAGGCTGCAATTAACTAAGAGTAATGCTATGAAGATGTAGTAAAGAATGTTAAATCCGAAAGTAAACAGATGCTTGTAAAGAAATCTAATTACAATAACATAAATGGAAATTCTCTAAAAGCTTAACTACATTAATCTGCAAACCATCGATCAGGGATACAGTAGCAGTAACTCCTTCCCTTAGAAATTGATGCAAGTGAAATCACACTCAGGCAAGATAGCCAATCTGGGAACTTGGAAGTAGTAACCAGTGTTCTCTACAGTTGGTGGTATTGTTTCTAAAGAAATTAAAATGAAATCAAGCTCGGACTACTTGCTGATAAAGATAACTAAAAGGAACTGCAAAGGCTAGAAAAGAATATCAACTCGTAATTCCTATGCATTCATAGCAACTGTAATTAATCTATCTGCTAATTTGAAGCTATAAATTAGAAGTAAACAATAAATATAAATGGAACAACAACATGAACCGAACAATAATTATAATTCTAAGTTACTAATCTCTATACTCCAATCCTGTCAACAACCAATACTACACACCAATTATTTATGACAAATCATAAACCAATAAAACAACAACTAGAATCAAATATAGAACAAAAAAGCTTCTATAACGATAGCAAGGTAAAAAAACATCGAATGTACTTCTTGCAAAGGATAAAAATAGCAATGCAATTCGTTAATGAATCTGTATTCAATCTAACAGCATTCAATCAACTCTATAATCGAAATAAACATTAAACAAAAATTCACGCAACAGTAAGCAAAGAGTAAAAATACAAACAGTAAGGTAAATCCACCAGAGCCGGGCCCTTAGCGCCAGTGAAATACTGCTGGGCTACTTCAAAACTTAAGAGATGAAATGAAACAGGTGTTGGATATTAATCGAACACAAAGTATTACAGAGGCTGTTCTCTCAAAGCCGAGAGTCAATAAACATAATATTACAGAGGAAATGTTTGAATATAAGAACTTTCAACCAACTGACTCACTCCCTGATCACTAAAGGACGTTTCTTTATATATCAGATCCTGACGGACAAGACAAGGAATAAGATGAGTTTGAATAGCGATCCCTCGAGATCAAAGGATCTTGAGGGATTCTCTCCCCTTCGTTTAGTTATCATCTTGTTTACTTTGACCGAGGCCGAACTGTCCCCTACCTCTTTTTAGCAATTCATTCAGATCTGCTTGTCTTTGGCTGGATGTGGTTCAACGCTGATGGAGAAATAGTTACATTGATCTCAGCCTCATCTTTGGTACAGCTGTTCACTTCGTCTAATTCCTGTTTTATCAATCAAAAAGCAATCTCTAGGCATCTTTTTACAGTAAACATAAACCTCTCCCATTTTATCATAATTCTCGTAATAAATTACCTTCCCAAGGTAAAAAGGATTATGTCTATAGTAAAAGAATGAGAAGATACACAACAATTTCATACCTTTTTCACTGCCCAACATTGTGGCAGAAACTGCTTGAGTCAAGGTGGTGATCAAGAGGATTCGGATCCGCCGTGAAGATCTACTGTGCTAGTCATCGTACAGGATTAGCAATCATGATAAGAATTCTAACCAACAAACAAAATTGGAGATATCGATGAATTACAAAGAATAATTTAAAAGTAAGAAATCATGTAATAAATATTTAATAAATGCTAAAGCGAATTAAAATATGAAGAATAAAGGATTGCGTAAAATATGTCACCATGCTTGGACTGGTGCAGGATGAGGGTACATAAAGGAAGTGAAACAGGGGTATATGGTTATAATTTAGGAAGGGAAAAGTAGTAAAAAGGGGACAAATTAGGGGGCTAACAGTTGGTGAAAAGGTTTTTATTTTCAAATTGATCATTGAAACCTCACAAAATATTTTAAGGAGCCCAACTTGAATGCTTGGAAGCTGAGACAGAACATCTTTTTGAGTGAATTTGAATTTCAAATTCAACATTTAATGGAAAAGGGAACAATCTTGTAGATGCATTGAGCTGAAGAATAAACTCCATCTATGAACTTTATTATAATAAAATCGAATTTGATTTTCAAAATCCAATTAAAGAGGTTGCCCAAAAATATACGGAATACCCGTTCTTTTGGAAGCAAACATAATAAGCTAAGAATCAAGAAAAGCAATCAGAATTTGATATTAAAGAGAAGCATCTTCTGACTTTTCAAGGCTGAATATACATTCAAAATTAGTTATTTGTAACAGTTTCTTCTAGATGAATTTCATAGAACCCCTTCTACCTCCCATTAGGGATATCAGAAAATGCTACCAGCAATTAAAAAGGACTATTATTGTCCCTAAATGCATAGAGATATAGTAGAATATTTAATAAAGTGTATAGAGTCTCAGTGGGCTAAAGTTGGACATCAACACCCCAATGGTCTTCTTCAACCTTAGCCTATACTAGAATAGAAGTGGGAAGTTATAATGCTTGAATTTTTCACTGGATTACCTAGATAAAAAAAAAACATAATGACTCCATAATGGTAGTGGTAGAAAAACTTAGTAAATATAGACATTTGATTCTTGTGCAAGCTACTTACAAAGCGATGCAAATTGAAAATATTTTCATGAAGGAAGTTTTCAGATTACATGGTGTCCCTAAGACAATTATCTTAGATAGGGATGTGAAATTTAATTTTGCATTCTGGAGAGCCTTATTCTCAGGTTTGGGAACTTAGATTCAGTTTAGTACTGCATAGCATCCACAAACACATGGGAAGAATGATTGTTTGAATCAAGTTATGGAGGAGATGTTATGGATGTACGTGATGAAACAACTCAGTAAGTTGGAGAAGTATCTACATCTAGTGAAATTCATGTATAATAATGGATATGATGAATATTTAAAGATGATTTCCTTTGAAGTATTATACAGAAGAAAATGTAGGACACCTATGAATTGGAGTAGTTGAGAAAATAAACTAATGCTCAGACCAGATATGTTAGAAGACATGAAACGATAAGTGAATAAAATCTGACAAAATTTAAAGGTTGCTAGGGATAGACAAAAGAATTATGAAAGTAACAAAATAACATATCAGGAGTTTGAAGTGGGAGATCATGTATATATATGAATAAAGCCTAACAGAAGCACATTAAGTTGGACTAGTTTTGCAAATCTATCCCCTCAATATTTTTGTTGTTTTCAGATTTTAGAACGAATTACACCCATGGCCTACCGATTGGACCTACCTAGACACATAAAAGTTCATAATGTGTTTCATGTATCATTACTGAAATGATACGTATATGATTCTAGACACATAATACAATGGAAAACTGTTCAGGTAATATTCTAGTGAGTTTTCTAATTTAAACTGTCAAATTTATATAAGCTAAATGCGTGATTTTGTCTTGACTATGACGGGTCAAACTGGATGGAGAGTTCCTGGTAGAACCTTAGCGGATCCACAATCAAAGAGAAATAACATTGCAGACACGAGCCATCATCTAGGTTAAAGTGAAATGGAAGCACTTTAGTCGGGAAGAGGATACTTGGAAAGACGAAGTATTCATGCGAGAGTCCTATCTGGAACTTTTACAGAAATCTGGAATAAAAATAGGGGACCGTGTTTTACATAAGGAGAGGGAGATGTAAGACCCCAGAGAAGTCGATAGATTTTAAATTACCTTGATTCGTTGATCAACTACTTAATATTGAAACCTCAATTAGTTAACTTTAAAGAGGCTTATTGAGTTAAAAGAATGAATTATTATTTTAATCATAAACATATGCATATCGTTTGATGCATTTATATTCGCATTTATATTCATATTTCATTTTTGGTATGTAGTTACATAGATGATTAAATAATCAAATATGACTGGAAAACTCAAAGAGACAAGATCTTAAGGAAAATGAATCTTAGTGGGAAGGAAAGGGGTTCTGACCTCCCGAGGAAGAAATCATGAAGCAGGAGAGACCAAAAATCAAGTATTGCAAATAGGAGTTTCAGAGAGGGATTAATTCCTTTGTTGGATACAAAGCCAGTGGAATACCTTCAAACAAGCTTGAGAATGAACCTGGAATAGGTTTTGAGGTTCTCAAGAATGTTAAACTGCCAATATTCATTACAACTGTGCTAGTAGTAGGAAGCTCGGGGGTAGATTCAAATGTAATTCTCGATCTCATGGAAGGGTGGAGGACTCTTTTGGCTGAGTTTTATAAGAAAGTATCAACCATTAATAGATAAGTAGCTACAATTGTTTATGAATTTATTGCATTTTGAGTAGCTGCAGTGGTTTGTGATTGTGTTACATTTTAATTATTGAAATTGAATAATTATGATTGTTATGTATATATAGAATCATGGGCTAGAACCACAACTTGTATTAATAGGGGTTTGTTTTTGCTAAAGAACTATAAATAATTATATCAAGAAAGAGGGTAACATTTTAATAATGGTTATTCCAACCTGGGAAAGAGATGAACCCTGCTCGAATAGTCCGGTGGTCACATTGGTCACATTGATAGGAACCAGGTCAAAGGTGAAGATTCAAATGTTAGAATATTGAGTATTTGATTAAATAAAAGAATGATTTTAGCCAAATATTGGAAATATTAGAGTAGTCATAAATATGCCAATAAGGAAATGGTATCATAACATTTATTGATAGAAACATTGATGAAATAATAGCACAATAAGGTGTGTTACTTGCAGTAGCTTAAAAAAATAATAGTATCAAGTTACATAGCGAGTTAGCCCAAAATTACATTCAAAAGTACCCCATGTGAAAAAAAGAAAAAATGTTGAGGTAAAAATTGAATTTTGGAAATGTAGGGTAAAAATATGAATGCATATAGTGAATTAATATTACTAAACCATTCTATAACCATAAACATTAATTTATAAATTTAAAAAAAAAAAAAAAAAAAACACTTAGGAAAAGTAACATTGTTCTCACTGAAATATGTCGACTAAATCTTAGGTGTACTAGTTAAACATATAATATAATATTGGGAAAATTCAAGCCCAATCCTCAACATGAAGTTTACAGAATAATTTCTTTCATTCCTCTTCTGTTTAAAAGAAAATAAAACAACACAAAATTAATTACAAAACCTTGGCAATCCCTTGAAGGCCAACTAAGGGAAAACCCTTGATGAGCCATGAAATTTCCTCTAACAAACAAATATGTAATAACCCTTAATAAGCTTCTACGTGGACGAAGGGTATTCCACCCTAAGGCCATCCGAAAATTATTCGGCTATAGTGTTCGTGGAACTATGCATCAAGGAGTGAACATATTGAAAGATAGATCGAACCCCGTGCAATACTTTGAATGAGAGATGATCATAAGTTCCTAGAAAACGAGCACGTCAGTAAAACACATAAAGGGGAAATGGTTTCCTTGGTACCTATCATGAAACCAGCAAAGTGATACCTTAAGACAACATAACCACAAATTCAATTAGTTTGGAAAGCTCTATGAGCATGTATTTTGTAATTGGGTTACCTGTGGACTCGACAAAACTCCTGTGGGAAGCATAACCCTGTAGGAAGAGGAGACCCTATTAGGGTTTCAAAAATTAAGGACACGAATTTAACGAGAATTAACCATAGGTGGTTGCATATTTACCTATGGAAAGCTTTTCCAAATGACGAACTACAAATTGACAAACCCTGGTTCAGATTGTGCAACCAAATGTGATGAATTAACATGAAACTTAAGTAAGAAAAATTATAGATTCACATCGTAAGCGATTAGCAAGGAAGTAACAAGGAGAGATATACAAAGGGAGTCAACCTGCAACATTACTTGAGATAGAAACCCGACAACGTACACACTTAAGGCTAAGAAAACCCATTATATCTAGCCTTCATGTACACAGAGACTGTGTAAAGTTGGAGTTCAAATATAAACTTATACAAATTGTAGAGAAAAATAAATGTATGCTTAGAGCATCTTACCATGTATGCTTTAGCTAGGTAAGAGCATCAACAGATAACCAATGAAGAGAATAGCATGGTGGCAGGAAAACATGACCAAGAAACCTGTGCGACGACAAGAAATATGGAAGCTTGTCATGGTTACAGAGAGGTGCAGAGAAAAATGAACATTGGTGGAATGGGAGGGCAACCACGTGGACAAGGAGGGTAGTTACCTCTCTCCTCGCCCAAAAATTTCACCTCCATTGACGATATATCAAATCTCTAGTACCGCTGATGGAAATGGTGATCCCAAGGAGATCCACTACCATCAGATGCACTATTTATCACACAGTCGAAGAGGCTCCAGGTGGCTACCCCACCGACTTACCCAGAAGTTTCCCCAGTTCTGGGTTTTTAGAATCCGATGGAACATTTATTAAGAAGTGTATATAAAACTTCAATGATGTACTTAACATATAATACTTATACCCTTTCAAATGTGTTGGAATATTATATATGATTTCCCCTGCAATTTACCTTAATTAGTTCCAAAGTAATCTTTTGACCAGCAATGTAAATTTTGAAAAGCAAGATCTTTTTCTTTTATAGGAAGGTAATAGGTGTTACATTAAAAATAAAAATTGTAATCATCTTACTATTTCATATTTTGAATGTCTTATTTCCACCTTCATGAGAGGTGCAATGGAGAATATTGAAATAATCGTTATTTTAGTTAAATTCTATGCCACAATCGAGGTTTGTGCAACTGCATTTTCCCCAAGGTACAAGAGATTCATCAATGTAATGGTTTTTATGTTCTCTATGTCCATTAGGATTGAAATTTAGAGCATGGATATATTTCTGGATAAGTTGTGTCCAGTTTCGATGCAACAACAAATATTGGTGGTTACTGAAGGAAATTAAAATAAACCCTGACTGAAAGTAAAATTTCTTGTTGTTGATCCATAAAACGACTCTATCCAGACAACCATTATACCCTACTGAACGACCCAAAAAAAAAATAAAAAATTACAAACTAAAGTACAAATGTTAGATATCCATCTTAAGTACGAATCTAGCATGAGCCTAGAGAGATCAAATTTATTCACTTGAAAACTTGTTTAGGATGCAAAATACAATGTGCAATTTTTCATTATTTAAATTGTATTTTTGTATGCTATATGGAGTGTTTATAAGACCAAATAAACATTTTAACCACAAAAGCTTAAATAGTTTATTTAAATCTTCTATTCAAATATTTTTTAAATGTATAAGGTTTAAACATCTCACTCACACATTATTTTTTACTTCTAATTACTTTACAACATATTCATATATATTTTTTTTTATAGCCACCATTATCTTTCTATTTAAAGAACTTGTCAACTTGAAAGAAAAACAAACTTACATATCCTACATATTTAATTAGTTCTACATATGAACTAATATAATGTCATGTAAAGTAATTAGAATATATATATATATATATATATATATATATACATATATATATATATATATATTAGTCTAATTTTTAACACGATACTGGATATAGCTCTATATAGAAATTAACTCTAAAATAAGTTTTCATGTGAAAATAGTGGTTAAGATGGATCCTTTTAATTTTTATATATTAAAAAAAAATGATTTTTCTTCATGGGTATTTCAGTTCATTCAATTTTCTATCAATGGAAAATAAATATGGTATGCTCTATAGTCCAATATGAGGTAGTGGTGGAAATGTTTGTTTATGGACATTTACATGTAGACTCAACTAAAACATAATAAATGTTTAAAATTAATGTAGAGCCTAGTAAGGAGGAGATGTTGTAGTGTCCATAACTGAATTTAAATATAAAATCAATTAAAAATTAAAAATTAAAAGTAATTAAATTAATAAAATTTATTTTTTATATTGTAATTTAGTTTTTATTAATAAAAATTTTAACAAATTTTTAGATAAGAGAAAGGCATAGAATACATATGACATTATAATACATTACAAATAAACAATAGTTAAAAATTAAGTTCTATTTTATCATATAAGTTAAAATAATTATTCTGTAATCATATTTAAATTTAATTAATAAGCACATAGAAACCTATTATTTACCATAAGCTCACAATACTACAATATTATTAGCCATGTATATTCCCACTTGACCATGTATATTATTAACTTGTAAATAGGCTTTGTTACAATACCATGGGAAAATACCATGACTTATCCAAGGAAAATTTTAAGGTTTATTATTTCTAGATGAGCTAATTTTCATGTTTTTGCAAAGAAAAAGAAAAAGAAATTTTAACTTTTTTCAAATAAAATTGTTTTACCTAAAATAACCACATTTTACGGTTTGTATATTAAGGACTTGTAAGATTACCAAAGGTTTCCAAAATTTATGATCAATTTTTGTCCTTAAAATTTTCCCTAGATCATTAATCAATACCATGTGTCCCAAAAACATACTTATATCATGATTAAAATATTTTATTTTATTTTTATTTTATAAATTTTTTTAATTATATATATATATAACCTTACTATTGAAAATCTGAGAATAAATCAAATTTTTACTAAAATTGAAAATAAGAATTTTTTTATATTTGGAGATGTGAAATATATAGAATATAAATAATATTATTAAGAATATATATATATATATATATATATATATATATATATATATATATATATATATATATCCATTTTAACTAAAGATTTATTAAGTTGACGATAAGAATTAAATTTCTGAAATTACTTCATATTTTGAGAAATTTGATTTTTTATAGCTTTTGCTAAATCAAAAACTTAAAAAAGGAAATTTAATCCCTCACAACTCTTCCTACATTAAAATTTAAAAAACAAAAACTATATGTGTTTATGAAGTGAAAATAGTTAAAAATATATGTATGGTATCGCTAATGTGAACAAAGTTTATAAGTGGAAGAGACTCGATCCTCACTATGAAAGATGGAGGAGCCCACTCAACCATCTAAGGACAAGCATTTTAGGATAAGCATCATTCGGAGGAGCCCACTCAACCATCTAAGCACAAGCATTTTAGGATAAACATCATTCGAAATAAGTTACGGGTTATTATAATTTAGATGGAGTTATTTAATTATCGAGACATGTAGGCTATATTTTTGTATATCTATGAATATTTCGAAAATTTGATGGATATAAGTAAATGTTAATTTATTAAATTTTGAGAATATTGTAAAATATGTAATTTATTTATTATTATTTAATTATATTTATAAATTAATTATATGGATTATTTTCACTTTTTTGTTATTGGTTACTAAAGTAAGAATCTAGCAATGAATTTGAGTATTCATGAGTTAGGCCTTTACCAATATATTACTTAATGTTTAACTTTATAAAATATATATTTATTTTTAGCATTATTAAAAAATTAAATTATAATTTTTATATTGATTTATATTTTAAATATCTTATTTCCACCTTCATAAAAAATACAATGGAACATAATAAAATAATAATTATTTTAATCAAATTCTATGTCACGATCCAGATTTGTACAACTGCTCATTCCCCAAGGTACATGAGCTTCATTAATGTAATTGTTTCTCTGTTCTATTTATCCTCTAGGATTGAAATTTAAAACATCGCTCCAGATTTAGAGGATGGCTACAGTTCTGGAGAAAATTTAGACCGTCGCTCCAGGTCTTCTGGAAAAGTTAAGAGCTGCTGCTCGTTCTCATGCAACAACAAATATTTATGGTTATTGAAGGAAATTCAAATAAACTCGGACTTGAACTACAATCTCTTGTAGGACTCTCATCCGGACAACGACTATACCCTACTGAACGACCAGGAAAACAATTACAAACTAAAGTAGAAATGTTAGATATTGGCACTGACCAATATGGGATAAATTCCTAGAAGGAAATTGTAGATGAGGTATCCATTAATAAATTTAAATTTAAAATTTTAATATTTTAATAAAAATAATTGTAAATATTTTATATTTTGTATATTAGGGATTTATAAAATTAACAGAATCACATTTACTAATGTGGTTGATATAAGCCAATAAGTCTATATCTACTACCCATCATATCGATTTTATCAAAATAATTATCATATATTTATCAATATAATTACCAATATATTTTATGTATCTACTTGAAATATATTAATAATATTAACTACATGCATTCTATATATATGCATTCTATATATATATATATATATATATATATATATATTATTTGATAATAAAATATTATTAAATTTGTTCAATACATTAATCGTTATAATTCAAACTATACTAAAATTCAAATATAACTTAATAATATTATTTTATTACTATTTATAATAATTATATATTTCTTACCAATAACCCAAGAAATTATTAATATTATAAGTCAAAAGAACTAACCCAAGAGGACAATATTAAAAGCCTAAGAGATCAAGAAGCTAAAGGGATCCATATTAAAAGGAGAGGAGATTAATAAACGCTAAGAATTAATATTTTAAATACAAATGAATGATAAACCCACTTGATCAATAAGACTAAGAGATTAATATTTAAAACATAAGATATTAATAAACCTTAGGAATAAAGATTTCAAAATAAAAAAACCTAATAAATTAATAAACCCTAATATTTAATATTTTAAATTCAAGATATTAATAAACCCAAGAGATTATTAATATTATAAACCATTTAAAGAAGTAATAAACCTAATGGTTTAATATTATAAACCAAAGGAATTAGTGAATCCCAGAGATATTTATTAATATTAAAAACCAAAAAATTAATAAGCCTTAAGAATTAATATTTTAAACTCAAGAGATTAATAAACCATAAGAATTAATATTTTAAACTCAATATATTAATAAATCCAATGAGTTATTAATATTATAATCCAAAAGAACTAATAAAACCAAGGATTTAATATTACAAACCAAAATAATTGGTGAACCCAAGGGGAAAATATTAAAAACCTAAGAGATAAAGAAGCCGAGGGATCCATATAAAAAAGAGAAGAGATTAATAAAGGCTAAGAATTAATATTTTAAATACAAACGAATGATAAACTCACATGATCAATAAGGTGAAGAGATCAATAACAAAAGATATTAATAAACCCTAAGAATAAAGATTTCAAAATAAAAACCTAATAAATTTATAAACCCTAATATTGAATCTTTTAAATTCAAGATATTAATAAAGCCAAGATATTATTAATAATATAAAACATTTAAGGAAGTAATAAACCCAAGGGTTTAATATTATAAACCAAAGGAATTAGTGAACCCAAGGGATAAATATTAATATTATAAACCAAGCAATTAATAAAATCTAAGAATAAATATTTTAAACTCAAGAGATTAATAAACCATAAGAATTAATATTTTAAACTCAAGATATTAATAAAGCCAAGGAGTTTCCTGGATGTGGGTGATCTCTAAGGATAGCCATATGGCAAGCTCATGGGGTGGCACGTGGCCCAGACACATGGCCACCCATGGGCTCCAACCACGGGCATTTAATCACCCTAACTGCATCCACATGCGCTCATTTACTCTGCTCGCATGTCGATGCACTCACCTTCTCTTCAAAATGAATTCGCATGGCAATCTCCCTCCATTGCCCCTGCCTTCAAGCTGTATTTCCCCCCTGGTGTTGTGGATGATTTTGTCACCCTCCTAGAGACAGTCTAGAGTTGCCATAGACCAGTGCCTAGGACATCTTAATATAGCAAGGAGCCCTTTATAGTTTGGGTTGTCAGTCCAAGAACTCACTTACTATCTCTTGTTTGAACAAGGAAATTAATTTTGAATGGGACCAATCTCTCTCAGAAGCTGGTACAAAGACAAGAACAATGTAGGGACATCAAGTAAAACTCCAATACAAAGGCATCAGACAGTTAAGAGACCGCTTACTGTAAAGAGGGCCGATTCAAATAATATATCACAGAAATCAAATATCAGATGATGAGTGCAGTGAGGAAACATAAGAAAGATATTAGCTGGCATGAGACCGATACCCAGATACACAACAGAACCATATAAGGGCGCACCAATTTATGAATCCTTATATGAAAATGGCGTTTTAAAAGCACCCTCCTCAAGCAACTAATATAGCAGAAAATATGGAAAGAGTGAACATGGAATAGTATACCATGACTAGGCCTATTTAAAGCGCTTGACTAATTCCAGAAAGGGCATCAACAAGGATGAATCCTGACTGCAAACTAGTGAGCCACTCGCATTCTAGAACATGATACAAGAAGATAAATAGCATGAAAAAGATATTGTATTAACACATAAGAGAAATTACATACTGTGAGATACTAGAGACCAGAATCCTCATTACAGTTATAACCCCTCCTCATTGAGACCCTACGGGCTCTGAACCTTCATACAGAAAATATTACAAGATGTATACGAGAGCCTTTTCACTGCACAATTTGCTGATAGAAATCTGGAACCCTTACAATGTATTCTTTTCGGGCCTTTATAGGAAAGATGGAGAGTTATAGAGGAGGAGGTAGATGAAGCACAATTAATGACTTAATTTGAATAAAAATGGCGGAAAACATTCGCGCCCTCTCTATGAATGACTAACTATAAATGACTGTACTAAACAATCTGTCTATAGAAATAAATGCTGGGAGATGAAAATCTCCTTTTATACAAGATAGAAATAATAAAATATATACAATGTGCTACCTTTAGCTGAGGGAAAATCTGCTGCCGTAAGAGACTTGAAATAATCTGCATCTCTGTACTGTACTCTCGGCCTTTAGCTTTGGATTTGAATTCCTAATCTTTAATGTGGGGCGAATTTCTCTGGAGAGTTCTGTAGGTTCATATCTTTGTCTTCTTTAATGGCGGTCATTTCTCACACCAACCCTCAGCTTCTTCATTAAATTTCACCCACAGGAAATCGTCTTTTATGGGCCCCAAACCCTTGTGACAGAGGCAGCGAATTCAAACGCCCTCGTGTTATATTAAAACCTGCAAAACCCACAAAATATTAGTAAAACCGACACAGATGGAGGCGGGGATGAGGACGACGTCATGGATACGAACAGAAGACAGGAACACATAGGGTGGCGGAAGAAAAGCGATGGCGATATGGAGTAAACAGGCGGAGCGCGTAAAGCAGTTTGGTCATGGGGGAATAAATAAAATGGGGAATGTGAACGAAAACACAAGCTCACATATATATATATATATATATATATATATATATATATATATGTGACGGGGGAAATGTTTTGGGCGCACGGGAGCGAACATGTAGGAGTACCGGAGGACAAGTGGGGGGACGACGTGGTAAAATCAACAGGTGGGGAGACTGTAACGTGGGCCATCGGATTGCAAACACGGATCGACGGCTGAGGATTGACGGGAGAAACACAACGGTGGGCCATATGATATAGCGGACACAAGATAACGGGCAGACAGTTCTGGTACACCTCCACCGTTGGATAGAGATCAGAAGATCCAACGATTCTCGTGAATCCCGCTGCCGGGCGATTGTACAGACATTAACGTGGGGGGAAGCGGTTTTAAAACCCGTACCAAAGACACGCGACACTTTCTGTATGGGATCGCTCCCCCTGCGGTGAATACCGCCGTGTCGACGAGAGTGGTGCGGGGATTACCATGGTCTCCTGCGCGGGGGCCCCTCCATACGAAACGTTCACCGCTCCGTTGATATAACATGATCGGACGGTGGATATCACGCCCAAATATAAACAATAAGCCCGCTTTCTTTTGGCCTGTGGTTCTTGGGCTCGGGTCATATGACGACATTAGGAAAGGGTCTAGGGCCCTAGGGGCTTTGACTCAATAAAATTTAAATTGCGTGTTTTAATCATTTGGACAGTGTATTTCGGGGCGGAGAAGGTGGCGATGAGCGCGACATAGGGGGTTTTTGACCACAAAGACATCGGAAACAGATTTAAAAGGAACCAGTGACCAACATTTAAATGGAGGAGAGAATATGTACAACATCGGCTCCATCTGGGGACGGCATGGTCGTCCTCGGGCATGTCGAGAACACGCAGACCACTGAATAGTTCACTCTGTTCTTCAATTCCCCTGCGGTTATGCTTCAGTTAATTATCGGCATCCTTTTCCTTATAAAAATTAGAAACCAAAACATCTTATATACAATATATACAATCAGGTATTCTCCGCCTGGGTCAGAATTGGAAATACAGCTTGAGGAATTGGCCATTCACGGGTGCATCCAACAAATCACCCTGTAGATTTTCTAAAGAAAAGGTGTTGTTTCTTCCGAGCTTCACTATTTTGAATGGCCCGAACCACAATGGATCAAATTTAGCATGCTTGCCCTTTTCTGCTCTGCGAACATCCCACCTGAGAACCAGGTCTCCAACTTGAAAATTTCTATCCTTTGCGTGCTGATCAAAGACATTCTTCATTTTATCTTGATATTCTATCAGTCTCTGATTTACCTGGTTCCGTGTTTCTTCCAATTCTACCAATTGATTAATCCTCCTGCTCATATCATCTGGTTCCTCTTGATTCTCCTGCATAAAACGTGCCACGGGCAAAGCCAATTGCACAGGGAACACAGCAGCTCTCCCATATACCAGCTCGTATGGAGACTTACCTGTTGCTCTTTTGCTTGTTATCATATTCGCCCATAGAGCAAACTTCATTTGAGAGTCCCAATTCTTTTGATTTTCACTGATTGTTTTCTTCAGGGCTCTCACCAGGGTTTTATTAGATGACTCTGCTAAGCCATTTCCCTGTGGATAGTATGCTGTGGAATGAGTCAGGATGATGTTATACCTTTGGCAGAAGTTCACAAATCTGGCAGATTTAAATGCTTGTGCATTATCAGTTACAATTCTTGCAGGGAAGCCAAACCTAGATATGATATTATCCTCTATAAATTTCATTATTACAGCATCTGTAGCATTTCTGGTGGGTATGGCTTCCACCCATTTCGTAAAATAATCCGTGGCTGTCAGTATCCATTTATGTTTGCCACTTGATGGGGGATGTATTTCTCCTATAAAATCTAATCCCCATTTCTGAAATGGTTCATTTACATGAATAGGAATTAAGGGCATGGCTGCTAATTTCTGTCTTTTTGCAAATATTTGGCACTTATCACATGCCCTGACCCAAGCAAATGTATCAGAATGTAATTTTGGCCAGTAAAAACCAGCCCTCAAAATTTTATGAGTTGTGGCCCTCCAGCTGTAATGTCCTCCACATATCCCCTCATGAAATTCTGTCATTATATTCTGCACTTCATTTTCTGTGAGGCATAACAGTAATATACCTAGAGGGTCTCTCCAATAGAGCTGTCCGTTGGCAATTATATATTTCTGTGATTTCATTCTTACATTTCTGTATTTGACTTTATCACAATTTGGAGGACAGCTAAGTGTTAACAGATATTCAACTATTTCTATATACCAAGGACTAGTTAGATATTTCACATGTATCTTTTGAGTGGCCATCTCTAGTCCCTGCTGCTCTTCTTCCTTTTCGGATTCTTCATCTGCTGTGATCGATAGGTTGATGCCTAAAGCTTGATGATTTGATTCAGACAACATTTTGGCAAGTCCCTATCCTTTGATCAACTTAGTAGGCCTTATATCCAAATCATACTCCTGAATTTTTGTGATCCATCTTCCTCTTCTACCTTCGCTGTCTCCCTGAACCAGAATGTCTTTGACAGCTGCTGTGGGAACATAAGCAGTAATATGAGATTGCAAAATATAAACTCTAAAAGCTTTAAGGGACTTTACCAGGGCATATGCATGCTTCTCCAATATATTATATTTCAATTCTGCATCATAAAGTACTTGACTGAAGAAAGCTATAGGTTGTTCATATCCCTCTTCATTTTTCTGGAATAGCACTCCAGCAATTGTGTGAGGGGAAGCAAATGAGAAAATCATAAATGGATTTTTGTAATCTGGCCCTGCTAGCATAGGAGCTTCAGAAAATTCCTGTTTTATCCTTGTGAATGCATCTCTAGACTCCTCGGACCATTTTACTTCATTCTCCTTTTTCAACATATTAGTTATATGCCTAACTATTTCAGCATAGTTAGGAATAAATCTTCTTAGAAAATCGATTCGGCCTAAGAACACCTGTACCTCTTTCTTATTTCTTGGTAAAGGAATGCTGTTTATTACTTCAACTCTCTTAGGGTCTATTCTCACACCATCCTTTGTTACAATGTGCCCTAAGAGTTTTCCTTCATCTAATGCAAACAAAGATTTTTGAGGGTTGAGAGATAGGCCGTACCTTCTACATTTTTCAAAAGTTCTTCTTAAATGCTCAATATGCTCATCATCATTCTTTGAAAACACTGTGATATCATCAAGGTACACCACCAAGAACTTGTCCTGTTCTCCAACGAAGGCTATGTCCATTGCCCTCTGAAAAGTAGCTCCTGCATTAATTAATCCGAATGGCATCCTGGCATACATAAAGGTTCCCCATGGTGTAGTAAATGCATTTTTCTTTTGGTCTTCTGGGAATACAGCTACCTGATTATAACCAGAAAATCCATCCATCATTGACATTCTGGATGCTCCCACCACTTTCTGCAGGATGTGGTCCATCTTAGGCAGTGGATAATTATCTTTGAGAGATGCTCTATTCAAATTCCTGAAATCTACACAGAGCCTTATTTCTCCATTCTTCTTTCGCACAGGGACAAGATTTGCTATCCATTCCGAGTACCTTAATGGCACAATTATCTTGGCCTTCAGTAATTTCTTGATTTCTTTTTCAATTGAGGGAAGTAGCAAGGGGTTTATTTGTCTAAGCTTTTGCTTGTATGGCTTCGCATCCTCCCTCAATGGAATCTTATGCTGCATTATATTTACATCAAAAGTTTTTAGGTCCTGATAGGACCAAGAAAAAACATCTTTATAAGATTGAAATAACTTTAAATATTTTCTTTATAATCTTCTGGGACTCTATTAGATAATTTGACAATTTTGGGATCAGCAGAAGTACCCAGATTCAAATCTCCCACTTGATCTTCTTCTGTCACTTTGTTTGGCTGCACTGGAATATCATATTTGTTAAATAATCTTTCTAGAGGCACCAGCCCTCTAGGTATAACATTTCCTTTCAGCTGCAGCACTTTGTTTCATGCTACTCTTTCTTCCCATTTGTTTTCTGCGACATTTTCAACTTCTTCCTCTTCATTATCATCAATTTCTATATTTGTGAATTCTCCCACCGTCTCCATGAATCTCTTCATTTGTTCATCATCTTCAAATACCTGCCAGTGCTTTGTGTTGTCTGGAATGGATGGTATGTACCGTACCTCCACTTCATATCTTAGAAGTGGATTCTGAGGAGGACGGAATGTACTGGCAGCTACAGCAAGAGAATCTGCTACTCTGTTTTGCTCCCGGTGCATGAACTGTATATTAAATGCTGAGAAGAAATTTTCCATCATGTCCCAAACTTCATTTCTATATTCTCTGAGCCGAGGGTGTTTAGTCTGGCATTCATTTTTAATCTGTCTCACTACCAGCTCAGAGTCTCCCAAGACTTTCAAACACTGGATGCCCATATTTCTAGCTGTCTGTAGTCCCAATAATAGCGCTTCATATTCAACTACATTGTTTGTGGCCTCATACTCCAATTTGAAAGACAGTGGCACCCATTTTCCTGTGGGGGAGATCAACAATACCCCAGCTCCATTACCTTCCCTTGAGTTTGCCCCATCAAAATGCAAAGTCCATATTTCTGATTCCTGATCTCCCTTAGGCTGCTCAGCTTCAATTTGACCAAAAAGGGGTTCATGAGCATATTTTTGGTTTTCTTCTAACATCAAACATGAAAAGTCTCCCTCTTTGTTATAAACGGGGGAGTTTTCTGAGAAGTCAGCCTTAGTTATCATTTTAACAAATCTAGTCTCTCTGTATAACCTCCTTTCCTGACCTCCAAAGACTGGGACAGTGGCATATGTTAAGTCCAGTTTAATTGATCCCCCAATCTTGGTACCCCAGGATCTTGACAACAGCATGCCAAAGCGGGCTGGGATATCAGCAACCACAATGTCCATGACCACACTCTTTGCTGGAATTTGGGCCAAATTGACCACTAAGTCTTTAATCATTCCCATGCATTTCACCCTTTTTGAATCAAATGAATATAAATCTTTGTATGGCCTTGTAATTTGCAGCCCCAGTTGCTCCATGACAGACAAAGGCATAAGATTATGGGAAGCCCCAGAATCTAGCATACAGTTATGTAACAACAGTTCATGAATGACTAGAGACACATAAAAGGGAGGAGTAGAAGGGTCTATCT
Source organism: Pinus albicaulis (assembly GCA_034641835.2). NCBI lineage: Eukaryota > Viridiplantae > Streptophyta > Pinopsida > Pinales > Pinaceae > Pinus > Pinus albicaulis. The sequence continues at coordinate 1,394,227,517 of CM076584.1, forward strand.
CCTCGACATGTGGGCCAAAGACTACCATGGGTCTTTCTTCTTGGAGATTTAGGCTATCAGGAGTAATTGGTATTTCAGGAGGAAGTATAAAAGAGGTAACTTGAGACTGATATACAGGCTGTTTTAATAACTCAGTCAGAGGGACAGGAATCTTAATCTTCTCAAGTTCTTTTTGCAAATTGAAATCAGATGGGGGCTTTTCTATCACTACTTCTTTTGACTCCTTATTCTCAACTGAAGACTTGATTTCTTTTGACACTGGCTCAGCACTAGGAGGACTGACTATTTTAGAAGAGGAGGGAATCTGATCACTTGACTACAAGGGAGTGTTTAAAGGATTCTTACCTTTTTCTGTGCTCTTATTTGTTGCTGATTCTTTCTGAACAAATGCTTCTTTCTGAGGTGGCTCTTCTTCTCAGTCTTGAGTTCTGGTCCTTTTCCTTGAAGATCTGAGATCATATTTGACATTGAACTGTGCTTGCATGAAATCAGCAAAATGCTTGCAGTAATGATCAATTTCTGCTTCTTCATCTTCATCTTGCAACGAGCACTCCATATCATCATTATTTGAAAAAGCCAGATTTGAATCTTCTAATCCATAAGCTGCATCTCCAGTGGGGTCATCTGCTGGTCCTTCCAGGTACAAGGGATGAGGTACATGGTCTTGTTGTTCCTTTGTTTCTCTTGGCAATATTTGCAATGGTGGTCTTCTATACTGAGGATTATATCCCCTGTTTGGAGCATTGTAATAGTTTTTGGGAGCTGCATTCTTTGCTTCCAGTTCAAGATTGACCATTTTCTTTATCATTTTACTTATTTCATCCATTTTATCTGAATATTTTTCCTGATTAGAGGTGGAGACCTCTTCTTTGCCTTTCCTCCTAGTATCATGTTCAACTTTTCCTTTTAACTTTCCAGTGGAGGAAAAGTTTGCTTCCAATTCCAGAGCATCTGACTGTGCATCATCCAAAGTGGCGGGTTTTCTTTCTCTCAATGCGAAGCCAAAATCAAACTCAAAGGCTGCTATGAAAATTATCTTGGCTGCAGCTTCATGGGGCTTCATTTCAAGAGGCAGGCTTAGATATAACTTGTTGAATCTTTTGATAAATTCTGCTACTCCCTCATTTTGTTTCTTCTTCATGGTATTAAATTCAGTGAGACACTGACCGTGGTCTTTCTTTTCTCCCCACTTCCTGAGGAAAACATTTTCCATGACGTCCCAGGTGGTCACAGAACGATTTCCCAATGTTTTGAACCATTTTCTGGCTTCCCCTTCCAAAGATTGCACAAATAGTCTCAAGACCACATCCAGATGTTCAACATTTAAGTTCTCTGCAAAAGAGCAGAAGGTCTCAAGATGCTTCTGAGCATCGATTTCATTTTCTCCATTAAATCTCGGCAGAATCTTCAGATAATCCTGTGGCATATCATTCAGTACTTGGGGTAAGGCCAGAGGAGCATATTTGTTCAATAGAAAAGCAGGAACATTGGCCATTGGAGGAGGTGGGGGTTGCACAACAATCTGAGACACAAACGAAGGGAGAGGAGTAGGAGGAAGTGGAGTATGAATAACGATGGGAATATATTGCACAGAAGCCTGAGGTGTGGATGGGAATAACTCACGGTTAACAGCAACTACTTCTGTGACCTCTTTAATTTCTTCAGCCTCAAAAGCAGGATGAGATTCTTCTTCAATCCAGGCACTTCCTCTACGTGGAGTTTCTGAGTGAAACTCGGGATTTTCTGTTCTAACTTCTTGAGAAGAAGAGGGCGGATAATCTTCAACAGAATATTCAGGGTTTTCAGCACAGGCTGACTTCCTCTCCTTCCAAATTCTTTTACGAATGATCTTCTCTGGGTCAAACACGTAGGGTGTTTTCAGTTGAGCTGTATCTGACCTCAAATGTGGCTTACGAGGAGCCAGGACTACCAATAAGATTTATCAAATAAAGACCAGTGGAGTCGCCAAGGTGAGAGATATGCAACTCTTCAACTCTCTGTGCTCACCTGATTAGAGAGTGAAAACAATTTGTCGAAAACCCAGGGAAACTGATATTCTTGAATTCGATCCCCGGCAACGGCGCCAGAAAGATGTTGTGGATGATTTTGTCACCCTCCTAGAGACAACCTAGAGTTGCCATAGACCAGTGCCTAGGACATCTTAATATAGCAAGGAGCCCTTTATAGTTTGGGTTGTCAGTCCAAGAACTCACTTACTATCTCTTGTTTGAACAAGGAAATTAATTTTGAATGGGACCAATCTCTCTCAGAAGCTAGTACAAAGACAAGAACAATGTAGGGACATCAAGTAAAACTCCAATACAAATGCATCAGACAGTTAAGAGACCGCTTACTGTAAAGAGGGTCGATTCAAATAATATATCACAGAAATCAAATATCAGATGATGAGTGCAGTGAGGAAACATAAGAAATATATTAGCTGGCATGAGACTGATACCCAGATACACAACAGAACCATATAAGGGCACACCAATTTACGAATCCTTATATGACAATGGCGTTTTAAAAGCACCCTTCTCAAGCAACTAATATAGCAGAAAATATGGAAAGAGTGAACATGGAACAGTATACCATGACTAGGCCTATTTAAAGCGCTTGACTAATTCCAGAAAGGGCATCAACAAGGATGAATCCTGACTGCAAACTAGTGAGCCACTCGCATTCTAGAACATGATACAAGAAGATAAATAGCATGAAAGAGATATTGTATTAACACATAAGAGAAATTACATACCGTGAGATACTAGAGACCAGAATCCTCATTACAGTTATAACCCCTCCTCACTGAGACCCTACGGGCTCCGAAACTTCATACAGGAAATATTACAAGATGTATACGATTTTTCACTTAGTATTTACTTATAGAAACTGAATGAACTGAACCCCAATGTATTTCTGGCTTTTATAGGAAAGATGGAGAGTTCTAGAGGAGGAGGTAGATGAAGCACAATTAATGACTTAATTTCAATAAAATGGCGAAAAACATTCGCACCCTCTCTATGAATGAATGACTATAAACGACGTACTAAACAATCTCTATAGAAATAAATGTCGGGATGAAAATTCCTTTTGTACAAGATTTAAATAATAAAATATATAATGTGCTACCTTAATGAGGAAAATCTCGTAAGAGAATTTGAAATACTTCTAATCTGCATCTCTGTACTGTACTCTCGGCCTTTAGCTTTGGATTTGAATTCCTAATCTTTAATGTGGGGCGAATTTCTCTGGAGAGTTCTGTAGGTTCATATCTTTGTCTTCTTTAATGGCGGTCATTTCTCACACCAACCCTCAGCTTCTTCATTAAATTTCACCCACAGGAAATCGTCTTTTATGGGCCCCAAACCCTTGTGACAGAGGCAGCGAATTCAAATGCCCTCGTGTTATATTAAAACCTGCAAAACCCACAAAATATTAGTAAAACCGACACAGATGGAGGCGGGGATGAGGACGACGTCATGGATACGAACAGAAGACAGGAACACATAGGGTGGCGGAAGAAAAGCGATGGCGATATGGAGTAAACAGGCGGAGCGCGTAAAGCAGTTTGGTCATGGGGGAATAAATAAAATGGGGAATGTGAACGAAAACACAAGCTCACATATATATATATATATATATATATATATATATATATATATGTGACGGGGGAAATGTTTTGGGCGCACGGGAGCGAACATGTAGGAGTACCGGAGGACAAGTGGGGGGACGACGTGGTAAAATCAACAGGTGGGGAGACTGTAACGTGGGCCATCGGATTGCAAACACGGATCGACGGCTGAGGATTGACGGGAGAAACACAACGGTGGGCCATATGATATAGCGGACACAAGATAACGGGCAGACAGTTCTGGTACACCTCCACCGTTGGATAGAGATCAGAAGATCCAACGATTCTCGTGAATCCCGCTGCCGGGCGATTGTACAGACATTAACGTGGGGGGAAGCGGTTTTAAAACCCGTACCAAAGACACGCGACACTTTCTGTATGGGATCGCTCCCCCTGCGGTGAATACCGCCGTGTCGACGAGAGTGGTGCGGGGATTACCATGGTCTCCTGCGCGGGGGCCCCTCCATACGAAACGTTCACCGCTCCGTTGATATAACATGATCGGACGGTGGATATCACGCCCAAATATAAACAATAAGCCCGCTTTCTTTTGGCCTGTGGTTCTTGGGCTCGGGTCATATGACGACATTAGGAAAGGGTCTAGGGCCCTAGGGGCTTTGACTCAATAAAATTTAAATTGCGGGTTTTAACCATTTGGATAGTGTATTTTGGGGCAGAGAAGGTGGCGACGAGCGCGACATAGGGAGTTTTTGACCACAAAGACATTGGAAATAGATTTAAAAGGAACCGGTGGCCAAAATTTAAATGGAAGAGAGAATATGTACAACACCTGGAGTCTTGGAGTTGAGCTCCTGAACACCTACAGGGAGACGCTGCAGTCTCCTTTGCTGCATTGAAATTGTCCCCGGCTTAGATTTCTCTCATAGCCTTCACTGTAGTCTAAACTTCGTCTCCGCGCCTCGTCGGCCTTCAACTCCTTCGCCCTCTACTCCTCTGGCCTCACACTCTGCTACTCCTCTGCCTCTGTGGTCTCAACCTCACCACTGTATCTCCCCTAGCTCCACCATGCCCCAGCGCCACCATATCCGATGCCGTAGATGCAACAGCAGATGCAGAGCATCCAAACCCCCAATTTTTGCTCATTCTCATACCTCCTCCCCATCGTTGGATAATTCATTTGGGTGTTACCCTACCACTCGCAGTGGTCATGGTCGAGACTAGGCTTCAAGAAGGTCTCGTTCCTAACCACTGAATCCTCCCTCCACCAATTCTCCCCTGTTGCTACCTCACCTAGATACGGTGGTCTCTCCGCTGCCCACCCATTATACATAGTTTCATTACCCCTACACCATGGACCGACCTCGCATTACGACCACTCTCACCATTAGCTTCAAAGACGAAGCCCTCAGTGCTGAAAGCCCACGTCCTAAAAAATTGCATAAGAAGTCTATCTCAGATTCTGCGACTTAGCAGCTTACTAGTAAGGGGGTGGGCCAGGGTGATCCGTCCATAGTTGTGCAGGGTGCTCCTGCCTCTAGCAGCAGAAGCAAAGGCTCTGACAGTAGCAGTGAGGATTGGTCGGGCGACGATGGAGGTCCAGGTAGTGCACGAGCCACAAATGTCCCCGAGAACGTGGCTAATGACACCCATGACAAGCATGTAGATGACACTGAGGAGTATAGGTGTCTCATCATGGAAGAGACACCTTCCCCAGGAAATGCCACTTAAGCCATCAGGTTTTTTCCAGTTTCTGGTTTCAGGTTCCAAGACTTTGGGACCTTTATTTCCTGTTCTTTTTGACATTTTTAAACACTTATCTACTCTCCATGTACGATGTTAGTTTCCCGTTGCGGGAAGCTGTAGAACAACTAAGTTGGTTGGTTTCCCCTTCGGGGGTAGTCATTGTTTTGGTGTTTTGTATAACTATGCCTCTGGAATAGGCTAGAACTGTAGAGGCCCGAGCCTCCATGTATTATATGTTTCATAAATAGAATTTAGTCTTATTTATAAAAAAATAAAATAAAGACAAGGAGTTATTAATATTATAATCCAGAAGAACTAATAAAACCAAGGATTTAATATTACAAACCGAAAGAATTGGTGAACCCAAGGGATAAATATTAAAGACTAAGGGATAAATAATTCCAAGGGATCAATATTAAGAACATAAGAGATTAATAAACCCGAAGAATTAATATTTTTAACTCGAGAGATCTTAAAACCAAAGGGATTGTTAATATTATAAACAAAAATAACTAATAAACCCAAGGAATTGGTGAACCCAAGTGATAAATATAAAAAACCTAACAGATTAAGAAGGGGAAGGGATCAATATTAAAAACAAAAGAGATTAATAAAGCCTACAAATTGATATCTTAAATAGAAAGGATTGATAAACTCACATGATTATTAATATTATAAACTCAAGGGAATAATATTAAACCTAAGAGATTAATATTATAAACCTCAAGCATTTAAAAACCTTTAGATAAATACTATAAACCAAAAAATAAACATGATTGAGAATGCTTGATTTAAGCATTGAGACAATTGTTGCCATAATGAGACGTTGGATGAAGAATGACCATGGTTGGCCACAGTTGATTTTCATATTGAGATAATATTTGCGACAATGTGACATTCGACCATGTAAGACTTTGATCAACTACAACTAAAGATGATTAACAATCGTCGCCCATGGTTGGTTTTCATATTCAAACAATGTTTTTCATAATATGTCATTGGACCATGCATTAACATTAAAGTCTACAACTAATATTTAATGCCTAATATTACCAACCCAAAGATTTAGAAAACTCAAAGATTAATAAACCCTAAGAAATAATATTTTAAACTCAAAAGTCTAAGAAATTAATAAACCCTAATAGTTAAAAATTTAAACTCAAGAGATTAATAAACCAAATGGATTATAAATATTATAAACCAAATAACTAATAAACCCAAGGGTTTAATATTATAAACTAAAGGAATTGATGAACCCAAGGGATAAATATTAAAAACCTAAGGGATCAATGTGGCCAAGGGTTTAATATTAAAAACACAAGATATCAATAAACCCTAAGAATTAATATTTTAAACACAAAAACCTAAAAAAATAATATACCATAATATAATCAATATTTTAAGCTGAAGAGATTAATAAACCTAAGGGAGTGTTAATATTATAAACCAAAAGAACTAGTAAACCAAAGGGTGTAATTTTTTAAAATAAAGGAATCGGTGAACCGAAGGGATAAATATTAAAAAACTAAGGGATCAATAAGGCCAACGGATCAATATTAAAAACACAAGAGATTAAAAAACCTTAAGAATAAATATTTTAAACTCAAAAACCTAAGAAATTAATAAACCCTAATAATTAATATTTTAAATTCAAGAGATTAATAAACCCGAGAGATTATTAATATTATAAACCAAAATAAGTAATAAAGGCAAGTGTTTAATATTATAAACCAAAGGAATTGGTGAACCCAAGGGATAAATATTAATATTATAAACCAAGTAATTAATAAACCCTAATAATTAATACTTTAAACTCAAGAGATTAACAAACTCTAAGAATTAATAATTTTAAATCAAGAGATTAATAAACCCAAAGGGTTATTAATATTATAAACCAAAAGAACTAATAAACCCTTGAGTTTAATATTACAAACCAAAGTAATTGGTAAGCCCAAGGGTTAAATATTAAAGACCTAAGGGATCAATAAGGTGAAGGGATTATAAACTCAAAATATTAGTAAACTAAATCCAAAGGTTTATTAAACCCTAACATTATAAACCTAATGGAATAATATTAACCCTAGGACTAGTATTATAAACCCTAGAATTATTATTATAAACACTAATATTAGAAACCAAATAGAATAATATTAAACCCGAGGGTTAGTATTATAAACCAAAATATTATAAAGCCTGGGATTAATATTATAAACCCAATGGACTATCATTATAAATCGTTTGGAAAAATATTATAAATCCAAAAGTTTAACAAACCAAAGGGTTTAGTAAACCCTAACATTGTAAACCTAAGGGAATAATATTAAACCCTAGGGAAAGTATTATAAACTAAGGGTATTTGTAGGTTGAGAGGGATTACTATGGTTGACCCAATATTACCATAGGATACTGTGGTTTACGAAGAATAACCATTGTTAAATATGGCTGACTAATGTTGTGTATTGTTGAGGATGTGTGAGAATGAGTAACACTCATTAACTATGTTGTCTATGTTTGACCATGTATGACCATGGTTGAGTTTCTTTTACCATGCTTGATTACAATGATTACAATGATTGAACAAGGTTGACCATAGCCTACTATGATTGGCCAAGGTTGACCATAGACTACTATGGTTGACCAAGGTTGACCATAGCCTACTACGGTTAACCGTAAGATACTATGGTTGAATATCACTAAGTAAGGTTTGTATTTTCGAGCATGAGTGACAATTATTAACTATGTTGGAAATGTTTAACCATGTATGGCCATGGTTGAGTTTGTTTTATGTAAAAACATGTTTTCTTATTAACATTAATCAATAAAATTAATAGGAAATTATATTCGGCTGAAGCTGAATATCGTTGACTATCAAACATGGTCAAACACAACGAATCCCGTTAGTAAACTAATATATTTTAAGCCATATTAATATTTATATTATTAAACATTGATTATGGTGTGGATGGTTTAAGTATGGATGAACATGATTGACTAATTTTATCATGGTTGACAATAGCTTTCTATGATAGAATAGGGCTATCTATATTGATAATGAAAAACTACAGTCAACCATGTCTTACTATGGTGAACTTGTTGACCATGTTAGACCATATTAATCATTGTTAGCAATGTTGAGCATGGGTTGACCATCTCTTTTAAAGGTTGATTATGGTGGCTATAGTTGACCACGAATGACCATCAATTACCATGGTTGACCTTGGTTTCCCATCGTTGAACATGACTTTCCATGGTATAACATGTTTGGCCATGGTTGTCCATAGTTTTCTATGATAGATTATGGCTCCACATTTTGGCAATGGTAGACCACATTCAATCATATTATCAACCAAAGGGACTAACATTATAAATCCTTTGGATTATTATTATAAACCCAAATTATTAATAATCCCAATGGTTTATCAAACCCTATCATTATAAACCCAAGGAATAGTATTAAACCTTAGGGTTAGTATTATAAACCAAAGTATCATGAACCCTAGGGTTAGTATTATAAACCATAAGATTAATATTATAAACCCAATAGGTAACATTACAAATCCTTGGGTATAATATTATAAATCTAAAATATTAACGAACCCAAGGTTTTATTAAAACCTAATAAACCCAAGGGAATAATATTAAACCCTAGGGTTAGTGTTATAAAGTGTGGGATTTAAATATTATAAACCCAAAATATTAATTAACCCAAGAGTTTATTGATATTAGAAACTCAAGCGATTAATAAAACCAAGGGATTAATAAACCATCAAAATTATTAATATTATAAATCTAAGAAGTTGATATTATAATCCAAAGGGATCAATAAACATAAAGGATTATCAATATTATAAACTTAAATAATTAATCAACCAAAGGGATTAATATTAGAAACCAAACTGATGAAAACAACCCAAGAGATCCATATTATAAATGCTTGGAATTAATATTATAAACTCAAAAGATTAATACGCCCAAGGGTTTATTAAACCCTAACATTATAAACCAAATGGAATATTATTATCCCTCGTATTAGTATTACAAACCAAAGTGTTATAAACCCTAGGATTAATATTATAAACCTAAGGGATTTACATTACAAATCCTTTGGATTAATAGTATAAACCTAATATATTAATAAACCCAAGGGTTTATTAAACCCCTAAAATTATAAACCCAATGAAATAATATTAAACCCTAGGGTTAGTATTATAAAGAATAGCCATGATCAAATATGATTAAGTAATGTTGTGTATTCTGGAGCATGGGTGACAATGAGTAAGAAAGATTAACTATGTTGGAAAGGTTTGACCATGTATGACCATGGTTAAGTTTGTTTTACCATTTTTTATTTGAATGATTACAATGGTTGCCCAAGGATGATCGTAGGTTAGTATGGTTGACCAAGGTTGACAATAGACTACTAAGGTTGACAATAGACTACTATGGTTGACCATGTTTCACCATAGGCTATTATGGTTGAATAAAGGTAACTTTGGTTGTGTATTTTCTAGCATGAGTAACAATGATTAACTGTGATGGCAATGTTTGACCATGTATGGACATGGTTGAGCTTGTTTCGCCATGTTTGATTAAAATGATTACAATGCAAATCTTAATATTGCTATTTATCACTAATAATCTTAATATTATTTATATTAATAGTGTAAATTATAATACTGGAGTTCTAAATTATAAAACATAATACTATAAAAATATGAAAACTAAAATTTAAAGTAACTTAATATTATAAAGTATAAATATATAAAATCATAAAATAACCTAAAATTATCAAAGGGAAAAAAATAAAACATAGTTGGTTAATATATACTTTTAACCTAATACACTAAGTATCTTAATTCTATCAATTATATTAATATTGACATTATCATTATTAACCAATATTAATAATATTAATAAACAATTAATCAATATTAATATCATTATTAATATTAACATCAATATCAATTAATATTAATATTGATCAATTATTTATTAATATTAATCAATTAAAAATATTAATATTAATATTAAAATATATATTATTATTGTTATTAATATTATTATTATTATTTTATTATAAAATTAAAGAAATTATAAAACTAATTTCTGATTAAAAATATTATGAAAACTAATATTATTATAAACTTAATAAGCTTATTATTAACATTATAAAAGATTTAATAAATAATTATATTATTATAAAGGAAATATTATTTTTACTATATTAATTAAAACTTAATAATAATAATAATAATAATAGAGTAAACCCAATAACAAAACTAAATACAAATTTAAAGATAAAATTTATCTTATTATATTAAAACTTAATAATGAAAAAAAAAACTACATATCAAAAGATTGAAAAACTATACTATTATAGTTACATTAAAATATAAATAGAGAGGAAAGTGATAATTTAAACCTCAAAGTCCATACCATATTTTACTAGACATGCCAATATTCAAATTTTCAATGTATTTTTAATTTCACTCTTTAATATAGAATGTTTAATATAAATAAAACCTCCCACAATTGTTTTACCATGTAACATACACCTTAGATTAAGGGGCAGACAACCATGTTTCAATATATTTTAAATTTCAATGTTTAATAAAAATAAAACCTCCCTAAAATTGAAATTTAAACCTTAGATTAAGGGGCACACAACCATGTTTCAATATATTTTAAATTTCAATGTTTAATAAAAATAAAACTTCCCTAAAATTTAAATTTAAATGAAGAGCGTTATAGCTCTTGCCGCCACAAAAGTAACGCATACTTTAGGTTATGGGACACATTTTAGTTAACAACAACCAAGTTTCAATATATTTTTATTTTCAATTTGATAGTTATCTTTATTTTTCTCTAATCCTGATAAGTGGTGATAAATAAAAGGCACAGTAAAATTTTAATCATGATTTGGTAAAAAAATATTTTAGTCAAGGTTTAAACATATGATTTAGATATGCAAGAAAGTTATGACTTTGATTTTCATTCATTTATATAGTGGCTACTAGGAGAATATACTGGCATCATTAGCTTATCCGTAAAGTTTTTAAATTTTATTATAAGTTTTCATCTTTACAATTTTTCCAATACTATATGTCTAAAAACTATAACTCATTACCAATCAAAATATTTGATAAGTATTTAATTATAATTTAATTTTATAATTTTTTTTACTCAAATAAAAAATAAAAAATGTTATAATTACTTTTGAGATATATCTAAACCCTATAATTTTATTACTAAAATTAAAAGTAAATCAAGATTTTAATTAAAAAAAATGATACTATTTTTACATATTGATATCTAAAATATCTAAATATAAAATATAAATTATATATATATATATATATATATATATATATATATATATATATTAACTAAAGATTGAGAAATCAAATTTATTAAAGTGCTTCACATCTTGAAAGATGTGATCTCCAAACTATTAATACATTAAAAGTTAAATTTTTTTATGAAGTGAAAATGGTGAAGAATATGGGTATAGTATCTCTAATGTGAACCACGTTTATAAGTCAAGGAGACTAGATCCCCACTAGATGGAGGAGGCCCACTAAACCATCTCATGACAAGTATTTTAGGATAAACATGACTAGAAACGAATTATAGGATATTATAATTTGGATGGAGTTATTTAATTAGAGGGACATGTTGGTTATATTTATGTATATTTTGGAATATTTGGCAATTTTGATAGATATAAGCAATGATATTTTATTAATTTTGGGAATATGGTAAACATCTAATTTATTTATTATTAATTAATTATATTTATAAATTAATTATATGGACTAATTTGACTATTAAAACAAGAATTTAGCAAGAGCTTTGACTAATATATTCTCTAATATTTAACTTTATAAAATATATATTTATGTTTTAAAATTGTTAAAAAACGAACTGTAATCTTCTTACTGATTCAGATTTTGAATGTCTTATTTCCAAATTTATGACAGATACAATGGAACATAATGAAATAATTATTATTTTAATCAAATTCTATGCCACAATCTAGGTTTGAGCAACTACATTTTCCTTAAAGTATGGGAGATTCATTAATGTAATTGTTTTTTTTGTTATATCTATCCTCTAGGTTTTAAATTTAGAGCATGGCTCCACTTCTGGAGAAGTTGTGGTTGGTTCTGATGCAACAACCAATCTTGGTGGTTATTGAAGGAAAATAAAATAAACCAGGAATGAAACTACAATTTCTTGTTGCTGAATCGGAACTATACTCTACTGAACAACCTACTATACCTATTCTACAAATAATAAAGCATAAGCAATGTTTCCAGATGTTTATAAAGATGCCATATATTTTCATGGATAATAAAGATCTATCATATAGCTGTAAAATAAAATCACATGTTATATACATACATACGAGATTCTAGATATGTCTGTACAGTTTGGGGATATTTGACCATGGTAAGGGGTTGGCCAGTAACACTAACCGTGTTACTTTTATATGACAAAACCTACTAAAATAGCGTCAACTCGGCTGTAAAACTATTCAGATCAAGACAATTGAGGTTCGGATTTGGACCGACCTCTTGTTTCAGATTCGTAGTCACGTGATGAAATACTTCTTCCTCATTGACCTTCCCATCTTAGATAACTGGTCCAAACACATTAGTCATTCTAATATGTTGTAGTGTTTGTTTTTCAATGATAAAGTATTTCGCTTACTATTCTTGTACCGTTTACTATTCTTATATTTCTAATATTTAATAATTTATGCTTTATAATTTATGCTTTATAGTTATTACCTACCTGAATGGAACCACATCTCTCAATTTTTTTGAGTTTATGAGTTTATGTTGCATCATCACAATCTGCAAATGAAAACTCAAGAGATGTTTCTGACACTATTTATATTTCTGCAGGTTATGAACATTGGAAAGCAGGAGCGGCATCTTGTTGCTAGTGTTGGTAATTTTACTATAGTTCGAAACTTCAAACAACTAAAAAAGAGTAATTACTATTGCTAGAAGAGCCAAGAGGGACTGAAAATTTGCTACTGTTACATGCTTTTTCTGAGTTTTAGTAAACATTGTTATAGTGTTTTTTTTTAGTTTTAGTAGACATTATTATAGTTTTCAAATGCCACTTTTACCAAAGTTTTGTTTTGGATGTGGGTACAAACCCTCAGAATTAAGATGCTTTCTATAGGAGGCTAGTTGTTTAACCAGACTCTTGATGTATCTTCCAGAAAGATTTGGTACCTAGAGGCCACAATCTAAGCCACTTTTGGTACCCACTAAAAAGACTTGTAGAATTTTATCAGTAGTGAAAAAGTTGTTCACATGGAAACATTGCACAGAGAGAAGTTTAAAAAGTTATTTAATTGTATTGATCACTTGGAGTGCGAGATAGTGCGAGATAACATGTTTTTATGTTTATGATTCGCATTATGATTCGTATCTGAAGTGAATGAATGTGAATTATTACTAGAAAATCAACAACGACGTGGATGTATTATGATGATGCTAGCCACCTTTTGGCTGCCTCTGGTTGGGATCTCGCTGTATGTCTATACAGCTTGAGATGTATTTGGACTATGTACTGTTTTATATTAATATATCACAGCGTTTTTTTCTTCTGAAAAAAAAATTTATCATTGATTATTGTTCTTACTATGGGTATGATTGTTCATGTCAGAATGAAAAAGTTTCTCATATTCTCTTAAAATTTTTGTTTTTTAATTCAGGTTGAATATTTCCTTCAAAATTTTCAAAATGTTTGTAATTATAGGGTTAAGATTCCCATCTCCTCTAGTAATACTTGCAATTTCATCACAGATATTACTGGATATGTTTGTTTCTAAATATGTAGACTCAATTAACAAATAATAAAAGTTTACACGTTATTTTAATTAAAAATTAAAAATAATTAAATAGTAAAAATAATTTGTTATATTGTAATTTAGTTTTTATTAATAAAATTAAAAACAAGTTTAGAGAGAATCATAAAATACATATCACATTATAATATATAAGAAATAAAAAAAAATTATAATTAAGATAATTATAAATTAAAATCATGATTCAGTAAGCATATTTAAATTTAAATAATAAGCACATAGAAACTTAATATATACTATAAGTTTACAATATAACAATATTCTTAGCCATGGATATTCTCACTTTAGATTTATATTATTAGCTTGTATATAGGCTTTGTTACAATACCATAGGTGTAACCTACACCGATAACTTTACATGGAAATGTAAGGAGTTAAATTTTTTTATACAATATCAAAATCACTATTAAATATTCCTTACTCATCATTAGATATAATTTTCATGAGTTCATAGTGTAACCTTAGTATAAGAACAGTAAGCTGCTTAACTATTAACAACCTCTACTGTAGCACATTAACATAAAACTTTACGATGTAATCCTTCCATTCATTCACCATTCTTGTAGTCATCACATATTTGACATTATGAACATCACAACAAGAAGGGAATCAACATCATCAACTTGACACAATAATCAATCACATCATTGAACACCAATATACCATGGAAACCCCGTAGGGTGAAAACCAGTAAACATTTAATTTTATTATTAAACGCTCGTGATGGTGTTCAGCCCTCACTCAATGGCTTATAAGGGAGACCATCCCTTAACCATCATTATAAATCTTACAAGGAAATATACAAATATCTGGCTTAAAGCCATTACAAAAAATATGATAGCATTTACTCACTAATCTTCATATCTCCATATCTTGGTGGCATGGATGTACTGACAATAGACCATCGTAAACTGGATCATCCTGCAGCTCGAACTCATCTACATGAACCATAATCATTTACCTGCCACCAGGTTAAGCATAATATTTCCTTTGTACAAGTCACCATCATTCCCTGCTAATGTTGTCTTCAACATAAATTGATGTCAAGATTCATTAAGTACTAATCAACATATTCACAATCTATACTTTTCGATGCTTCTCCATCTACTCATGTAGACTCATGACATGCAAGCATAATATTACGACATGCTTCCTTTAACCACACTGCGCATGTGCTAGCTATAAGCATGGAACCATCAAATGATGTATATAAAATATTAACTAATGTTTCCTTCACATTAACACACATTCTTGCAAGGAAAGTTGCTACAACTGTAATATATCAGTTGAAATCTTCGTACATGTGAATTACATAAAGTTGATCAAAATAACTAACCCTTAATCTATTACTTTTGGTGCATGTAAATAAAGCCAAAGTATATAGTTTCCAAAGGAGTCTTCCCAAAGAAATGCTTAACACAACAGAGTATCCAAACACCTGTTTACAGTAAAGCAGTAAAGCATGCAATTACATTTCTTCATTTCAAATATTATACCAACATTACCCATATATATATTCTAAGGAAACTAACACATTAATATGGGTTTTATTCATGTAATCCATCTTCTTTTCCAAAGAATATTTCCCTATGTAGGCTAACTAAACATGCTATCATTTCCCACATAAAAATATATATTCCTTCCAATGACAGATAATAAAACTCTTTCATGCAAATGAATGATCTTATTCCAAATGAAACTAACCTAACAGTTATGATAGCATAAAGGTGCTCACATATTTTTCCTAAAGATTAAGGTAGCTCAATATTTCTTTTATCCATCCAAAGAACACACCTCTATTACACAATGATTATTCTTTGTGCATGGAAGAGCTTATTATAGTATCCCTTCTTTAACGTAGGCAACACATTATTCCCTTCTTAGAACTCTACCATCATTAAATATTCCTTTCATGTAACAAATGCATACTTCATTTGCATCAAGGAATTATCATAACCTAGTTTTGTTTTCTTTATACTTGAAATATTCTTATGTTTCCCTTTCAAGAAATTATCATAGATAACCTTCTTTTATGCATAAAACTAGGAAACAATACGAATTTTAGCTTAACCTTGTATACATCCAAATCAAGAAGTAGACATGCACTCCTTTCAAGAAGTTATTCTTTTCAAGTAAGAAAAACATATATAAAACAACATAATATTTATTATTATTTTCACACATGCTTCAACAGGATATTTCCCAAAGAAACAATTATGAGAAAACTATTATAGGTTCTTCATGAATTTTCTTTCAAGAAACTCATTAGCTTATCTCCCAACCCATGAAATATAACCAGGAGTTACCATATTTAATCTATATTCACTTTCGAGGAAATAACTTGGATTTCTTATCATTTTGGTTTCAAGAAAATAATCTTGGATTTATTATCATTTCATGAAATAGATGTGTACAAATCCCTTTCTAACTAAAGAGCATGCATCTTATCTTTTATTGTGTATGCAATGTTTATAAATATTTATAGATTCCTTTCCATATATTTAACATATTCAACTATTCTTTGTGCATGGAAAAAGTATATTCTTTGTGCATGGACAAAGTATTTTCTTTTCCAAGAAATACAACATAGTAGATATTACGTAAAATCTATTTTTTTGTGTGAGGTATATAAAACCTCTCAAAAAATGGAGATCCTGTTATCTTTTACCCACATTTACCCATATAAACACGTAAACATGGAAAATATTTTGAAGGAAATAATAAAACACAAGAACCATTGAATATTTCATGGAAATAAATAAAAAAATTTCTTATCTTTTACTCATAAAGTTCCATCACCGTATTCGAGCCTCTGTCTCCATATTCTAAATCACTCGCACTCGATCTCTGTGCTATTGGGATCTCCTCTCTCCATCTCTAGCCAAGTTTCTCTTTCCTCCCAATTACGCATTCACACTGACATGATCTGAATGAAGAGCGGTGCTTTTGCATCCAGGGATGGAATGTAAATCCGATTTTGAGTGGAAAAAGTTCGATGCAACGATAAAATCAGTCGACGTTGCGAAGAGGGAGATATCTCTGCTCTTGTTTGTTTCGATCAAAATTTCGACCCCAGGAATGAATCCCGATCAACTTCCAATGAGCTTGAAGCAGCAAAAGAATCTAATCCATTAACGCTGTCCCCCAAAACCTCTCCAGGGATCTCTCCCGTAAATAACGAATACCCATAATCTATTATCAAGAATTCATTTCCAACCGATTCTTGATTAAATAGTTAAAATGTCATTAGGTAAAATTGATTTATTTACCATGTGTAAATACACAGGTTTGAGTAGGTATGTTATATACTCCCCCCCCCTTAAGGAGAACACTGTCCTTGGTGTGCTTCTTTCACTGAAACTTAAACTTATACTTCTGATATAATAATATAAACAACCCAAAGGGGGTCCTTCCCCTTCACAATGAAACACATTATTTTCCTTAAATGTCATTAATTGAAACAATAATTCTTTTATCCATAGTCATAAGAATGTATAGCTCAAAAAAAAATTCCATTTCCATTTTTAACCACTTATCCATAATTTAAACTCATAAAAATATAGAAAAATGCTATAACAACTTACAATTACTTACCAATTACTATTGGAAGTAATGATGGATTTTACACAAGCTCTCTGAGAATGGTCGAACACCCTTCAACACTCCCTAGAAAGAGCCTGTAATGTATGACTAACAAATTCAATCACATTACTCACACAGTTTCAATCAAATGAAATACTTGCAACTATCAAACATTCATGCAATATCAAGAGATGTTTTAATCAGAGTACTTCCACAAGTAATCAAAGAGCGCCAACCCTCTAATTAATGCATCACGCGCACACTTTCTTAGCTCCTGCTAAAGACATCCACACAGTACTTCAAAAAGTACTCAGAGAGCACATATCTCTCTAATTGTACCAATGGTCAATCACTGCACCATGGCCATATGCTAGCCTCTGCTAAGACATTAAAACAAATTATTAATAAAATAAATGAATTATACATTCAATAATTCATTTTCCAAGCGCTAAGATCCTTTCATCTTAATATCTACATAAGGTATTTGCACAATTATATAAAAAATTATTTTTAATTTAACACATAAATGATTACTTAACGTGTTCTGCTATGAGAACCACAATGGTAAACAAAATGCTCCTCCCAACCCATGGGAGTTGGTTTCCACAACCAAATCAAGTCATTTTCACATCCAGACGTTTATTTGAAAAAAAAAACATTCTAGGTTCAGTATGGAATTCCACTGGAAAACTAGCTTGAGAATTACAATGACCACTTAAGGTCCAATATAGGATTACTCTTGGAAACATTATGCCTATTCCTCTAACAGTATCCTGTCTATGAGGAATTTTTGACCTCCTCCAACGGACTCCAAAATCAATAGAGTTGCCTCAGGTTTTCCCCTCTTCACCCTCTTGGCAAACTCTTTTCCCTTAATGAGATCATATATCTCTAGGGAGAGAAAATCTGGGCAGGCAAGCACCATCAACCCCTTCAGGAAGCCAACCACCATCAACCCAAGGCCTTCTAGCCTTTCACATTTGTTGACAACTATCTGGCATGTTAAATTTCTCTTTTAGCATTATTTCCCATAGTAAATTACATAATGAGCTATATGCACATTATACATAAATAAAAAGAAACTTTATGTACATCATATATCATACTTGGCCCTCCACATGGGTCTAATGATATCTAGATTAACAGGAAACATGACTAACATACATGTGTTGTACATTATTATTTTCCCAAATAAAAAAATCATGCACATTTAAAACATGATACCATGTGTTTATACATTATTATTTCTGAAATAACACAATCATGCACATTATAACATGATACTTTAGCATTTACTATTGCAATTCGTATTGAAATTTTTTCACTTTCACAAGTTTTATGTTGCCATTAAGCTACCCATGCTTACTATAAGCAACAATGCTAATCGTAAATATGCATTTCCTAGGCACGTATTATCTTATGTAATCATTTTAATTTCCTGCATACAATGTTTTCATGCATATAGTTATATACAAATATTCATTAATGTTTATATATCAATAATGGTTAGGGAAACATTCCAAACATTTCCATTTCCCACAATGTTCTGTTACCAACATACAGACACGTGAAGTAACTACTTGTTCACAACTTGAAATAATCCTTAATCAAAACCAATTCATGCATATAGGTTTTATTAGTTAGTCATATAACACTAACTAATCAATGCTATCAATAATATTAATTCATCCATGACATGACTCATTCAAAAACTAGTCATTCAACTACTCATTATAGTCAAGTCTCACTACTTGACTCATTATGTATTTTTAACATCTAAAATGCTTCATTCAATTTAATTTTAAAACATTCTATCATCCTATTCAAAGAATTTCCTCACCTTTTGCATTCATGCATTAGTTTCACACACCATCACTATACACATTCATATTTTTCAATTAGTGCGTGGTAACTTTAGTTATGTTTGTTAAATGTATGAATAATATGTCATATACCCAAATCTTAATAGTCAACTCTCCTTTTCACTAGTGAGTACTCAGGTTATTCATAAGTATAACAAAGATTTTATTGTCTTTTACCCTCAACAGGATCCAATGTTATGAAAACCGTTTTGCAACAAAATTTATTACTTTTTTACTCTTCAATGTAGTTATAAACATGAATCGGACATCTCTTTCCAAGAGTAGACTATTGCATATATCATTCAATATGTAGATTGCTAGAATCATATATCAGTCAATATGTAGATTTCTAGAATCATACCTTAACTGATGTCCATTAGTAGCATACCTCAATTTATTTTCGCTTAAAAAATTCCAAAGGCACCACTGCTGCAACCTTTAGCTCTGATACCACTTGTAACATACACCGATAACTTCACATGAAAATGTAAGGAGTTCAATTTTTTTATACAAGCTACCCCCGAGTAACTATCTAAATCACTATTAAATATTAGTTACTCATCATTAGATAGAATTTTCACGACTTCATAGTGTAACCTTAGTATAAGAATAGTAAGTTTCTTAACTATTAACAACCTTTGTTGTAGTACATTGACATAAAAATTTACGATGTAATCCTTGCATTCATTCATCATTCTTGTATTCATCACATACTTGACATTATGAGCATCACAAAAAGAAAGGAATCAGCTTCATCAACTTGACACAATAATCGATCACATCATTGAACACCAATATACCTTGGAAACCCAGTAGGGTGAAAACTAGCAAACATTTAATTTTATTATTAAACACTCGTGAGGGTATTCAACCCTCACTCAATGCATTATAAGGGAGATCATCCCTTAACCATCGTTATAAATCTCACAAGGAAATATAAAAATATCTATCTTAAAGCCATAACAATAAATATGATAGCATTTACTCACTAATATTCATATCTCCATATCTTGGTGGCCTGGATGTACCTACAATGGACCATCGTACATTGGATCATCCTGCAGCTCACACTCATCTACATGAACCATACTCATTTACCTGCCACCAGGTTAAGCATAATATTTCATTTGTACAAGTCACCATCATTTCTTGCTAATGTTGTCTTCAACATACATTGATGTCAAGATTCATAAAGTACTAATTAACACATTCACAATCTATACTTTGCAATGCTTCTCCATCTACTCATGTAGAGTCATTACACACAAGCATAATATTACGACATGCTTCCTTTAACGATACTGCGCATGTGGTAGCTATAAGTATAGAACCATCAAAGAGTTTCTATAAAACATTAACTAATATTTCTTTCTCATTAACACACATTCTTGCAAGGAAAATTGCTACAACTATAATATATCAGTTACAATATTCATACATGCTAATTACATAAAGTTGATCAAAATAACTAGCTCTTAATCTATTACTTTTGGTGCATTTAAAGAAAGCCAATGTATATAGTTTCCAAAAGAGTCTTCCCAAAGGAATGCTTAACACAAACAAGTATCCAAACACCTGTTTATAGTAAATCATACAATTACATGTCTTCATTTCAAATATTATACCAACATTACCCATATATATATTCTAAGGAAACTAACACATTAATATGGGTTTTATGCATGTAATCCATCTTCTTTTCCAAAGAATATTTCCCTATGTAGGCTAACTAAATATGCTATCATTTCCCACATACAAATGTATATTCCTTCCAATGAAAGATAATACAAACCTTTCATGCATATGAATGAACTTATTCTGAATGAAGCTAACCTAATAGTTATGATAGAATAAAGGTGCTCACATAGTTTTCCTAAAGATTAAGGTAGCTCAATATTTCTTTTATCCATGCAAAGAACACACCTCTATAACACAGTGGTTATTCTTTGTGCATGCAAGAGCTTATTATAATATCCCTTCTTTAACTTAGGCAACACAATGTTCCCTTCTTCGAACTCTACCATCATTAACTATTCCTTTCATGTAACAAATGCATACTTCATTTGCATCAGGAAGTTATCATAACCTACTTTTGTTGTCTTTAAACTTGAAAGCTTCTTATGTTTCCCTTTCAAGAAATTATGATAGATAACCTTCTTTTGTGCATAAAATTAGGAAACAATAAGAAGGTTAGCTTAACCTTGTATACATCCAAATCAAGAAGTCCACATGCAGTCCTTTCAAGAAGTTATTCTTTTCAAGTAAGAACAACATATGTAAAACAACATAATATTTATTATTCTTTTCACACAAGCTTGAACAAGATATTTCCCAAAGAAAAAATTATGAGAAAACTATTATGGGTTCTTCATGACTTTTCTTCTAAGAAACTCATTAACTTATCTCCCAACCCATGAAATATATTCAGGAATTACCCTATTTAATCTATATTCACATTGGAGGAAATAACTTGGATTTCTTATCATTTCATTTCCAAGAAAATAATCTTGGATTTCTTATCATTTCTGTTTCAAGAAACTAATCGTGGATTTATTATCATTTCATGAAATAAATGTGTATGAATCCCTTTTTAACTAAAGAGCATGCATTTTATCTCTTCTTGCGTATGTAATGTTTATAAATATGTATATATTTATTTCCATATATTTCACATATTCAACTATTCTTTGTGCATGGACAAAGTATTTTCTTTTCCAAGAAATATAGCATAGTAGATATTAAGTAAAATATAGTTTTTTTATCAAGTTATATAAAACCTCTCAAAGAATGGAGCTCCTCTTATCTTTTACCCACATAAACACTTAAACATAGAAAATATTTTGAAGGAAATAATCAAACACAAGAATCATTCAATATTTCATGGAAATAAATAAAAACATTACTTATCTTTTACTTATAAAGTTCCATCTCCATATTCTAGCCTTCGTCTCCATATTCTAAATCACTCGCACTCGATCTCTGTGCTATTGGGATCTCCTCTCTCCATCTCCAGCCAAGTTCCTCTTTCCTCTCAACTACGCATTCACACTGCCATGATATGAATGAAGAGTGGTGCTTCTGCATCTAGGGATGGAACGTAAATCTGATTCTGAGTGGACAAACTTAGATGCAGCGATAAAATCAGTCGACGATGGGGCAGAGGGATGCGAAGAGGGAGATATCTCTACTCTTTCCTACTGCAAAAAAACTCCGAGCCCAGGAATGAATCCTGATCAACCTCCAACAAGCTTGAAGCAACAAAAGAATCCAATCCGTTAACGCTGTCCCCCAAAATTTCACCAAGGATACCTCTCGTAATAACGAATACCCATAGATGGATATCTGCTGTAAATAACTAATATGCATAGTCTGTTATCAAGAATTCGTTTCCAACCAATTCTTGATTAAACAGTTAAAATGACATTACATAAAATTGATTTATTTACCATGTGTAAATATATAGGGTTGAGTAGGTATGTTACAATGAGCCAATACCATTACTTGTTACTAATAAATACCATATGTCCAAAGACTATAACCCATTTCACAATCAAAATATTTTAAAAGTATTTTATTTTAATTTTAATTTTTAAATTTTTTAATTAAATAAAAAATAAAAAATGTTAGAATTACTTTTAAGATATATGTAAATCCTATCACCTCACTATTCCTAAAAATACAATAGTAAATCAACATTTTAATAAAATTAAAAATATAATGTTTTTATATATGGAAATGTGAAATATATAGAATATAAAAAATATTATTAAGAACTACATACAATTAAAAATCATAATGTTTTTATATATGGAAATGTGAAATATATAGAAGATAAATAATATTATTAAGAACTACATACATCCATTTTAACAAAATATTTACTAAGTTATTAGAAGAATCAAATTTCTCATTATAAGTTAAAAAAAGTCTATGTTGGTTTATAAAGAAAAAATAGTTAGAAATATGTGTATGTTATGTGTAATGTGAAGAAGGTTTATAAATCAATCCTCACTATCAAAGAAGGACGGGCCCACTAAACCATTTTAGGATAATAATTTTAGGATACACATCATTAGAAATGAATTATAGGTTATTATAATTTGGATGGAGTTATTTAATTAGAGGGACATGTAGGATATATTTATCCTGTAAAGCGTTCCTATTTGAAAACAACTCTCCTAGATGCCATTGTGTCCATGTTTGAGTCATTGGATTAATTGGATTAAATGTTAGACGATTGAAATGTTTTAAGCCATTAGATTCACAAGTAAATAGTTTTTATATTTTTATATTTTTAGTTTTTTTTTTTAATAAGTTAGATTGAATTTAAGTTTTGGTGACTTTTAAGTTAAAATCTTGTTATTAAAAATTTGTTAAATTTTAACATTGACTATGACAAATTACATAAAAATAAAAATAAAAGTAAATTAAATAAAAATATTGACATAATGTAATGAACATTTTAACTAGGTCAAAAAACAAATAATAATAATAATAAACTATAAAAACAACCCATGGTATTGACCCATGGTATTCATGTGGAATGTAATTTATTTAAAGAGGGAAATTAAGAAAATATATACACATCTTTAATTACCTTAGTGCAGCTAAAAAATCTTACATGCTTGTTATTTTGTAATTATAAACAATTTTCATATTATATGATGTCAAACTTATTCAACTTTTTATTTTGGAATTTTAAACAAAATTTTTCACTACAAATGTTTTAGGCCATTAAATCCATAAGTAAATAGTTTTTTATATGTTTTTTATAATGTTAGTTTTTGTTTTACATTCAAAATTGAAAGGCCATTAGATTTTCCTGATTTTCTACTTATGAGATATTCACTATAAATATATTTCTCATTTAAAAACATTATCCAAAGTATCTAGTACATTAATTTTATTATATTTTATTTAAAATATTTTTATAAAATTTAATAATGCAAAATATTATAAATAAATTATAGAAAATTTAAAAAACAATTACAATTATTTAGAAAATTGATTAGAAATATATTTTTTTATAAAATTTATTAGAAATTTATTATTTTTATGAATTAATTTAATCATCAAATATATTTTTCCTTTTATATTAAAATGATGTAAAAAAAGTTTCGATAAAATTATATACTTTTATTATTTAAAATACATTTTTCAATGCTTTTAACATCTTTAAAAACTGGACATTTGAAATGTGAAAATCCCAAACTTAACACTTTAAAAAATCTCCATCAACCCAGAATCAATCTTGAAATATTACTAAAAACAATCCACTACATTTACCAATTTTCTCACAGTTAAACTTTGCATTTCTATACTCCGTGCTATGACATGAGTCTACATTCCCTGCGGTCACATGGAATAGCAGCATATTATATATACAACGATTACAGTCGTACATACTATTTGATTTCTATATTTAAAATAGAAATTTAACATCATATGACACTTTTGTATCACTATTTTCTTTGTGGGTTTAAAATACTTTTTTGTTTTACTTGAGATTAAAACTAATATTAATTTAATAATATAAATTAAATAATTACTATTAAATATTAATTAAAAAAAAGTTTTCGTGTATTATACATTTCACATTGTTATAATTAGTAATTGATCACATGAGACGAGGAAAAAGTAACATAGAAAATGGAAATAAATTTTTTATGCAATTTTATTTATCTATTATTTTTTTCTGAGAAAAACTTCAAAATTTAAATTTTGTATATTTGAGTTATATCATGGATTATAATTTCAAAATTGATTTATTAGTAAAATTACCATTTCCAAAATTAATATACTATTTTATTGAATGTTTCATCATTTCAATATACATGATTTATTTTAAATATGAATGGATAATCTCAATATAAATTTTGTGGCAACTTCTAATAATTAAATGATGAAATTTCTAATGAATATAATATCCAAATAAAAACTCATGTGAGAATTCATTTACTTTTGAACTATCTCAATTATAACACCTATAACATTTGTGTCATGAGCACTGCTTAAATATAGCCGAGGTAGCCAAATGATTTTGAGCCAGATAATTCAGAGTGTGTAAATCAGGGGAGGATGATTTAGAGTATCGTACAAGTTAAGGATAGGATGCAATTTGAAGTGTGATAGGAGCAATAAGAACTTATATAACAAGTATTCGATAAAATTCAACCTTGTATATAGAATTGAATGAGCTGTGGGGAGCCATGATCTATGAGTAATGTAACTTGTATATAGAATTGAATGAGCTGTGGGGAGCCATGCTATATGAGTAATGTAAATAACCAATTTCATGGTAAGATAATTCCGTAACACGAAACGTTGGCTTACAATTAATTGGAAGATGGAAATTTTATACGAAATTGGAGAAAAGCCATGATCTATGAGTAATTTAAATAACAAATTTCACCGTAAGATGATTATATAACACAAAACGTTGACTTACAATTAGTTGGAAGATGGAAATTTTCTACAGATCCTCATTGGTGAAGTAAATAGTAGAATAAATTTATAATAATTCTAATCCGCGTAATAATTTGAGTTCATTATTACTTCAAGAAGAAATTATGACTTTTCATTGTTGTTCAAGAGATTCCACTTTCAAGTGGAATCAATATATTCTCTGTACAGCTGCAAGGTTTCATTATGGCTCACAAAACGTGGGTTTGTAAAGTTCATTATGTCAGTGCAATTCCGTTTTTCCAAGTGTGTCGAGATGGGCAACAACTCATCAGATACAGTTATACTTTTTGGTGTATTTACCACTTGCTTCGAGTGATATTTGTGATGAAATTGCGAGGGTTACTCAAGTTCGAGGAGATGGGAATCATAACCGTAAGAGTATAAACATTTTCAAAATTTTGTAGGAGATTTTCAGCCTGAATTCAAAAACAAAAATTCTAAGAGCATATATGAGAAGCTTCTTCATTATACATGAACAATCCTACTCATTCTAGAACAATAATAAGTGATCATACATGCACGGTGTTGTTTATTTTCTAATGATAATTCACATTCTTTCACTTCATATACAAATCATAAACATAAAGTAGATTATCTGACATTATAAGTGGAAATTTATCAATCTAATTAAATAGACTTTTTAAGTTCTCTCACGAATGTTTCCATGTCAACAACTTCTTCACTCCTGGTAAAAATCCACAAGTCTTTTGGGTTGGTAACAAAGGTGGCGTGGGTTTAGGTTGTGGCCTCCGGAAACCAAATCTTTCTCGAGTTGAGTTGAACAACTAGCCTCTTCTAGAGAGCATGTAAATATTGGGGCTTGTTCACCACATCCAAAACTCTGGTAAAAGGGGTTGATAAGATTCCTTTTGGAAATTGTAATACTTTCTACCAAAACTCACAACACGAATGTAAGAGCAGCAGATTTTCAGTTCCTCTTGGCTCCTGTAGCACTCGTGATTACTATTTTTCACTTGTTTGAAGTTCTGAATGAAAGTAAAATAACCAAACCTTTCAAAAATAAGTGGCTCCTGCTTTCCATTCTTGGTAACTTGGAGAAACATAAATAGTGCTAGAGACAACATAAATAGTGCCAGAGACATCTGTTGAGTTTTTATTTCCATATTGTCACTATGCAATATAAACTCAAAAAAAATTGAGAGGTGATGTGGTTCGAGTAGGGTTGGAGTCATACAATTTTTTTTGACGTTTTGGGTCCTTATGTTTATCGTCAAGAAACATTATGTTTAATTTTTTTCCCTTTAAAAGTGTTGTTCTCATAATAAATGAACCCTTCATCAATCAAATTTTAATTAAGAAATTACCCTTCAATAACATAATTATGTTAAAAAATTTCACATATATATCATAAGGAAAAAACAAAATTAACATAACACACAACTGACTTATTAAATCTTGAATCTTGGTTTGAAAATGCATAAAATATTTGGAACCCGAAATCAAATTCCTTCACCCTCACTTGCCATTTCTTTTGTATATATTACATGACTAAGGATATCTAATGGGACGTATAAGATGACTAACATAGTAACTATTGAATGTTATCAATAAAAAGTCAAAAGTATATTAATTAATATGACTTATGTTATGGTTTAAAAAATATAATATATACTATTGGATTTAAACATAAAATATACATTTTACAATATATATTTTAGCATTGCTTTGGATCATGAGATATACACTAATATTAATAAGATTGAATGCATAGTATTTGAACCTTAAAAAAAAAAAAAAAAAAACCCATAATAAATGGACATTGTGGATCTCTTAACATCATGTTATAGGATTATTTTATATTTTCCTTGTTCATTATTACATTCTCAGACAACATTGAAGCTTGAACATGTGTGAAGTACTAAAGGAAAATTCAAATAACAATTTGGTTGTTGTTTTTTTCTTACCCTATTCCAATGTGGTTCATATTCCAATGCATTGCTCAATGATAGGTATAGGGCACACTGCCAACATGTTTTCCTCTATAAAATATCTTAACCTACATGTTTTCCTCTATAAAATATCTTAACCTATTGTAACATACACTGATAACCTCACATGGAAATGCAGGAGTTAAATTTTTTTTTATACAAGTTACCCATGGGTAACTATCCAAATCACTATTAAATATTCCATACTCATCATTACATAGAATTTTGATCAGTTCATAGTGAAACCTTAGTATAAGAATAGTAATTTTCTTAATCATTAACAACATCTATTATGGTACATTAACGTAAAACTATATGGCATACCTTGCATTCATTTCATTATTCATGTAGTCATCACATGCTTGACATTATGAATATCACAACAAGAAAGGAATCAACATCATCATCTTGACTCAATAATCAATCAAATTATTGAACACCAATATACCTTGGAAACCCCGTATGGTGAAACCAACAAACATTTAATTTTATTTTTAAATGCTCGTGAGGGTGTTAAGCCCTCACTCAATGGCTTATAAGGGAGACCATCCATTAACCATCGTTTATATATCTTACAAGGAAATATACAAATATATAGCTTAAATCCATTGCAATAAATATGATAGAATCTACCAACTAATCTTCACATCTTCATATCTTCATATATTGGTGGCATCGATGTACCTACAATGGGTCATCGTACATTGGATCATCCTACAAATCACACTCATCTGCATGAACCATAATCATTTACCTGCCATCAGGTTAAGTGTAATATTTCCTTTGTACATGTCACCATCATTCCCTACTAATGATGTCTTCAACATACATTTATGTCAAGATTCATAAAGTATTGATCAACCATTTCATAAATCTATACTAGAGAATTTTCTCTATCTACTTATGTATATTCATGACATGGAAGTAAAATACCTTGACATCCTCCCTTTAACAACACATACTGCATATGTCCTAGTTATAAGTCATCACATTAACTAATGTTTAACTTGCATAAGCACACATTCCTACAAGACAATAGCTACATCTCCCAAGTTTTTCCTTAAAAGAAACTAATACATCAGTTACGATATTCGTGCATGAGATTTACATAAATTTAATCAAAATGACTAACCCTTAAGCTATTAATTTTTGTGCATGGAAGGAACGTTAACATAACAAATGTTGCTCCCATGCATGCAAATGCATATATATTCCAAAAGAGTCTTCCCAAAGGAATGATTACACAATAGAGCACATAGCTTCCAAGAGAGTCTTCCCAAATGAATGCTTAACACAAGAGAGCATGCAAACACAAGTTTTCTTTCTGTAACACTAATGTAATAAAGCATACGAATACCTGTCTTCTTTTTCAAAGATTATACTAACAATCCTTTCCAATGTAGTCTAACACAACATGCTATCTTTCCCACATATAAATATGTATATTCTTTCCAATGAAAGTCAATATAAATATTGCATTCTTATGTATGATCTTACTCCAAATGAAACTAACAGAATAGTTATAATAGCATAAAGTACTCGCTTATAAGTTTTGCTAAGGAAACATGATAAGTCAATATTTCCTCTATCCATGGAAAGAACATATCTCTATAACAAAATGGCTATCTCTTCTTAATGTAGGTAACACAAATTCCTTTCTTGGCATTACACCTCATTAACTATTATTTTCATGTAAGGATATACATAATTATTTCTCAAAAAGGAAGTTAATATAACTTAATTTCTTTATGTAGTTCACATGCTTCCCTTTCACGAACTTATGATAGATAACCATCTTTTATGCACAAAACTAGGAAATCATAATCAAGGTTAACTAAACCTTTTATACACCTAAGTTAAGAACCAGCCATGCAATCTTTTCAATAGGTTACACTTTTCAAGAAAGTGGAAGGCCTTTTTAAAATAATTACCAAGCAAACCTTTTATATAGTAAATCATACAATTAAGTCAAAATAATGAATTATACAACAACAAAAAATAACTTGTTCTTTTACCCACCACAACATGTAACTTTTGCAAACTCTTGCAAAGGAATTAACACAATGGACTTATCTTTCACACACAAGGAAAAGATATTCTTTCCAAAAAAAATCCTATAACTTATGTTATTTATGTGTATAATTTTTAGAAGGAAATTCCATAAGATATTATCTTTACCAAAAAGACACATTTCACCTTAAAAAAAGGAAATCCCAACTTATTATACCTTCCCATGAAATATTTTATCATATATTTATTTCATCTTGATATGAAAATAAATTGGAAAATAAGCCAGGTAAATAAGTAAATAATCAATGGTGAATTTGTTTTAGTCATATCTCAATAAACTAATGAAATACCTTTTAAAGATGAGTAAAATATTTATTATTCTTTACTATTTTCACATAATCCCAGGAAAATATATATGATATATTTTTCATATATGAACTTCTTTCCAAGAAAATAGATTCATTAATAACCATGCAAATCCATACATTTTTAATTAAAATAAAACATATTGGACATACTTACCTCTGGCCAACACTCTTAATAAGAACTTCTACTATGCCACAATATGTTAGCGGTGGCCAGGATGTAATATTGGGGATGGAGAGGATAAATACATGCACTTTTCCTTGCCTTCTTAACCCAGAATTTTCCCATTCAAATGCACACTGTCATTGTCGCCTTTTCAATTTGCTGCTCTCAATTTTCAATCGGCTCATTTCTCGTTCAACTGCATACTCTCGTCCTCGCCTATTTAACTATCGTTTTGCAAGAATCGATCTTGTTCTCCTCTCTGCCGAGTCAGTGTAGACACGTTGGTTTCTCATTCCATTTGCACACTCTCCTCTCCGCCCAGTGAATGTAGAGAACCATAGTATGCCTCTCAGTGTATCGTTTATTGTCTTCAATCTGTCAATCATCAAAACCATGTAAAATTTCCCAGCGCCTGAAGATTTGACTAGCTGGGAAAATTTCACCTTGAGTATATCGAAAAGTGTACATAGTCACTCCTTAGAATTTAACGTCGAACTTGTGTGGACTTAACTCCACACCCAGATATTTTATTCTCCCCCCTTTTACCTATTTTCACCGATATATGGAAAAAATTAATACACAGTTATCAAGAATTCACTTTACAACCAACCGAATCTTGATTCTAGCTATGTTTGGTGGAAACGGTAATAAAATTATACTCGTAATTATATCATTTTTACCGAATATTCTAAGGTAGGTGTTTTACATACTCCCCCCCTTGAAGAGAATACCGTCCTTGCTGTGCTTCTCTCACTAAAACTTAAACTTATGCTCATGATATAATAATATAAACAACCCAAATGTCATCCTTCCCTTTCACAATGAAACATTTTCTTTTCCTTAAATCCCATTAATTGAAACAAGAATGTTTTTATCTGTACTCATAAGCAGATATAGCTCAAAAAAATATTCCATTTCTATTTTTAACCACTTATCCATTATTGAAATTCATAAAAATATAGAAAAAAATCTCTATGCCAACTTACCATTATTTTCCAATTACTTATTGGAAGTAATGATGAATTTTACACAAGCTCTCTGAGAATGGTTTAAAAACCCATCAACACTCCATGGAAGAGCCTGTAATGTATGACTAACAAATTCAATCAAATTAGTCACATAGTTTCAATCAAATGAAATACTTGCAACTATAAAACATTCATGCAATATCAAGAGATGTTTTAATTAGAGTACTTCCAGAAGTACTCAGAGAGCACTAACCCTCTAATCAATGCATCACATGCACACTATCTTAGCTCCTGATGAAGACATCCACACAGTACTTCAAAAAGTACTAAGAGAACACTTAGCTCTCTAATCGTACCAATGGTCAATCAACACACCATGGGCATATCCTAGCCTCTGCTAAGACATTCAAACAAATTAGTAATAAAACAAATGAACTTATACATTCAGTAATTCATTTTTTGAGCGCTAAACTCCTTTCCTCTTAATATCTACATAAGATATTTACATAATCATATAAAAATTCACTTTAATACAACACATAACTTATTACTTAATTTTTTCCGCTATGAGAATCACAATGGTAAACAAAATGCTCCTCCCAACCCATGAGAGTTGGTTTCCGCAACCAAATCGAGTCATTTTCATGTCCAGACAGTTATTTGACAAAAGACCATTCCAGGTGTAGTATGGATTCCTCTTGGAAACATCATGCCTATTCCTCTGACAACGTCCCATCTATGAGGAATTTTGGACCTCCTCCAACAGGCTCCAAAATCAATAGGGTTGCCTCAGGTTTTCCTCTCTTCACCATCTTGGCCAACTCTTTTCCCTCACTGAGAGCATATATCTCTAGGCAGAGGAGATCCGGGTAGGTAAGTTCTATCAACCCCTCCGGGTAGGCAACCACCATCAACCCAAAGCCTTCTAGCCTTTCACAATTGTTCACAACTGTCTGGCATGTTAAATTTCTCTTTTAGCATTGTTCGCTATAGTAAATTACATAATGAACTATGTCCACATTATACATAAAGAAAAATAAACTTTATGTACA
Source organism: Pinus albicaulis (assembly GCA_034641835.2). Lineage (NCBI taxonomy): Eukaryota > Viridiplantae > Streptophyta > Pinopsida > Pinales > Pinaceae > Pinus > Pinus albicaulis. The sequence goes on from CM076584.1 coordinate 1,394,260,158, forward strand.
CCATACTTGGCCTTAACATGGGTCCAATGATATGTAGATTAATAGGAAACATAACTAACATGCATTCGTTGTAGATTATTATTTCCTAAATAACAAAATCATGCACATTAAAACATGATACCATGTGTTTATACATTATTATTTCCCAAATAACATAATCATGCACATTATAACATGATACTTTAACATTTACTGTTGCAATTCACATTGCAATGTTTGCGATGTTTTACTTTCATAGGTTTTTACTTGCCATTAAGCTAGCCATTCTTACTATAAGAAACAATGCTAATCATAAATATGAATTTCTTAAGCACGTATTATCTTACACAATCATTTGAATTTCATGCTTGAAATTTTGTCATGCATACAATTATATAAAAATATTCATTAATGTGTATATATCAATAATGGTTAGGGTAACATTCCAAAAATTTCCATTTCCCACAATGTTCTGTTACCAACAGACAGACACATGAAGTAACTACTTGTTCACAACTTGTAATAATATTTAATCAAAACCAATTCATGCATATAGGTTTTATTACTTAGTCATACCACACTAACTAATCAATGTCACCAAAAATCTTAATGCATCCATGGCACGACTCATTCAAAAAAATAGTCATTTGACAATTAGTCATTATAGTCAAGTCTCACTACTTGACCCATTGTTTATTTTTAACATCTGAAAGGGTTCATTTAATTTCATTTTAAAACACTCTCATTCTCTTCAAGGACATTCCCCATCTTTTGCATTCATGCATGAGCTTCACACACCATCACTATACATATTCATCTTTTTCAGGTAGTGCATGGTAGCTTTAATTATGTTCATTAAATGTATGAGAAATATGTCATTTACCCAAATGTTAATATTCAACTCTCACTTTCACTAGTGATTACTCAAGTTGTTCATAATTACAACAAAGGTTTTATTGTCTTTTATCGTCAATAGGATTCCAATGTTATGAAAATTGTTTTGTAGCAGATTTATTACTTATTACTCTTCAATGTAATTATAAACATAAATCACACATCTCATGTCAAGAGTAGACTACTGCATATATCATTCAACATGTGGATTGCTAGAATCATATATCACTCAACATGTAGATTTCTAGAATAATACCTTAACTGATGTCCATTAGTAGCATACCTCAATTTATTTTCGCTTAACAAATCCCAAAGGTGCTAGTGCTACAACCTTTACCTTTGATACCACTTGTAACATACACATAGAATGATATTAAATATTCCTTACTCATCACTACATAGAATGTTCATCAGTTCATAGTGAAACCTTATTATAAGAATAATAAGTTACTTAACCATTAACAACCTCTATTATGGTACATTAAAATAAAACTATATGAGATATCTTTCATTCAATTCATTATTCATGTAGTCATCACATACTTGATATTATGAATATCGCAACAAGAAAGGAATCAACATCATCATCTTGACTCAATAATCAATCACATCATTGAACACCAATATACCCTGGAAACCCCGTAGGGTGAAAACTAGCAAACATTTAATTTTATTATTAAACGCTCGTGAGGGTGTTCAGCCCTCACTCAATGGCTTATAAGGGAGACCATCCCTTAACCACTGTTTATACTTATTACAAGGAAATATGCAAATATCTAGCTTAAAGCCATTACAATAAATATGATAGAATTTACCCACTAATATTCACATCTTCATATTTTCATATCTTGGTGGCATGGATGTACCTACAATGGACCATCGTACGTTGGATCATCCTGCAACTCACACTCATCTACATGAACCATAATCATTTACCTGCCACTAGGTTAAGCGTAATATTTCTTTTGTACATGTCACCATCATTCCCTGCTAATGATGCCTTCAACATAGATTGATGTCAAGATTCATAAAGTATTGATCAACCATTTCATAAATCTATACTAGAGAAGCTTCTCCATATACTTATGTATATTCATGACATGAAAGTAAAATACCTTGACATCCTCCCTTTAACAACACATACTAGATATGTGCTAGTTATAAGTCATCACATTAACTAATGTTTCCCTCGCATAAGCACACATTCCTGCAAGACAATAGCTACATCTCCCAAGAATTTCTTTAAAAGAAACTGATACATCAGTTATGATATTCGTGCATGTGATTTACATAAATTTAATCAAAATGTCTAACCCTTAAGATATTACCTTTGGTGCATGGAAGGAAAGCTAACATAAAAAATGTTGCTCCCATGCATGCAAATGCATATAGATTCCAAAAGAGTCCTCCCAAAGGAATGCTTACACAACAGAGCACATAGCTTTCAAGAGAGTCTTCCCAAAGGAATGCTTAACACAAGAGAGCATGCAAATGCAAGTTTTCTTTTTGTAACACTAATGTAATAAAGCATACGAATACATGTCTTCTTTTTCGAAGATTATACTACAGTCATTTCCAATGTAGTCTAACACAACATGCTATATTTCTCACATACAAATATGTATATTCTTTCCAACAAAAGCTAATACAAATATTGCATGCCTATGTATGATCTTACTCCAAATGAAACTAACATAATAGTTATGATAGCATAAAGTACTCGCTTATAATTTTTCCTAAGGAAACATGATAAGTCAATATTTCTTCTATCCATGCAAAGAACATATCTCAAATGGCTATCTCTTCTTAATGTACATAACACAAATTCCTTTCTTGGCATTACACCTCATTAACTATTATTTTCATGTAAGGATATACATAATTGTTTCTCAAAAAGGAAGTTAATATAACTTAATTTCTTTATGTAGTTCTCATGCTTCCCTTTCACGAACTTATGATAGATAACCATCTTTTATGCACAAAACTAGGAAACCATAATCAAGGTTAACTTAACCTTTTACACACCTAAGACAAGAACCAGCCATGCAATCTTTTCAATAGGTTACCCTTTTCAAGAAAGTGGAAGGCCTTTTTAAAAAGTTACCAAGCTAAACTTTTATATATTAAATCATACAATTAAGTCAAAATACATGATTATACAACACAAAATTAACTTTGTCTTTTACCCACCAGAACATGTAACTTTTGCAAACTCTTGCAAAGGAATTAACACAATGTAATTATCTTTCACACCCAAGGTGAAGATATTCTTTCCAAAGAAAATCCTATAACTTATGTTATTTATGTGTATAATTTTTAGAAGGTAATTCCATAAGATATTATCTTTAATCACAAAAAAATATTTCACCTTTAAAAAAAGGAAAACCCAACTTATTATACCTTCCCATGAAATATTTTCTCATATATTGGAAAATAAGTTAGGTAAATAATTAAATAATCAATGGTGAATTTGTTTCAGTCATATCTCAATAAAATAATGAAATACCTTTTAAATATGAGCCAAATATTTATTATTCTTTACTATTTTCCCATAATCCCAGGAAAATATATATGATATATTTTTTATATCTGCACTTCTTTCCAAGAAAATAGATTCATTAATAACCATGCAAATCCATACAATTTTTCTTAAAATAAAACATATTGGACATAATTACCACTAGCCAAGGCTCTTAATAAGAACTTATACTATGCCACAATATGTTAGCAGTGGCCAGGATGTAGGATCGGGGCTACAGAGGATAATTGCATACTCTTTTCCTTGCCTTTTTAACCCAGGAGTTTCAAATTCAACTGGACACTGTCATTGTTGCCTTTTCAACCCGCTGGTCTCCATTTTCAACAGGGTGGTTTCTCTTTCAACTGCATACTCTCGTCCTCACCTATTTAACCAATATTTTGCAAGAATCGATCTTGTTCTCCTCTTCACCGAGTGAGTGCAGACACCCTGGTTTCTTGTTCCAATTGCACACTCTCCTCTCTACTGAGTAAATGCCGAGAACCATGGTATGCCTCTCAGTGTATCGTTGATTGTCCTCAATCTGTCGATCATCAAAACCATGTGAAATTTCCCAGAGCCTGAAGATCTGGCCAGCTAGGAAAATTGCACCTTGAGTATATCAAAATGTTTACGCAGTCACTCCTTAGAATGGAACATCAAACTTGTGCGGACTTAACTCCACACCCAGATATTTTATTCTCCCCTCTCTTACATATTTTCACTGATATATGGAAAGAATTAATACACAGTTATCAAGAATTTGTTTTACAACCAACTGAATCTTGATTCCAGCTATTCTTGGTGGAAATGGTAATAAAATTATACTCGTAATTATATCATTTTTACTGAAGCTTCTAAGGTTGGTGTGTTACACCTGCCTTGTTACATATGTTTGTGTTATGCACCAATGTGTATCTATGTTTAGTACACTTCAAAATCCATTTTCAAAATATAATAATTTAATGAGACCTTGATGCAATATGTGGTTCATATGCCAATGCATTGGCCGGTGATAGGTATAGGGCACACTACCAACATGTTTTCCTCTATAAAATATCTTAACCTGCCTTGTTACATATGTTTGTGTTATGCACCAATGTTTATCTATGTTTCGTACACTTCAAAATCCATTTTCAAAATATAATAATTTGATGAGACTTTGATGCAATGCTCCTTGTATAAAGATACATCAATGCAATGATCTATTTAGAGCACACTAGAGAATTGGTATGTTTAGTGCATATTGCGCAAAATTCCTTCTAAAACTAATTATACTACACATTGTATCTCTTGAATCAATGTAGCTACTGTATTTAGAGCATTAAAATTTCTTTTATCAAATGTTAGCCGAATGTAGTGTGCATGGTATTGTGCACATGAGTGCATCTTCTTTTTAAATTGTCATTTTAGCAAAATTTAGGTTTCATATTAACCATAAAACTATAATGTCTCGTAACATGATGTACATGTGTGTTGTACTTAATAACAAGCTGAAAACTATATGTTTTCCTTACCATGTTGCATTTTTTTCAATGTATGCGTTTTACAAAGGTTGAGTGTGGGAGGATGTATAACTCTCAAGAGAGAGAGGGGTGTGATGAAAATGTAATTGTGAAGCCTTTAAAGTTTTATGTGCTCAAGAAATACTCTGTTAAAACTTTTCATTGTCTATTTACCTTCACTAAAGAGATAACGAGAACAATTGTGTTTGTTAAAAGTTTTTTTAATTGGTGTTTTCTTTGTAGTGATTGAACCCTTCTTTGTTGGAGGACATTCTCTTACTTAGCTTCTATATGAGGAGCTCAAGGTAGATCATGAGAGGAATTGACCTTATTACCATCTCATAGGTCTTATGGATATGGTGCATAAGCCTGAGTTATGATTTTTATGGTGGAAAGTAGGTATATATTCTTTTGTCTCTTAATATTTGGTGTAGTTTATTTGTTCTATATTTTTCTCTTCTTGTTAAAATTTGATGATACCTCTTTTGACAAAATTGTAATTTCCAATTATTTATATTGTGTTTTTTAATGCATAAATGGATTGAATTCCCTAAAAAACCTTTGGAGCACTTAAATTGTGTGGAATATATAACTAAAATTTACAATCCAAGAGATGAATTAACCATAAAATCTTCTAAAAAAAAGTCAAAACAGGAGACAATTAAACTGCACTTTTACATTTTGATATCATTCTAGATTTCACCTTTTATCCACATATAAGGTGTAAATTATATATTTTGTATAGAAAAAAGGAAATAAAATTACTAACTAATATTCCATCTAAAGGTCAATATGAAAAAAAAGGAATTGTTTTTTCCAAGTTTATTTCAAATTTAGTGCTTTGATATATGAATGTTAATATACCATTTTCTTATGGGTTAATGAAAATTTTAAAAACTTTATATGAATGATTAGTTTTTAATCATTAATGTTTAATTAATTTAAAATATAAATAAATTTATTTTTATTACTAATAATAATTTAAAAATTAGGAACTGACAAATTTAAGATAGGTACAATTATATTAATAAATATGATTGATATATGTTAATCATTATTTTTTACCTTTTAAAATTAATGGGTTGATTCACATGGTGTTATTTTTTATTTGATAATTTGTGTGGTGATTTCATTATTGTATTAGGTAAATGTAAAAGGGTAAATATTGATAACAAGAATAAGAGATAACCAGAATATATCAATATCTTTCATTTATGACCATTAGATAAAGATTTAGATTAAAATATAAATAAATATAAGAATCTTCCATAAAACTTATCTGTCAACATAAATAAAAACAATTTTTTTAAAAAGGATCTCAACAATTTTCATAACAAAAAAAAATTGTGAATTTTTTATATAGTAGAAATTAAGAGTTAAACATAACCACATTCAAATTTATTTTATTTTTATTTCCACCATGTAACTAGGGACAACTGTTATTTTAGAGATGTAACTAAAAACAAATTAGTTGAATTATTCAATGTGCACGTAAAGAAAACGTGGCAGGTTTTTGTTTTCTTTTATAAAACAATTTGCTACAACTATCACCTTACTATTATTTTTAAATGATTCCAACCCAACTCAGTCATCATTCATATAATTTTTTTGCATAATCATTATATTTATTATCTTCCATATATAACATTGTTATCATTTTCTTCTTTTATCTCCATATTAAATTCAAGGCACATACTAACAAGAAAACATTTAAAATAGTTAAATAACCAAACCACACCAACCACATACTCTATATATTGAATTTGCATTAATCTCAATCACTGTACCAAGAAGATAAAAAAATTATGACGCGTCATTATCTTGAACATACACTTATATACTTATCTAATTTTCAAGAAAATGTAAACACTAAATTTATATAGCTTCAAAATCTTGATATCAAATTAGAGACAATTTATAGTGATTAAAAGTTTGGGAAACTCATAATCACTTTGATTTTTAAACAATGAAAAATATATTAAGAGGGTGGAATATCTTCACTCTAACTTAATCGACGGCTGAATTTTATCCGGTATGCAAACAAAGTGGACTTTAGATGCCAAGTTCCCAACAACGACTGGAGGCTGAATTTTATCTGGTATGAAAAGTACTTGCAGAATAGGCACTAATAATGTTTTTGGAAAATGGTCTATGACAGGCATTTTTCCCGAAAAATTCCATCCTTGGGTTCGAGTCAGGTAGGAAATAACTAAAAATAATAAATTATTAAATTGTTGAAATATAAGAATAATAAATGATATGAGAATAGTAAGCCAATATATGATCATTGTAAAAGTATTACTACAACATATTAGAATGACTAATTCCTGATTTGGACCAGTTATCTAAGAAAATTAAAAAGTTGCTACAGATTTGGTAACTATCTACGAAATAAAAAAGTCAAGTACTTCATATGATATGCGATCATCTAGAGCAGAAAGGTTGACAGGAGAAATCATCACATCATACAACAAACCAGATTGAATAGAAAGCTTCACACAAATCCTCCTGGAAAGTATGTGATTAACTATGGGAAAGCCGGTGAAAAAGTAAAGGCATCATATTCTTTGAAATATTTCAAATATACATGCAAGAATATATTTTTTACGGTCACAGAAACCATGATCAGCTAGTCACAAAAAAATTCATATAACACAAACATCTCAAGTGCATGGGCAAATCATATAATCATGTTCATGTGTTTCCAAAGAATAAGGAAAATGACTTATTTGTATGGAGGTATAAAGTTATTATGTTATGGTAGAATATATATTCAAGGGACTAAATGGGGTTGGGTTGACCCAACTGTATGATCCCACTGGAATGAAAACACAAAACTAGGAAACCTCGATCTCCTATCATTCGTGGTAAATGGAAGAACACCGTGAAAGAGGCCCGACTACTGAATTTAAACTGAAGTGCAATAGGAAGAATTTAGAAAAAATGAAATAAAGCCGAAGATAAAATAAAATATAATAAACATTTCAAACCTAAAATTTTAAGGAGATAGGGCTATGGTTCTTACCCACCAAAACTAGCCACCGTGGAATTTGTTCTTCTTTCTTGCAAGATGTGAACGGAATGGAGTTAACTCGAGCAACCTTAGAGCTACAATATTATTCCTCATCTTACCATTGAAACCCATATTCACCTTCCATTCCTTGTTTTTCCATTCTCATGGAAGTATTTCCATAAAGGCATATCTCCCCATCACTAGAATTGACAACCACACTCGCATCATTTGTTCATGCAAAGCACTATAAATTTTCCCTCTGGGAAATTGATGACCACCGTCCCAATTCAACATAGGGATGGAACTATCCTGAACATTGTAATGCTTGAATCTCATATCCCACCTATAGAGCCTCTTGTCATTGAGACCTAAGAAGGTGGAATCAGAGGCATCCAATTGGGCATTATTTCAATTGTTCATCACATCCCTCATTGAAGTAAGGGTTCTGCATTTCAGGAATTTCCATTCTGTTACGAACTTTGTAGTCTCAATACCAAGCTTGTGAATACCAGTGGAAGGAGGCCTTTCTGTTAAAATTACATTGAATGTGGACAACATAAGTGAAAGATAATTATGTGATCACTTTATTATTCACATAATGTACATATATAATACACTTTACATGATCATTGGACTCCATATTCCAAGGTCCCTTGGACTCTCTTTCATTGCTCACATTCCACACCAACCCTTAGAGGATTAGGTGTTGAACATTCCTCCCCTTAATTCGAAGGGGTATGTATGAGTCTAGAAAGATATTTGTAATACAAAATGTGCAAAAATGCATGGAAACACTAGGTTGAATGTGATCTCTAAAATCTTGGTGTAAGGTGGTAGAGCTTGAGGTCCCAATCGACGATGGTTTAAGGATTACCACCAACACTAGAACACTTAGTGTAGCTCCCGAAACTCTCCGAAATATGGTAATAAGTTGAAGTATTCTACTAGAGGAAGTGCTCCTAATTATTTGAAGAGGGATACCTTCAACCTAGAAAAGGGAGTTCTACAACCTGCATAAAAAAGGCAGAACCTCAACCTGAAAAGGGATCTCTCAACCCGCGGTGGTTTACAGATGACCACCAACTTTGGAATACTTAATGCAATTTCTGGAACTCTTCCAAAAATGGGAAGAAGTTGAAGTCTTATCCTAGAGGAAGTGTCTCTAATTATTTGAAGAGGGAGAATCTCAACCTGGAAAGGGAGGTCTCAACCCCGCATAGATGTTTTAATGTTGAACACCTACAAAAGGCATGCTCAGGGCCATCATTGTCTTTGGCTACAACTCAGAATCATGTATGGCAGGTTTTGGCTCACGCTCACTTGATGTGGATTTGAATCTTGTAAATGACCACCAATTCCCCCCTTGTCAGATACAAGGTGAGAACACAAAGAGAACTCAAATTCAAGACTTTTCACACACTAGAAGAAATTTTGACATAGGATAGAAATATCTTCTTGGCTATTGAAGCCCATTTCCAAGATCCGATCCATGCAAGGTGAATCTATATTCTTGCTGGAGGTTTTTTATTGAAGCATCTATGTGAATAATGAGTGTGCAGAACACAATGCTTGCACAGGTGAATATAAAAAAAATCATCTTTCATATGGCCAACTCGGTCACAATGTTGTCATTTTGCAACTTTTGGCTATGAATGTGGAGGAGTAGAGCCTAGAACAGGTGAATCTAAGTTGTCATGAAGAAATATGACACTTTGAAATTTGATGGGATTCGAGTAATATGGAATATGAAAGGATGCCTCCTTATCATATCCAAGACATGTTCTGTGCTTGTTGCTGACAAGATCTCCGCAAGGTATAATGATTGGCTTTGGAATAGTAGGTTGAATTTATGCTTTTGCATGCAAATCTGCTCTTACACTAGGCAATGTATGTGACTCAACCTAAAATTTATATTCTTGTTGTTGATGGGAGTCTCTCTAAATCCGGAACATTTTACAATGATGATTATGTTGTTGTATCTCTTGTTGTTTTAGTTTTGATTGCAGCAGCTGCAAAAATTCAATCTTTTCATGTGGATCTTGAAGAAATATTTGAATATCACCAAGATTAGTTTTGTTGATTTTAACTGTGTCATCAGCATAACATAGTATCAAAATTTTCAAGAACTCCAATATTGTATTAATTATGGTCTTTTTCATTTAGCGCATGAGGTGAATTTCTCAAATTAGATGGCTAAAGTGTTTGCAATGATAAACGAAGATACCCTATTGGAAAAAAATGCATGGAGATCATTTTGCACAATGGCCAAAATACACTCAAAATTAGAAAAATTACCAACTACGATTCCAAAACTTTCTATAATTCTTGGTATAGTTGAATATATTAGGTGCATCAAAATAGATCCAAGTTCATTGTAGGTACATCAAGATCATAAGTTATTATTCCTAGAATTTTAAAACTCCTAAATGAAGGTGATGATGATTGTTGCAATATAATTGGTTAAATTCCCCTCAAGGCAAGAATTAAGGTAAGGATATGATGTCTTAAATAAAAAATTGGGTCATCGTTCATGGTTTTTATCAACACAAATAATGTGGCCAACAATTCATACAGACCATTCTTGGTTTTCAATCCCATTTTTCACTCATATCCTTCTTGAATTCAATTTTTTTTTTAGATGAAACAATTGTAAAGGTGTAACATTGACAATTCAAATGGAAAAATGACTGCAAATGTGCAATATTATGAAGGGAATATGAATTTTCATCCACTATGCATGGTTTAGTTCCTCTCTCATGCTCAGGGTTTTTTCATTGCCCAACTTATGTTCAAAGCGAAGTATTTCACTCAGTGAATGAAATAGTGGAACATTTCTCAAATTTCTCTAACTAATTAGAAATTCACTAGCACGGTTATGCCTGGATTATCAACTAGAAATTCACTAGTATGATTACGCCCAAACATTGAGCTAACATGATGAAATGATAAAATAAGAAACCGAGTGAGTCAACATAAAATGGATATGTATGGAAATAAATCTGGAAGCACCCGATCTTTTGTCAAGGATCAAGAAGGAAGAAGTCGAGAAGTGACCTCAGAACCAGGAGGAATAAGGTTCTTGAGAAAGGCCAAACAAATTTTGCTACCTTGCCTTAATATTCCCCCTCAGATTCATAATGTGACTTATACCACTAAGCATTAGATGCACCTAGACATACAGTAATATTCCATGCGAAGGCATGCTTCACAACTTAGATTTTCAATGCAAAAATAAAATTTGTGAATATGACTACAACTATGTGATTCTCTCACTCACATCTACAAAAACCATAAGCACAAGCACCTAAAGCTACAAAGGCCAACACCAACAAAACTTAGGGCCATTGGATTGCCTTCTGAGGACATTTTATTGATTCATCTATTTTAAATGCATGAGAAACACTAGTGGTCGAATATAGCCACTTATTTTCAAGGGTGCTGAGGAAAAGAATGACGAGCACGTTGGAAGAACCATTTGCAGCCTTTCATTAAGCAAGAAGGATGCAACCTACAAGGTGAATTCTTTCTTGTTGAATTCCACGAAGAGTATGGGAACGAGTGGGCTCTTTTTGCAAAGAAACTCCTCGAGCGACTAGGTCGGGTTCACCAATGAGCATTTGAGTACAAATCTAAGTGGAGGTCAAGAGAGATGGAGTATATTCGTTTCTACCTAACACAGTTGGTGCAATGGAACATTATAGAATATTTATATAGATGACATGCCAAACATATAAATGGCATACGTGGAGACTAGTGTAGTGGAACATTATAGAATATTTCTATAGCTGACATGCCAAACATATAAATGGCATACATGGAGACTACGCCTAGGGACGTTAAAAAGGTTTTGAATTCATTTGACCAACAAACTAAGACAAAATGTAAGGAAAATCAATTTTCCATTCCATCACATAGAGATATATGCATTCAAACGGTTTATGTTCCCATGAACTACACATAGAATTCAAGCTCAATGCCAACGCATGAATCAATGAGCGATATCACTTTTTATGGAAAAATGCTCAGAAAAATACAAACCCACAAGCTTCATTGATACATAGAAGAGCATGTTTACACATGCCACAAAAACAAGTTGCTCGCACAATATTGAGAAGGTTATGAACGTACCAACTCTGATACCATGTTAAGCTCACATGGAATGTGGACAACATATGTGAGAGATAATAATGTGATCACTTTATTACTCACATGATGTAAATTTATAATACATTTTACATGACCGTTGGATTCCATATTCCAAGGTCTCTTGAAATCCCTTTCACTGCTCGCACTCCACACTAACCCTTATATGATAAGGTGTCCAACACTTATAGCATTTTTAGGACTCATAAGGAGCATGCTGGTCTCTGCCCTTATCAGAAATGCTTTATTAGGAGTAGAAAAGTAAGAATAAATTAAACTCCCCAATTCCAAATTCGTGAAGAGGGCAAGCATGCCCTTACTGTGAATCCCATAATGAAAATTATTAACATCCAAAATACAATACTCACTAACCAAGAAATTGTGTCTAGGGAACCCATGGTTAAACTCTGCATAGCATGTATGGCTTCCTCTTCTAACTACTCTCAAATTCCAGTTATGGTTGAACAAATTGGCGTAAACTATTTGAAACCTAAAATACTAAGAAGATAGGGATATGGTACTTACCCAAAAAAACTGGCCACTGTGGAATTTGTTTTTCTTTCCTTCTCCATTAGTGAAGGAAAATGTAAAATTAGATGGAAGATAATGTAAAATCAGATGGAGAATAGTAGAATAAATCTAGAATAAGCCATGTAATAGTTTCATCTAGTTCATTATTACTTTGAGGATAAATTATGACTCTTTCCTGCTGTTCAAGTGTGAAATTTTTCCACTTTAAAGTGGAATCAATATACAGTGTACATATGCAAGATTTCATTATGGCTCACAAAACCTAGGTTTGTAAATTTCATTATTTTAGTGCAATTCCTTTTTTCCATCTCAAGCAAGATGGGCAGAAACTCATCAAATGATGTCATATTTTTTGGTGTATTTATCACTTTCTGATATCGAGTGATATTTGTGATGAAATTATGAGGGTTACTCAAGTTCGAAGATATGGGCATCTTAACCCTAAGACTGCACACATTTTGAAAAAATTGTAGGAGATCTTAAACCTTAATTTTAAGAGCCAAAATTATAAAATTAGATGAGAATATTCTTCATTGGACATGAACAATCCTACACATTCTAAGAAAAATAATCAGTGATAAGAAATACACATTGTTGTTGGTTTTATAGTGGTAATTCACATTCATTCACTCATATATGAATCATAATGAAAATCACAAACATAAAACAAGCTATCTAGTACTATAAGTGGCAATTTATCATTGCAATTAAATAATCTTTTTAACTTCTCTCTGCCCAATGTTTCCATGTGAACAACTTCTTCACTACTGGTAAAAATCCACAAATCTATTAATTTGGTACCAAAAGTGGATTAGGTTGTGGCCTCTAGGAACAAATTTTTTTTGGAGGATACATCAAGAGCCTGGTTAAAGAACTAGCCTCATATATAAAGCATGTAAATCCTGGGGGCTTGTACTCCACACCAAAAACTTTGGAAAAAGAGGATTCTAAGATTTCTTTTAAAAGTTGTAATATTGTCTATCCAAAATCACAATAAGCATGTAGCAGTAGCGACTTTTCAGTCCCTCTTGGCTCTTGTAGTAGTCGTGATTACTATTTTTTACTTGTTTGAAGTTTCGAATCATAGTAAAATTACCAACGGTAGGAAAAATATGCCACTCGTTCTCTCCACTCTCCATAACCTGGAGAAACATATATAGTGTCAGAAACATTTGTTGAGTTTTCATTTGCAGATTTTGATGACGCAACATAAACTGGAAAAAAAAATTAGAGGATATGTGGTTCCATTCAGGTAGGAAATAACTGAAAAGAAAAAATTATTAAATAGTATGATTATAAGAATAGTGAATGATAGAAGAATAGTAATCCAAATTTTTTATCATTGTAAAAGAAGTAATACAACATATTAGAATGAATAATTTTGGTTTGGCCCATTTATCTAAGAAAATTAAAAGGCTGCTGCAAAATTGGTGACTATCCAGGAAAGAAAAAATCCAAGCACTTCATAGGATATGTGATCATATAAAGAAGAAATATTGACAAGATAAATTATCACATATATAACAAACTAGATTGAATAGAAACATTCACAGGAAACCTCCTGGAAAGTATGTGATTAACTATGGGAAAATTTGTGGAAAAGTAAAGGGATTGAATTCTTCAAAAATAATTCAAATATACATGCAATAAAACTTTTTTTTATATTCATGACAACCATTATCAATTGGCCTTAAAAAAAATTGCAAATAACAAAAGCATCTCAAGTGCATGGACAAATAATATAATCATGTGCATGTGAGTCCCTAGCATAAGAAAAATGACTTGTTTTTATGGAGAGTTAAAGCTCTTATGTTTTGGTAGAAGATATCCTGAAGGTACTAACTGGGTTGGGTGGACCCAATTATATGATCCTGGTGGAATGAAAACATAGAACTAAGAAACATTTCTCTCTTATCATCCATGGTAAAGGGAAAGAACCCCCTAGTAGAGGCCCAACTTCCCAACTTAAATTGGAGCATTGTAGGAGGAATCCAAGAAAAACCAAATAAAGAAGAAGATAAAATAAAATATAATAAACATTGGAAACCTAAAATTCTAAGAAGATAGGGCTATGGTACTTACCAAACATAAATAGTCACCATGGAATTTGTTCTTATTTTGTGTGATATGCGCATGGAAAAAAGTTAGCATGATCAACCTTGGAGCTGCAATCATATTCCCCATCCTACAACTAAAACATGTCTTCACCTTCCCATCCTTGTTGCAATTATTCTCATGGAATTATTTCCATAGAGGTGGATCCTCCCATCACTAGAATCTACCATAACACACGCATCAGTAGTTGAGAGAAAGCACTGGAGATTTGGCCCTCTAGGGAAATCATACCCACCCTTCCAATTCAACACATGGCTCGAAATATCCTTAACATTGCCACTCTTGACTCTCATGTCGAACCTGCATAGCATGATGTGATCGATACCAAAGAAGGTGGTCTTAGAGGCATCGAGTTGGTAACTCTTGCTATTGTTGGTGACATCCCTCATTCTAATAAGGGTTCCATATTTTTGGAATTTCAATTCTATTAAGACCCTGCTAGTCTCGATATCAAGATGGTGAATACTGGTGGAGTGAGACCTTCCTGCATTTCTAGGACTGATACAAAGCATGTTTTTCTCCACCCCCATTAGAAATTCTTTATTAGGAGTAGAAATATAAGAAGAACTATGACTCCCCAATTCCCCATTAGTGAAGGGGAAAACCATGCTTTTGCCCTGAAACCCCCAATGAAAATTCTTAACAGCCTCAATGTGAGACTTTCTCACCAAGAAAATATGGTCTAGGGTACCCATGGTTAAATTGTGGTTACAACCTATGGGCCCCTCTTCAACTCCTCTCAAATTATTTTTACAGTTGAACAAACTAACACAGTCCATTCGAAACCTAAAATTTCGAGAAAATAGGGCTATGGTACTTACCCAACAAAACTACCCATGTTGCAATTTGGTCTTCTTTCCCAGAAGATGAGAATGTACCATAGTTAGCTTGAGAAACCTGGGAGCTGCAATCTCATTCTCCATACTACCATTGAAATTTGTCTTCACCTTTCCATCCTTGTTTTGGCCATTCTTATAGAAGTCTTTCCATAGAGGCATATCTTGCCATCACTGGTCCCATAATGAAAATTCGTAAAAGACTCAATGCCCCACTCGCTCACCAAGAAACTACAATGTAGGGCACCCACGGTTAAACTCTGGATACCACTTGTGGCCACCTCTTCAAACTCCTCTCAAATTCTTGTTACAGTTGAACAAACTCACATGAACCAAGGAGTTAGCTAAAAGTTCAAGGGTGGTATCATATGGTGCAAGATGTTTCAAATAGATAGCACTTGATCACACACTTTAGAGAAGTACAAAGTGTAAATTGTGGGAGTTCTTGTTAAAGGTGAACACCTTACGACGTAATTAAAATAATTATAAAAATACCTAAATTATAATTTTATTTATAATTAAGGAATGATTCTAGCAATCGATTGGCTTTCAACTAATCTTTATTTGAGATTTGACAAAAATATTCTCTAATGTTTAACTTTATAAAATATAAAAGTATTTTTTAAATTTATTCAAAAATCCAATAACTAGATTATAATTTTATTTAAAAATATTATTGTTTAATTCTAAAAACAATTAATACATTATTTTAACATATATATTTAGAAAAACATAGAAATTTATTTTTAATCAAGAAGATTTATCTTTATTAGTCCCTGCAAAGGACTCTAGCAAACTATTCTATTATTTTGACTACTCATTAGTTTTTCTTTGACCAATATATTCTCTAATGTTTAACTTTATAAAATATTTATTTAATTTTTAACATTATTAAAAATATCAATGTGTAATCATCCCATTGGTTCATATTTTGAAAGTTTTATTTCCACCTTCAAGACACTTGCAATTAATAATAATGAAATAATTTTTTTTAATTTTTTTTTTTATGCAACTACATTTTCTGATCCCAAGGGAGAATTGCAAAGCCAAGGTATAGTTTGTGTATCCTTTCTCAAGTATCATTTTACAACTTTGTGTGGTAGGAACTATCCTGTCATCCAACACTTGTTTAAAACAAGGTACCCAATATTCTTATCTCATGGATCAATTTTGTCTTATCTAAAATATTCTTAACCATTTAAAATTTTACTAATACTTATAAATTTTAGTAGAATGGGTTGTTATGCAATTACACTTATCTTGGTACATCAGCCAATTATTCATATACACTAAACCCACCTTATTTAAAATAATGTTACATATTTGAATATTTATACTACCGATAAATTTTGATGTAATAGAATACCTTAATTAAATATCAAAATCATGATTTGTATTCAAATTCATATATATATATATATATATATATATATATATATATATATATATATATATATATATATATATATATATATATATATATATTGTTAAACTAACCCTTAAACCTATGAAATTTCATCTAATTATGTATTACAACATATAATACACATTTGTGCATGGGTCTTTGATAGACAGTTATTGCATGATCTATTAAGGAACTCCTTGATGTGAAGTGATCAATTCAATTCCCCACCCTGATTGGGGTGATATATTGGGGATGATGAAGATGTAGTCCCACCAAACTTACCAAAAAAAATTTATAATACACAATGATATACATTAAATTTATTTATAATAAAAGAAATTATTGATTCTCCCCACTTTGGTGCATATGAATTCCTTTCTAAAGCAACATGTATATTTTATCTATATCTGAAATTTGGTCAAAACAATTTTAATTAAAAAAAAAAAAAACTATATTGTTATGTAAATTTGTATGAATATGTAGAAGCCCACGAGACCCAAAACCACTATATGTGTCAGAGTAGGGGGTTAGCTATTCGGCAGATCCTAGAGCATATCTTCCCCATAATTCACATGAATGTTTACTCAGGCACAAAGGTGGTATGCTTAAGGAAAATAAATGATACTGTAACATGTATTCAATCATGAATTCTACTTCCAGATTCACACGGAAGAAAAATACCAACTTAATCATCTAATTATATCATCTTCTACCTATGTGTCTCACTAGCCTTAAAGCACGTTGGTCTCCTTAAAGCACGTTGGTCTCCCTTGCTCTTGCTTAGGGAATTGCTTATATACATCATTACGGGATAATAAGAACTCTATATAAGTGCTTCTAGCTTTGCAAAAAGTATCTACTCCATGGTGGGAGACTAAAAACCTGTTCTCTTGGAAATAATTTTAAGGATGTGAAAAATTGGCATTAATATCTTCAAAATAAATTGATGTTTCAAGAAAAATTAATTCTTTCTCCATATATATATATATATATATATATATATATATATAAATCCCTAATTAAAAGGAAAAAGTGTGGTATATTCATAAATTACAAGAAAATATCTTACAACTCTCTAAGGTAGCTCCTAAGAAATTCTGGAGGCAGATTCTAACTAGAAAGACTAAATATAATAATACAATTGCTTTACACGACTGGAATTCCTATCTTAAAAAGCTTTACGAATCTCCAAATTTCATAGATAAATTTGAAACCCTGCTCACAACGGAAGAGGTTTTCTCATTAGAAGACATAGATTTTGGGGTTAAGCGCCCAGCAAATGGAAAATCTTAGGACATTGAAGGGTACCAGGCATAAATATTAAAAATTGGAGGTCATGTCCTCATCCCTCACATCCACGAGATTTTTAATCTAGTCAAGAAAGGATTGCCTAAACCATGGACTTAGAGCCTCATTATTCCTATTTTTAAAAGTGGGGATACAAATAACCCCTCTAATTATCAGAAAATTATGCTTAGCCCTCTCTTAGCCAAGCTATATGGTATTGTTTTGGAAAATAAGATGAGCATATGGCTTGAAAGTGAAGGTAAGTGGGCTAAAGGCCAAGCAGGTTTTAAAAGGAAACACTCAACAATGGACGACCTCGTTATGCTTAGGATAATTGTGGAGGAATGTCGTAATGATAAATCCAGTCTCTTTTGTTGCTTTGTGGACTTTAGAAATTCTTTCAATGCGGTACCTAGAAATAACCTATGGAATAGATTAGAAGATCTAAAGGTTCCTTTCGAGTTGAGAGATGCCGCTATAAGGTTATACGAGAATGTAATTGCCAAGTTTAAGAGCAATGAGGGGTGGTCAAAAGATATTAAGTGTAAAATCAGAGTTAAACAAGGTTGCGCCCTCTCCCCAACCCTATTTGGGATTTACATTGAGAAGCTAGAAGGTTTTTTAGAGGAAGAATATTGTGCTGGCACAGTCTTAGCTGGAATAGTCATCATCCTTCTTATCTATGCTGACGATATTGTTCTTCTGACAAGTTTCCCATCTGATCTTGATAAGAAACTAAGACATCTTAAGGATTTCTTCTCTACCATGGGTCTGATTGTTAAAACTGAAAAAACAAAAGTTATTATTATCAAATCCAAGAAGGACGCTTACGTGAATTTTGTGTATGACAATAGAAACTTGGAGGAAGTGTCTTCTTACAAGTACCTAGGAATTTATATCCATCATAAACTGAAATCGAACTATAACATTCAGAAAACAATCAATGAAGGGTGGAAAACTTATTTTGGTATTTAAAATAATTATAAAGAAGAAAACATTGTGATGTGGGATAAAAGGAAGCACCACTTTGAAACTTTAGTCACTCCTGTTATCTTGTATGGATGTGAGGTTTTGGGTTGCAACATCTCTAGAGAATCCTCGAGAAAGATTGAGAAAATCCAGAAGTGATTTACAACGTATAACCTCAAAATTAAAATCAATACACCCTATCCTATTCTCCTTATAGAAGTGGCCAGTTGTTCCCCTATCGAGAGCCTAGCTATGACTAGGCTGCTGTTGTACAAGCACAAAATCAATAACATGAGAGACCATAGACTTCCTAAGCTAGATTTAAATTCTAGCCAAAACCACCTAAGGCTCAAACGAGGTTGGTATAAAGATAATAGGGCCTGGTTAAACAATTGGGAGATTGACAAAAATGTTGCATTGAAAAATATTAATAGCATTAAAAATATTGTTACTTCTATGTTTAAAGAGAAAATGTGGTGTGAGAAATATTTAGAGGCTAAAAGAAAATTAAGATATTATAAGGAGTTCATCAACCTACTCTAGAAGATAAAAAGTATCTCTCTGTTATAACTAGCTCAAAGAAATAAAATAATATAGCCAAGATACGAACGAACTCTCATGAGCTCCATAGTGAAACCGGTTGTTGGACAGTTCCTAAAACACCATGGGTGGAAGGGATCTACCATCTCTATGAGAATATGAGCATTGAGGATGGAAATCACTTCCTCTTAGAGTTTCGTTCATGTACCCACATTAGATCTCAGTTTCATAACTTTTGTTGCAATACTGACATTCCTAACGTTTTAACATGTCAAAATTATAGTGAGATCGACATGCTTCTTTCCAAGCTCTTTGAGCATAGGAGTACAATTTTAAATCAAACTAAATAATTTGTTTCTTTAGGTCCGATAGACCAAATTTTGGTCTCAGTAGACGTTAACCATCATCATCATCATCATATATATATATATATATATATATATATATATATATATATATATATATATATATATATATATATATAATAGTAATTATTATCTTGGGCTTATTCCAAATTTTGGTCTCAGTAGACGTTAACCATCATCATCATCAAATATATATATATATATATATATTATCTTGGGCTTATTCCAATTAGTTAGGTCAAACCTATTAAATTTTTATTGATTTAATAAAATAAAAGTATATAAATTGTATACAAAATGCCTTGACAAAATATGCTTAGATGTGATTATCACCGAAAGACTTTATATACATATTATGGATCACAAAATCTATATCAATTATTTTTTTATTTTCTATATATATGTGTGTGTGTGTATTTTTTCTATTATTAGTGAGAACATTTTACTAATTCAATGTACATTTTTTTCATATCAATATTTTTATAAACTACTAATTATATTTAAAAAAATTAATTGAACATTTTAATTCAAACTTTAATTTTATAAACTAATATAGTATTTTAATTCAAATTTTAATTAATTATATATGTGCGTGGGGGTTAAAATCTAAATTCAAAACAAAAGATAGACATTTTCATATACTAAATAATAAATCAATATTATTATTGTTTTTTTCAAATAAAAATTCAAATGTAAATGTAAGTATAACATATCATAGTTTTTTAAAACTATGTTTTGAATTCAACATTTTTATGGTAATTATTACGGCTTAAGACTTTCCGTTTGAGAACAAATCCCCTCCAATGCCACTTGTGCCATTGATTTATTGTCTACCATAAAATTGGAAAAGAGTATTAATCAGTTACAATGGAAAAAAGTATTAATCAGTTACAATTGATAACAATATTTCTATGCCTCCTTCCCTAAGTGAGCTTTATTTTCTATTATAAGCTTTTCTTTTTTTTCCTTAAAATGAGCATTCTGGATGAAGTGTGGGATTATAATTGCACTGCTGAATTCAGCGGTTCGTATTTCTTAGTTATGTAAGGTATAAAGGTTAGATCTAGTAAAAAGAAGAGGGCTACATTGGTGATCGATCAAATAGGTTGACAGAATTTCTCCGAGAATTCGTGGGAGGATGGGTTTCTTTAAACGTTTTTTGTTCGAATTCTGAAAGGAGATTGATGGGAAGAAGAGGGCTACATTGTTGATTGATCAAATAGACTGACATAATTCTCCAAGAATTCATGGGAGGATGAGCTTCCTTAAACGTATTTTGTTAGAATTTTTAGGGGAGATTTATGGTTGTGGATGAGTAGAGATTTTTTATGTTTCAGATAAACACAATTTCGGGCTGTTTGATGTCCTGTCTTGTCCATCAAAAAATAGAGCGTTGCGCGCCACTTTTTGCTGCTGGGCTTCAATGTTGCATAACAAGTGGATCTTTCAGTTAAATGCTTCTCTCAATCCTTATAATTTTCTGTTTTTTAAGAAAGTTTGTGCAGTAGTGTTAACGAAACTGTCTTTCAGAAATCCCTGAAAGAAAAGCATAGATGAAAAGTGTAGTGTTATTCTCTTTTCTCTTTTTTCACGTCATGGCAAAATACTCTTGACTTCACTAAACAATTTTGGCTGGCCTCTACCTTCAATGCAAGAAGCTGCCTCCCAGTATTCACAATACCATATTATCTTGCACACACTATCGACGAGGGTGTGGTGTAGTGAAGTTGAGCATAACGACAACACCTTGGACACTTCTTTCCAACGTCCTCGGACACGGAATTTACCGCCGCCGCTTAGTATGTGATGGTTGCAACCTTGGTTAGGGCAGGTGGGATGGCATGATTTTTGGGCTTAGCAATTAATCCACATGGGTAGAGTTTAAAACGGTAGAGTAAGTATCTGCATTTCATAGAATTTAATAATATAAATAAAATTAAGTAATATAATTAGCTGTGTCGACTCTAGCTGTATAGACAATAGGTTTTCATGTACAAATTACATGTATTAATAATTAATAAATTAGTATAATCACATTCGTTTGGTTTAATGTATTAATCTGATGTATTAATAATTGAACCATCGGTATTGTTATATAAATTAAAATAATGATTGATGAATACTATCAAGATATTTAATTTATCGGTTTGGAATGAAGCAACAAGACTAGGGAATAAATGGGGTTAAGCAACACAGGTTGAAGATGAAGGGCGGAACGGGAATATCCGATATCCCTTTCAGCATCATCTATTGCTACGCCTTCTCTGGGTTGGTCGAACCAAACCGACCATTTGAAGCGGTTGTGTGACCCAAGGAACAACCCTCATTTTTTGGAAATAGTATATGATTGTAAACTAAACCACTGTGTCCCTTAATTTAAATCAGCCCGTCCTCTTCAAAACTATTTGAAATGTAAAATACTGGTTGATCCTCATTATCTGATAAACATGACTAAAGTCAATTAAATTAACTACGAGGAAAATTGCATAATTAGCCAATCAATTAAGCTCATACCTATCTCACTAACTACATTCTTTCCATAACGTAAATATAGAAAAGATTTGTACAGCCGTAAGTAAGCCTATGTAAAGGAAATTGTTGCAACTCATATATGTTTTATTTATTATCTGAACTTTTAATCATGGATTTTTCTCATCGTATTACTCTTAAGGGTTGATGTGACACTAATTGAAATTTGCATGGTGCAAAGTGGTTACAAATAAATCAGATTAAGTGTTTTTTACATGAAATTTTAATTAATAATCTGATACGAACATTCTAACTAATTTTATTTTGTTAATATTGCATGGAATTATTCTCGACATCCTAATTAATTTTATTTTATTAATATGGCATAGAATTATTCTCCACTTAGTGGAGCTCATTTTTTATATTTATAAAACTATTTAAAAATGCCGTTTTTTTTCTCAAAGAATCCAAAAATAAATTTTGGAAAATAACTTTATTGAAAAATATATTACACAAATTAATAGTTGGCAAAATTAATTAAAAGAATTATATTTCTTGCCAAACCATACCATGTAGATTTTCTACATAATTTTTTTTTTAGAAATTTGGTTTGGGTATAATAGCTAAAAGAAAACAGATAAAACTGTTTCAAAATGCCATTTTTGAAGTTGAATGGGTTGTTAAACTTGCTATATATGTTTATTTTAGTAAAATATTTTAATGTTAAAAATGAAAAAATAATTAAAAGTAAAATAATTTAGTTACTTCTTACTAAAAAGAAATTGTGTAATTTATATAATTTTTAATATAAATATTAATAATAATAGATTATTCAAAAATACAAGTGAAAAAATGAAAAATTACACATGATCTATATAAAGAGATAAAAAACTACTATAAATCTATAGTAATCACATATTTATCAAGCACTAAAACGAATTAAATCTCTTTACATATAAATATATTTTTTAACTTTTGCATTGTAAAAAAGTTGTATATAATGAAATTTACGTTTCTTCTAAATATTTTAATGTATTTTAAAACATTAAGATGAATCAAAATCGGTTAGATTTAAGTGTAAAAAAAATAAAAACCCTACAGAATCTCTAGGATTTGCAAGCATTTTTCACAACAGAAAATGGAAAAGTAAATGTAAATGTGGAAATATCCCTATCACTTTCAGCATCATCATCTAAGTAGTGTGACCAGAGGAACCACCCTCATTTATTTGAACATATTATATGATTGTAAAATAAACCATTTGATGTGCTCATACAGCCCTCTTCAAAACGATTTGGAAGGTAAAAGCTCGTCGCATCCTCTTCAAAATGATTTGGAATATAAAAGACTCGTTCATGCTCATTATTTATCGTGAATCAATATTAATTTTAAATAATATTGCAACTCATATATGTTTCACTCATTATCTGAACTTTTAACCATGGAGTTATCATCCCTTTGATGGGACACTAATTAATTTTTTCATGATTCAATGTGCTTATGAATAAATCAGATTTTAACTCTTTTTTCAATGTATTTTACTTTCAATATTTTAATGAAATTTTAATTAATAATTTGATTTGAACTTACTAACTAATTTTATTTTATTACTAGTGTATCGAATTATTTTGTCAAATTTTTATATTTTTATAACTATTTAATAATACAATATTTTTTTCCAAAAAATCTAAAGAGTAGTAACCAACAACTTATTTGGATAAATCTTGGAAAATACTTTAACTGAAAAATATATTACACACATTAATAGTTCGAAAAATTAATTAAAATAATTCCACTTCTTACCAAACCATATGATGTAGATTTCAAGAAGAAAACCGAAAAGTATATTAAAAATAAACATTTGAAAATTTAATTAGAGGTTTATACATGATTCCATTGTAGATTCTAAAATGGGTTGCTCATGTAATTAAATGTACTACATTCATGATATTTAATAAATTATCTTTGAAGGCTAATAGTAGGTATTTTGGAAATGGCATGTTGTAGTTACAAAAATGACAATGCATTGTACATACTATAAGTAGACACTATAATCTCAAAGTACATACCCTAGATGGATGGATTTGATACTTATGTTGTCCTTTGTGAGATTTTTTTTTTAATACAAATGTTGTATTGAACGACATTGAATATAGCAATTGTGTTGAGCTAACTTATTGCACTTCCATGAGTTTTCATTCTCAAATATTCTTAATCCTAAAGTTATGTGCACTACAAGTTTGGTTAATAATACAAATATCTATGAGAAGCTATTAACACCAACATAATTAAAGAATTAAAGAATTGTCGATAACAATTTGTATGATTATCACCACACCCATCTCCAAGTAATAGAATCCAATATATAACATAGTAAGTATACACATTTCCTTTGAGTTGCATTAAAATTTTAAAGGAAAATATTTTCTTGTGCCTTTGGAACAAAAATACGAGTATGGATATGATTTTTCTTTCCTTTTTACATAATAATGCTATCAATCGTGGTCCCAGGGCATGCAGCATACATAACCTTGATTATGTCAATATCTTGAAAACAAGTATCATAGATATAACCCACAAAAGATTCAAGCCAATAGCTTTAATCATGGCTTGTTTACATGGGGATATACAAGAAATCAAATGGAAAGTCTATCACTAGTACAAAATGGCTAATTAGTTACTAAAAATATGACTAAAATTTGCATATGTTGGAATCGTTGTCATTGATGGCAAAGGAGATGATAAAGGAGGAGCACCTGAAACATCATTCAAGGGGCAGAAAGGCAACAGAGACATCAGAGGAAACAGAGACAAAGAGAGATAGAAAAATAGAGGTAGTTTTAGAGGAGCTTCAGGAGCAAGGAGCAACATCAGACAAGGAAAAGAGACAGGCTAGGAAGTTGAAGGTCAGCAGAGAAGAACAAAGGAAGAGTACATTTATAGAGACAGGGCAGCAAAAAGAGAGGCAGCAGAGAAAGAAATAGACAAGGAAAAGAGGCAGACTAGGAAGTTGAATAATGATTCACCAGTGATGTTTAAACTCTGGCCAGCAAAAAGTTTGTAAGCTAATTCACTGTATAATGAGGAAGTTGTTTCAGGATTATTGTGCATCTATCGAGTTAAACCCTGTCTGAGCATATGAGTTCTGGATGAATGATAGCTGATTTCTGTACAACCAAGTTGATAGTGATTCTGCATGGGATTGGAATAAATTGATGTCAGTGAAATTATCTAGTATGCCTAGCCATACCTGTAGAAGCAATTAGAGGGATTGTTATTTATTGGGATAAGACTGTGAAACTATATTTACCCTGGCACCACAGTACATGCTTTTGTATATCTAGTGAATATTTAATGGTCGTGCGAGGAAAGACCGACCATATTAGAATTGGTATGAATCCTCGTTCGGGATTATGAAGGTCCGTTGAAAATTGAAGGAGACAATATAGAGGGAGGCGTTTCCGTCAAAGATGGAGGTTGTATAACAGAGGCGTAGAAGAAATACAAGTGGGCAGAGTTAAGTCAAAATGGTGTATTGAAGAGTAGAACCGAAACCATGAGAGATGAACCGTGACCGAGAGGAACAGTGAGCGTGGTTTGGAGTGAACAGTGACGGCGGTTTCCGGTTTACATAGCACCTCTTTTGTGGAGCAAGCGGTTTTCCCCATTCACGAGCGATTCCATAGAAAGCTCGACACGTGGCGTCGGGCGAAGTTCCAAAACCGCTGTTCAATGCGCGCCATCGCGCATTAACCATCGACCAAAGACACTAATTGATATTGACACAAGCCGTCGATTTGGAGGGAAGCGATCTGACGGTGATCATATTGGGAAGTAGCACGGAGTTTAACCAAAGGTACGGGCATATGTATTCCGTTGAAGTCCCACCAATCATATATGTGGGCCCGGAGCCAAAGAAATGTTATAAGTGGTTCAACTGAATTATAACTCGAGATATATATTTAAAATTCCCAAGGTCTGAAACATATATATGTGCTGATATATATATTTGTAAAATATCAAATCTTCTATGATGGATCCATATGCAGATTTATTAACCATTGGAACCTTACTTATAAGGTTCAATGATAGAATAAAAGTCCAGAATACGTTAAAGATGTTTATTTAAGGGTTGCTGGGTTATTAAAATAAGGTGGGGAGATTAAGGTTGGAAGGTGGCGCACTCATACTATAGCCGAATTGTACTGTGGGCAATACATTGAATTAAAAAGTTTTGGAAAATATTGAATTATCTACCGGAAGAAATGTGGAAGACCTGGGGAAAACGGGACTGTGCAGAGTTATCTCTATCAATGAGTTCATAATTAAACTTTGTGTTTTCTGTATTTACCAAATTTGGACTTCTACAGAAAGGAGCTATTCCTTGTGACCCGAATCCTTACAAGTGTATTGACAAAGATTCAGCATGAAAAGGTTGGCACTGCATAAATTGAAAGTATTGAAATTGCCCAGCAGTGATATTAAAAGACAGTTATATGTACCACAGTTATACAACTACAATGAAGAAGAGAGCCTACAAGAACGAAAGGGAGGGAAACAGCAACAGAAAAGACAAATCCAGTCAAACCAAAATCCAGAAAAGAAGCTGAGTGAAATTGAAGTGTGTAACTGAAAATCTGAATGTAAATGTTGTAATTAAATTTTTTATTGTTTGTGATGCATTGGCAAGTATCCTAAGGAAAAGAAAAAATTCCACTGTGGCATGAAAATTTGGACATATTGTTATAAATCTAAAATGAGTTAAATAAAAGGAATGAATAGACAGAAGCCAAAGAATCATGACTGTTCACTCAAAATTCCTTGTGAAATACAAACAGTCATGTGAGGAACTCTATAAATAATATCAACTAGATATGCAGAAAGAGGTTAGAGAGAGTAACTATAGAGAAGGCAGAGTATACAAGAGACAGGCAGAGAAGATTAAGAAAATAAAAGCAGAAAGAGAAGCTACAGAACAGAGCTGATATCTGAGGTAAATCAGCAAACATTCAGTTTGATAAATTGAAGAAGTTGGAGCTTCCCTATCAAGCTGCAGCTTGATAGCTGTCAGTTGTAGCTGACTGAGGTTGGAGCCTCCTGTAGGTTGGTGCCTGCAGAAAATTGAAGGGAGTTGGTGCTTCCTTGCAAGTTTTAGCTTACAGAATTGAGGATTGGAGCCTCCTGTAGGTTGGTGCTTGCATAAAAACAATGGTGAGAGGGAGTTGGAGCTTGCCTTTGCATCACAACAATAATAAGATGTAGTTTTCTCCCTTTATGGGTTTCCACTTATATCTGGTGTCTCTGTGCATGATGTTTATATGTTGATCTGATTTATATCTTCTGCTTAATACCTGCTGCTCTCATATTAAGTCTACTGTTATATTATATTAACACTTGTTGCTCACATTCTAAGATTACTCACATATTAAGTTGGACATGAAATGAAGGTGTAAATAAGTTTTAATGAAAAGTTTTAATAGTCCATGAATGTGTTAAACTAATTCATCCCCCCCCATCCCCGCCGCCCCCCCTCTCAGTTTAACTAAGGGTTCAACAATTGGTATCAGAGCAAGTTCCTTTGTACTAGTCTAACAGCTGAAAGGAGATCCTAGGTTCCCAAGATGGCTAGTAAAAAAAGATGCTCAACCAATAAAGCCCCTTTTTTCATTGGTGAAAATTATGCTTTCTGGAAAATCAGAATGAGGACATACATAATGTCTCTAGGAATAGAAGTTTGGGCTACTGTGGAATTAGGATATGCCCCAAAGGCAACTGACACAGAGAAAGAAACAAAACAAGATTTTGTGGCTAACGCAAAAGCCATGAATGACATCCTTAATGGATTGTGTGAAGCAGAGTTTATTAAAGTAATGGACAAAGACACTGCCAAAGAAATGTGGGATACTGTGGAGAACATCCATGAGGGGGACAAGAATGTAAAGACTGCCAAACTTCAAGTTTATAGAGCCCAATTTGAGAACTTAAAAATGAATGATGATGAAGACATTGCCAGTTTTTTCCTAAAAGTTGCAGAAATTGTTAACAATATGAAAGCTCTTGGAGAAACCATGTCAGAAAGTATAATTGTGCAAAATATTCTAAGATCTCTTCCATCCAGGTTTAATCCCAAGGTGTCTGCAATAGAAGAAACAACTAATTGGGAGACCTTAACCATGAACCAACTACTTGGAAATCTAACAACATATGAGATGAGGCTCCCACAGAAGAAGCCAAGTACAAGGGAGGCAGCCTTTAAAACATAAAAGAAGAAAGAAGAAGAGGGAGACATATGCTCTTGCTCGGATGAAGAAGAGGCAAAATTTGTCAAGAAATTGGATAGAGGCTCAGGTAAATACAAAGGTAAAATTCCTTTCAAATGCTTTAACTGTGGAAGAGTTGGACACTATGCTGCTAAGTGTCCTCACAAGAAAGTAAGGAATCAGCCTCAAGAGCCAGAGAGAAATAAATCAAAGAACTGGCAGAAAGGAAAGAAGTTCAGCAGAAAATCCTTCTATGCTCAACAAGACAGTAGTACATCTGAAGATTCAGATGAACCCTCAAGTGAAGAAGGAACCTACGAATTCTTATTGATGGCCATAGAAGATCTTGAAGGACTCCTGCTAGAAGATGAAGAAGAAGAAGGGGAAGTCGACCTTGAGGGGGAGCTAAGAAGTGCTCTGGAAGAGATTGACAGACTCAAACTGAAATGCAGAAAACAAAAGGACATTCTTCTCAAGTATGTAAGAGAAGAACAAAACTCAGAAGTCCTCATGCAGCTGAAGGTAGAGCTTGAAGAAGCCAAGAAGATAGAAGACATGTTACTTCAGCAAATCAAGGATAAAACCCGAGAACAAGAGAAGCTGGAAGAAGAAGTAGTATGTCTCAAGAAGAAACTAGAAAATTCTCAAAGGAAAGTGGTTATAAACTCTTCTCAAACAACAAGCTCTAGTAAGTTGAATGAAATTCTGGTTGCTCAAAGATCCCCTATGATAAAAACTGGAATAGGCTATGAAGGAGAATCAAGTAAAGGCAAATAAAAGGTTGATAGAGAGATTATTTTTGTAAAAGCAAAGAAGAATGATGAAGCAACTCAAACAATTCCTAAAAAAGAAGAAACTTGTAATAAGGAAGACAGAGATCAGAAGAAACCACTAGTAGCAAAGAATATAATAAATACTAAGACCCCTGAGTATGTAAAATTTGGAAACCATCAAAGGAGATTCTTCCCTCCAATGAAGAATGCCACCTGTTATGTCTGCCACAAGCTGGGACACATTGTTTCATATTTTCATGCAAGGAGGATTAATTCAAACCAACAAAATATGCAAACATTGAAGAGACTGCCCCAAGCAAACAAATGGAAGAGACAACCTTACATCAGGTATGCAAATAGTTTCTATGGTTACTGTTTTTAATGTAAGGAATTTGGCCATAAAATCATTGAGTGTAGAAATTATGGACAAAGATTGATGTTTAACACTTCAAGAAGGTGTATGAATCAAAGAAATTATGTTCATACTCATAATTCTAAAAAATTATGATCAAATGATGTGTATGCAATCAAGTTGGACATATACCTTCCAAATGTCCTCTAAGAAGATGTAGTTCATCACCTCACAAAATATACCAAACAAAAGGGTGCCTCCAGTGGATAAAGAAGGTGAATAAGTGTGACCTGGCTCTAACTGCTCAAGATCTGAAATGCCAATGGTATTTGGACAGTGGCTGCTCTAAACACATGACAGGAGACAAAAGCAAATTTATAACTCTTGATGAAAAGAAATCTGGCAATGTTACTTTTGGCAATGATAAATCAGGAAAGATTAAGGGAAAAGGCTCACTCAGCATAGACAATGGCAGAGGAAAGGCCCAAGATGTACTATTTGTAGATGGGCTGAAAGAAAATTTACTAAGTGTAAGTCAGATCTGTGACAAAGGTTGTGAAGTTATTTTTAGAGCACAAGATTGTGAAGTCAGATCAAGCACCACTGGTAAGAGTCTGCTCAAAGGAGTTCGAACAGAGAGTAATGTTTACATTGTGAAAGAGGAAGATGAAGCATGTCATCTTAGCAAACAAGAAGAGTCATGGTTATGGCATAAAATGTTGGGACATCTTAGCTTCGATCACACCATCAGACTAAGCAAGAAGAAAGCTATCAGAGACATGTCAGAAATAAAGAGGCCTTCTAATACCATATGAAAAGCATGTAAATTAGGCAAACAGACTCGTACATACTTCAAGGCCAAAGATGAGTTATCAACAAGAAGACCTCTACAACTTGTGCACATGTATTTGTGTGGACCCGCAAGAACCAAAACTCCAAGTGGAGAATCCAACTTCATGTTGATAATAGATGATTTCTCCACAATGACATGGGTTGCATTTCTCAAGAATAAATCAGAAGCTCTAGAAAAATTTAAGATCTTCAAATCATTAGCAGAAAATCAAACAGGATGCAAGTTGAAATGCATCAGATTAGATAGAGGAGGTGAATTTACATATTATGGCTTTGCTGACCTATGCAATGAACATGGGATAAAGCAACAATTTACTATTGCAGGAACACCTCAGCAAAATGGAGTAGCAAAGAGACAAAATAGGTATGTTCAACAACTTTCCAGAGCCATGATGTAAGAGAATAATATTCCTCAGACCTTCTGGGCAGAAGCAGTGCACACAGCAGTACATATCCTTAATAAAACTCACTTAAGGCCAAGCAGTGACAAGACTCCCTATGAAATGTGGCATGGAAATCTAGCTTCAATCAAACATTTCAGAATATTTGGAAGCAAGTGTTACATAAAGAATAATGATGAAAATCTTGGAAAATTTGATGCAAGAGCAGATGAAGGAATATTTCTAGGATATCCATCCAAAAGTAAAGGGTACAGATGCTACAAAAAGACTCTTCGAAAAATAGTAGAAAGCATTGATGTGATATTTGATGAAGAACTTCCAAACAATGCAAGAGATACAGACTGCTGCAGTCCATCAGACAACCATGAAGAAGAAAACTAAGATGATGAGGAAACAAGCAAGAAAACAGAAGATATAGAGCTGAGTTCTAAAGCTCCCTCAAGATATACTTAGAAGAACCATCCTGAAGATCAGATCATTGGAGACAAGAGAATAGGGGTCCAGACAAGAAGACAGCTAACATAACAAACTGAAGAGGTTTACATAGCCATGTTGTCACAAATAGAGCCAAAGAAATTTGAAGATGCCAGCAAGGACAAGTCTTGGGTAAATGCTATGAATGAAGAATTGGACCAAATTGAAAAACACAATACATGGGAATTAGTTCCTAGACCCACTGAGAAAAATGTCATAGGCTCAAAATGGGTATTCAAGAATAAAATGAACGAGCAAGGACAGGTAATCAGAAATAAAGCCAGACTAGTTTGCAAAGGATATTCACAAGTTGAAGGACTTGATTATGATGAAACATTTGCTCCTGTAGCCAGAATGGAAGTCATTAGAATGTTTCTGGCCTTTGCATGCTACCAAGACTTCAAGGTATAGCAAATGGATGTGAAATCTGCATTTATGAATGGAGAACTAGAAGAAGAAGTCTACATGGAACAACCAGAAGGTTTCTCCTTAACAGACAAAGAAGACTATGTGTGCAGACTGAAAAAGGCTCTATATGGACTGAAACAGGCTCCTCGTGCTTGGTACTCAAGACTAGATAAATATTTGCAAAAACAAGGCTTTAAGAGAGGTGGAGTAGACAACAATCTATACATAAAAGCCCATGAAAATGAACTCCTAATTGTTGTAGTATATGTTGATGACATTATGTTTAGTAGCAACATAGAAGAACTAGAAAAAGGGTTTGTTGATGAGATGAAAACAAAGTTTGAGATGTCTATGATTGGAGAGCTCAGTTTCTACTTAGGACTTCAAATTCAGCAAAATAACACAGGTACTTTCATCTCACAGGAAAAATACTTAAAAGAAATGTTGAAAAAGTTCAAAATAGAGGACTGCAAACCTGTGTAAACTCCCATGATCACGGGATGCAAGTTGTGTGTTGATGATGGGTCTGCTGATATAGATCAAAAACTCTACAGATCCATGATAGGAAGTCTGTTGTATCTGACTACATCAAGACCAGACATCATGCTAGCAGTAGGAATAGTGGCCAGATATCAAGAAGCACCTAAACAAAACCATCTTCTGGCAGTAAAAAGAATATTCAGATATCTACAAGGAACAACACAATATGGACTTTGGTATCCTAAAAGTAAAAACTTCGCTTTGACAGCATACACAGATGCAGATTGGGCCGGCTGTGTAGATGACAGGAAAAGCACAAGTGGAGTTGCATTCTATCTAGGAGAAATTCTGGTGGCATGGTTAAGCAAGAAACAAACATCTGTCTCTCTATCTGCAGCAGAATCAAAATATATAGCAACAGCAGCATGTTGTACACAAGTCATGTGGATGAAGCAAACTCTCCAAGAAATGAAGGTAAGCATTGATGAACCTATCTCAATCAAATGTGATAATACAAGTGCTATAAGTATATCTAAAATCCTGTGCTTCACTAAAAAACTAAGCATATCCCAATCAAGTATCATTTTCTCCGAGAACAAGTGGCTCAGAAGATAGTAAAGCTGGAGTATGTGCCAACAAAAGAACAAACAACAGATATATTTACCAAACCTCTTGCTAGAGAACCATTTGAATATTTGAGAGACAGACTAGGGGTAGTATCTATAGATGCTACTCTCTGATATAAAGAGAAAGCACAGTTTCGGGGGGAGAACATAAATGAAAATATCATTCCAGGGGGAGATCAGCCAACAAGGAAACCATGAAACAAGTCCTCAGGATCAAAGGCTTATGGAAAGAATGCATCCAACATACAGGAGTCAATGAAAAGGAAAAAGGATCAGAATTTTAGATTTAATCCAAAGTTTGGAGCAGTAGGGTACAAAGTCAGAAGATCTCAGAGAGAGGAAATTCAGAAAGGAAACTAAGAAATGTGCAACCCTTTTCCATTGATGTCAAAGGGGGAGGAAAATAAGATAGGCAGAGGAAGCATTGGATTATTGGTGGATGTCTTCACATTAATGCCAAAGGGGGAGACTATTGGAATTGTTGTCATTGATCGCAAAGAAGATAACAAAGGAGGAGCACCTGAAACATCATTCAAGGGGCAGAAAGTCAGGAGAGACATCAGAGGAAACAGAGACAAAGAGAGATAGCAAAAGAGAGGCAGTTTTAGAGGAGCTTCAGGAGCAAGGAGCAGCATCAGAAAAGGAAAAGAGGCAAGCTAGGAAGTTGAAGGTCAGCAGAGAAGAACAGAGGAAGAGTACATTTACAGAGATAGGGCAGCAAAAAGAGAGGCAGCAGATAAAGCAGCAGACAAGGAAAAGAGGCAGACTAGGAAGTTGAATAATGATTCACCAGTGATGTTTAAACTCTGGCCAGCAAAAATTTTGTAAGTTAATTCACTGTATAATGAGGAAGCTGTTTCAGGATTATTGTGCATCTATCGAGTTAAACCGTATGTGAACACATGAGTTCTGGATGAATGATAGTTGATTTCTATACAACCAAGTTGATAGTGATTCTGCATGGGATTGGAATAAATTGATGTCAGTGAAATTATCTAGTATGCCTAGCCATACCTGTAGAAGCAATTAGAGGGATTGTTATTTATTGGTGTAAGACTGTGAAACTATATTTACCCTAGTGCCACAGTACACGCTTTTGTATGTCTAGTGAATATTTAATGGTCATGCGAGGAAAGACCGACCATATAAGAATTGGTATGAATCCTCGTGAGGGATTATGAAGGTTCATTCAAAATTGAAGGAGACAATATAGAGGGAGGCGTTTCCGTCGAAGATGGAGGTTGTATAACAGAGGCGCAGAAGAAATACAAGTGGGCAGAGTTAAGTCGAAATGGTGTATTGAGGAGTAGAACTGGAACCATGAGAGAGGAACCGTGACCGAGAGGAACAGTGAGCGTGGTTTGGAGTGAACAATGATGGTGGTTTCCGGTTTACATCGCACCACTTTTGTGGAGCAAGCAATTTTACCCATTCGCGAGTGATTCCATAGAAAGCTCGACACGTGGCGTCGGGTGAAGTTCCAAAACCGCTGTTCAATGCGCGCCATCACGCATTAACCATCGACCAAAGACGCGAAGCGATATTGAAACAAGCTATCGATCTGGAGGGAAGCCAGCTGACAGTGATCATATTGGGAAGTAGCACGGAGTTTAACCAAAGGTATGGGCATATGTATTCCATTGAAGTCCCGCCAATCATATATGTGGGCCCAAAGCCAAAGGAAGGTTATAAGCGGTTCAACTGAATTATAACTCGAGATATATATTTAAAATTCCTAAGGTCCGAAACATATATATGTGCCGATATATATATATATATATATAGATATATGTAAAATATCAAATCTTGTATGATGCATCCATATGCGGATTTATTAACCATTGGAACCTTAGTTATAAGGTTCAATGATAGAATAAAAGTCTAGAATACGTTAAAGATGTTTATTTAAGGGTTTCTGGGTTATTAAAATAAGGTGGGGAGATTAAGATTGGAAGGTGGAGCACTCGTACTGTAGCCGAATTGTACTGTGGGGAATACATTGAATTAAAAAGTTGTGGAAAATATTGAATTATCTACCGGAAGAAATGTGGAAGACCTGGGGAAAACGGGACTGTGCAGAGTTACCGCTATCAATGAGTTGATAATTAAAATTTGTGTTTTCTGTATTTACCAAATTTGGACTTCTACAAAAAGGAGTTGTTCCCTGTGAACGGAATCCTTACAAGTGTATTGGCAAAGATTCAGCATGAAAACCTTGCCACTGCAGAAATTGAAAGTATTGAAATTGCCCAGCAGTGATATTAAAAGACAGTTATATGTACCACAGTTATACAACTGCAATGAAGAAGAGAGCCTACAAGAACGAAAGGGAGAGAAACAGCAGCAGAAAAGACAAATCTAGTCAAGCCAAAATCCAGAAAAGAAGCTGAGTGAAATTGAAGTGTGTAACTGAAAATCTGAATGTAAATGTTGTAATTAAATTTTTTATTGTTTGTGATGCATTGGCAAGTATCCTAAGGAAAAGAAAAAAATCCAATGTGGCATGAAAATTTGTACATATTGTTATAAATCTAAAATGAGTTAAATAAAAGGAATGAATAGATACAAGCCAAAGAGTCGTGACTGTTCACTCAAAATTCCTTGCGAAATACAAACAGTCATGTGAGGAACTCTATAAATAATATCAACTGGATATGCAGAAAGAGGTTAGAGAGAGTAAATATAGAGAAGGCAGAGTATAGAAGAGACAGGCAGAGAATATTAAGAAAAGAAAAGCAGAAAGAGAAGCTACAAAACATAGCTGATATCTGAGGTAAATCAGCAAACATTCAGTTTGATAAATTGAAGAAGTTGGAGCTTCCCTATCAAGTTGCAGGTTGATAGTTGTCAGTTGTAGCTGACTGAGGTTGGAGCCTCCTGTAGGTTGGTGCCTGCAGAAAATTGAAGGGAGTTGATGCTTCCTTGCAAGTTGTAGCTTACAGAATTGAGGAGTGGAGCCTCCTGTAGGTTGGTGCCTGCAGAAAAACAGTGGTGAGAGGGAGTTGGGGCTTTCCTTTGCACCACAACAATAATAAGATGTGGTTTTCTCCCTTTATGGGTTTCCACTTATATCTGGTGTCTCTGTGCATGATGTTTATGTGTTGATCTGATTTATATATTCTTAATACCTGCTGCTCTCATATTAAGTCTACTGTTATATTATATTAACACTTGCTGCTCACATTCTAAGATTACTCACATATTAAGTTGGACATGAAATGAAGTTGTAAATAAGTTTTAATGAAAATTTTCAAAATTCCATGAGTGTGTTAAACTGATTCACACCCCCCCCCCCTCTCAGTTTAAATAAGGGTTCAACAATTGGTATTAGAGCCAGTTCCTTTGTACCAGTCTAACAGCTGAAAGGAGATCCTAGGTTCCCAAGATGGCTAGTAAAGAAGGATGCTCAACCAATAAAGCCCCTTTCTTCACTGGTGAAAATTATGCTTTCTGGAAAATCAGAATGAGGACATACATAATGTCTCTAGGAATAGAAGTCTGGGCTGCTGTGGAATTAGGATATTCCCCAAAGGCAACTGACACAGAGAAAGAAACAAAACAAGATTTTGTGGCTAACGCAAAAGCCATGAATGCCATCCTGAATGGATTGTGTGAAGCAGAGTTTATCAAAGTAATGCACAAAGACACTGCCAAAGAAATGTGGGATACTCTGGAGAACATCCATGAGGGGGACAAGAAAGTAAAGACTGCCAAAATTCAAGTCTATAGAGCCCAGTTTGAGAACTTAAAAATGAATGATGATGAAGACATTGCCAGTTTCTTCCTAAAAGTTGCAGAAATTGTTAACAATATGAAAGCTCTTGGAGAAACCATGCCATAAAGTATAATTGTGAAAAATATTCTAAGATCTCTTCCATCCAGTTTTAATCCCAAGGTGTCTGCAATAGAAGAAACAACTGATTGGGAGACCTTGACTATGAACCAGCTACTTGGAAATCTAATAGCATATGAGATGAGGCTCCCACAGAAGAAGTCCAGTACGAGGGAGGCATCCTTTAAAACAGAAAAGAAGAAATAAGAAGAGGGAGACATATGCTCTTGCTCGGATGAAGAAGAGGCAAAATTTGTCAAGAAATTGGATAGAGGCTCAGGTAAATACAAAGGTAAACTTCCTTTCAAATGCTTTAACTTTGGAAGAGTTGGACACTATGCTACTAAGTGTCCTCACAAGAAAGTAAAGAATCAGGCTCTAGAGTCAGAGAAAAATAAATCAAAGAACTGGCAGAAAGGAAAGAAGTTCAGCAGAAAATATTTCTATGGTCAACAAGACAGCAGTACATCTGAAGATTCTGATGAACCCTCAAGTGAGGAAGGAACCTCTGAATTCTTATTGATGGCTATAGAAGAACTTGAAGGACTCCTGCTAGAAGATGAAGAAGAAGAAGGGGAAATCAACCTTGAGGGGGAGCTAAGAAGTGCTCTAGAGGAGATTGACAGACTCAAACTGAAGTGAAAAAAACAAAAGGACATTCTTCTCAAGTATGTAAGAGAAGAACAAAACTCATAAGTTCTCATGCAACTGAAGGTAGAGCTTGAAGAAGCCAAGAAGATAGAAGACATGTTACTTTAGCAAATCAAGGATAAAACCCGAGAACAAGAGAAGATGGAAGAAGAAGTAGTATGTCTCAAGAAGAAACTAGAAAATGCTCAAAGGAAAGTGGTTGTAAACTCTTCTCAAACAACAAGCTCTAGTAAGTTGGATGAAATTATGGTTGCTCAAAGATCCCCTATGATAAAAACTGGAATAGGCTATGAAGGAGAATCAAGTAAAGGCAAAGAAAAGGTTGATAGAGAGATTATTTTTGTAAAAGCAAAGAATAATGATGAAGCAGCTCAAACAATTCCTACAAAAGAAGAAACCTATAATAAGGAAGACAGATATCAGAAGAAACCACTAGTAGCAAAGAATATAATAAATACTAAGACCCCTGAGTATGTAAAATTTGGAAACCATCAAAGGAGATTCTTCCCTCCAATGAAGAATGCCACATGTTATGTCTGCCACAAGTTGGGACACATTGTTGCATATTTTCATGCAAGGAGGAGTAATTCAAACCAAAAAAAGATGCAAACATTGAAGAAATTTGCTTGAGAAAACAAATGGAAGAGACAACCTTACATCAGGTATGCAAATAGTTTCTATGGATACTGTTTTTATTGTAAGGAATTTGTCCATAAAATCATTGAGTGTAGAAATTATGGACAAAGATTGATGTTTAACACCTCAAGAAGTTGTATGAATCAAAGAAATTATGTTCATACTTATAATTCTACAAAAATTATGATCAAATGTTGTGTATGCGATCAAGTTTGACATATACCTTCCAAATGTCCTCTAAGAATATGTAGTTCATCACCTCACAAAAGATACTAAACAAAAGGGTGCCTCCAGTGGATAAAGAAGGTGAATAAGTGTGACCTAGCTCTAACTGCTCAAGATATGAAAAGCCAATGGTATTTGGATAGTGGCTACTCTAAACACATGATAGGAGACAATATCAAGTTTATAACTCTTGATGAAAAGAAATCTAGCAATGTTACTTTTGGCAATGATAAATCAAGAAAGATCAAGGGAAAAGGCTCAGTCAGCATAGAAAATGGCAGAGGAAAGGCCCAAGATGTACTATCTGTAGATGGGCTGAAAGCAAATTTACTAAGTGTTATTCAGATGTGTGACAAAGGCTGTGAAGTTCTTTTTAGAGCACAAGATTGTGAAGTCGGATCAAGCACCACAGGTAAGACTCTGCTCAAAGGAGTTTGAACAAAGAGTAATGGTTACATTGTAAAAGAGGAAGATGAAGCATGTCATCTTAGCAAACTAGAAGAGTCATGGTTATGGCATAAAAGGTTGGAACATCTCAGCTTTGATCACATCATCAGACTAAGCAAGAAGAAAGCTGCCAGAGACATGCCAGAAATAAAGAGGCCTTCTAATACCATATGCAAAGCATATCAATTAGCCAAACAAACTCGTACATCCTTCAAGGCCAAAGATCAGTTATCAATAAGAAGACCTCTACAGCTTGTGCACATGGATTGATGTGGACCTGCAAGAACCAAAACTCCAAGTGGAGAATCCTACTTCATGCTGATAATAGATTATTTCTCCAGAATGACATGGGTTGCATTTCTCAAGAATAAATCAGAAGCTCTGGAAAAATTTAAGATCTTCAAAGCATTAGTAGAAAATCAAACAGGATGCAAGCTGAAATGCATCAGATCAGGCAGAGGAGGTGAATTTATAGATTATGACTTTGCTGACCTATGCAATGAACATGGAACGAAGCAACAATTTACTATTGCAGGAACACCTCAGCAAAATGGAGTAGCAGAGAGACAAAACAGGTCTATTGAACAAATTGCTAGAGCCATGATGCAAGAGAATAATATTGCTCAAACCTTATGGGCAGAAGTAGTGCACACAACAGTACATATCCTTAATAAAGCTCACTTGAGGCCAAGCAGTGACAAGACTCCCTATGAACTGTGGCATAGAAAGCCAGCTTCAATCAAACATTTCAGAATCTTTGGAAGCAAGTGTTTCATAAAGAATAATGATGAAAATCTTGGAAAATTTGATGCAAGAGCAGATGAAGGAATATTTCTAGGATATGCATCCAAAAGTAAAGGGTACAGATGCTACAACAAGACTCTTCGAAAAATAGTGGAAAGCATTGATGTGAGATTTGGTGAAGAACTTCCAAACAATGCAAGAGATATAGACTGCTGCAGTCCATCAGACAACCATGAAGAAGAAAACCAAGATGATGAGGAAACAAGCAAGACGACAGAAGATACAGAGCTGAGTTCTAAAGCTC
The DNA here is from genome assembly GCA_034641835.2 of Pinus albicaulis. Taxonomy (NCBI): domain Eukaryota; kingdom Viridiplantae; phylum Streptophyta; class Pinopsida; order Pinales; family Pinaceae; genus Pinus; species Pinus albicaulis. The sequence continues at coordinate 1,394,300,192 of CM076584.1, forward strand.
CCTCAATATATACTCAGAAGAACCATCCTGAAGATCAGATCATTAGAGACAAGAGAATAGGGGTCCAAACAAGAAGACAACTAACAGAACAAACTGAAGAGGTTTACATAGACATGTTGTCACAAATAGAGCCAAAGAAATTTGAAGATGCCAACAAGGACAAGTCTTGGGTAAATGCTATGAATGAAGAATTGGATCAAATTGAGAAAAACAATACATGGGAATTAGTTCCTAAACCCACTGAGAAAAATGTCATAGGCTCAAAATGGGTATTCAAGAATAAAATGAATGAGCAAGGATGGGTAATCAAGAATAAAGCCAGACTAGTTTGCAAAGGATATTCACAAGTTGAAGGACTTTATTATGATGAAACATTTGCTCCTGTAGCCAGAATGGAAACCATCAGAATGTTTCTTGCCTTTGCATGCTACCAAGACTTCAAGGTATACCAAATGGATGTGAAATCTACATTTCTGAATGGAGAACTAGAAGAAGAAGTCTACATGGAACGACCGAGAAGGTTTCTCAGCACTAATAGAGAAGACTATGTGTGCGAGACTGAAAAGGCTCTGTATGAATTTGAAACGAGGCTCTATATGCGGTGGCGTTTATAATAATGTATAGTTTCATATTCATTATATAAACAAACAATTTAGTAATTTATATTCATTTTATTTACTTTCATTAACAATCATTATAAGTAATTAATTTAGTCGTATATTCATTTTATTTTTGTTCATCATTAATCAACATAAACTATTAATTTAGTAGTTTTAGATTGATTTTATATGTTCATTATTAATCAACATAAGTTAATTAGTATGATTTTGCAACCAAATAATAATAATAAAAAAATCATCATACAATGTGCATGTTCATCTAATATGAAAACACAAAGTTACATATGTTAATTACAACACAATAATATAAAGTGCAACTATAAATAATTTCAACCAAATAAATTATGTTATATAAAATGTCAAGTATTACAATATGAGTTTCCAACTTAATATTGGTTGGACTAAAATTTACACGTGAAACATAGCTTCATCACTTCAAAACATTATCATTATGTTGCCAAAGAATTGCAAGTAAATTCACCAACTCTAAAGACTTGACCATCAATTTATATGTGTGTGTCTCATGCAGAATATTAGCTTTAAGGGCATCACTAGACTGGTTCCTTTCTTTCTCTCTTTTTGCATTTGTCACTCCAGTGCTATTTTTCTCCTCTTTCTTCAATTCTTGCTTCTTACCATCAACACTGAGTTCCTCTTCTGAAAATGAAAGAAGATACATTGTTAAGTATAAGACATGAAAAATGATGAACATTGTAATATAATCTAAAGTAGATTATAAAATATTTATATGACATATACCTCAACATCAGCAATGTCAATGTCATTTTTCCCTAAAAAATCAAGAAACTCAAACCATTTTTCTTTAGTTGGGCGATATCGGCCACTATGTGGCCATATGACCTGTATAAACATAGCAAATAAAACATCACCATAGAAAAGAACATGTTATAAACATAGTATTCAACTTTCAGAAAAATGTTAGGCACAATTATCCCAACTAAATTACATGCAAAAAAGCTCAGGATATAGATAACTTGTGAAAACAAATGGAAAGAAAAAGACAACATATAATAAATAATGTATGATCATTGGCTGGAAAATTGCATCATAGAAGGAAAACAAATCTCATATGGTTACCCATACTTGTGGGTGGGTAACATGCCCCAATATGCCATGATGCTTCCGTAGGAAGTAAACCTCCTCATAAATTCCCCAATGTCTATGCATATAAATTTCAGCTTATCATGTGGATTGCTTACATCATGCACCATACCAAAATAAATAGATGGAACACTTACCTCAGCCTACCCAAAACCTTTGAATTTATCTTTTTCTTTATCCTTTTCCTTCAATTTCTTTCTCTCTTTACCTTTCTCTTTATCCTCCTCCTTTGAGGAAATGATATTTGTCTTGCCCCCCAATGTTTGTGACTGACAAATTATACTAGCAACCTGCATAAAAATTGTCGGATCTCAAGAAATTATTAGAGCCATAAATGTCAATAATGTTCAACGAGAAACATGACCACCATGACGAATTAACATGTTCATTAGAGCTTGTCATATCTCTACCTCCTGTCCTTGTTACACTAAAATTTGTCACCATGACATTTAGCTATCTATATGGGTTCATCATTACCTATTTATTGCTCCCTTAGACGTCCAAAATCATAAAGTTCCTAAAATCAAGTCTTGGAATTGGGGAAAATTCTTGTTAAAAACCCCTAAAAAGCCTAACTTCGCACTTTTTCTAGTCATTTTCTCGTGGTATCGGGGTTTTATTGCTATAAAACCCTATGGCACATCTCTACACGTTCTTCTCATTAAGAAAGCTGCGAACCCCAGTAAAGAGCGTGCAAAATAAAAAGAAAAGTAAGTTCGAGAAGCCCAGATGGTCGAATATTCCCCAGCCCGGGGCCTTCTAGAAGTGTTATCCGGTCAAAGCTTCACCCCTTCCATTCACTGAACCTTTGCTGCCTTCATAAAATGGAGCTATCACTTGGTTTTTGGAGCTGAAATCCCATGATGAGAGGGCTTTATCCCATCCTTATTGGAGTTGAAACTACCCCCCTTCTACTATAAATTGAGACCATGTTTTAGTCTGAAGGATACTTACTTCTTAGTTGATAGAAGAGAATTGTTGAAGAAATTATACTCTCCACATTTGGCATCATTGGCATGAGAAAGATTACATACTCATAGCCATAGTCTTATGCTGATTCAGAGAGTTGGAGTCTTGTCAAACTGAGGAAAATGGTTGTTCGGGACTCCAGAAGAACCTGTACAAACATCAAGGCATCAAGGTTGTAAAGTTTCTTCTTTTATTCAAAGTTAATACAAATGGATTCTATTTTCTCATTGAGTTGTTCATCTATCTTTTGAATAATTTAATTCTTGGATTCCTTGATCACAAAGATAGATTATTGCTTCTGAATTATCATATCTTGCAGATGCTTTTGATCTTGTTTTCTTGTCTTTGATTGCAGATCTTACATGCTGGATCAATACCTTCTGGAGCAACTAGATTGAAGACCGAGTAAAGCGTTGGACTTTAGGTAGGAGCATCTCTCCATAGTTAATTAGTAATTCTTAAGCAAAATAGTCTAGAGAAAATGGTCCACTTTTGTTTGTTTGTTTCTAGATATCCTTAGGATACTAGGGAGATTGCTCTTGTCCGCAAGAGGGATTTGTCCGTCTAACAAAATGGCAACTCCACTAGGGCAAATCTAAACTAGTTTTCTTTTTTATTTTTTCAGTTTTATTTTTGAGATTTCTTTGAGATTTCTTTGACTTAGATTAGCTCAAAACTGAATTGGGTAGAAAAATCAATGGGATCCTTGCCTATAAATATGTATTTTTATTTTTTTTCTACTTTTCCTGCCTTCTGCACTTTAAAAAAAAAACAGAGCAGTAGACTCCACAGATTTTAGTGCAATATAGTGTGGTACCGCATCTTATTCCATTAAAAACCGTGGACCTCTGGAATATTTTAGAAAAAGTAGAATTTTTTTTTTTCTGGAATCCCATTACTTGATTCTTTGTTGTTATCCCAATTTCTCTTGACTGTCAAAGACCTCTGTGAAAATTTTCTTTCGGCAATTCTATGTTTAAAGTTATCTTTTCAGTTAGTTTTATTTTATGAGTAAATGCTTGCCTTGTCTTCCAGTTGCTCTAAATCAGAAACTTCTATATACCTCGGCTACTTGGTATGTCATTGTTCTGTTGAGCCATTAAACTTGATGTAATTATTACTCTTATGGAAATTTGATTTTATTTTCATTAGCAAACTTAGAAAACCTTTTGGATTTATAAGGTCTGAATTTCATTTTCAAATTGTTATTGGATGCTTTATTTTCTTGTTGAAATAAGCAGAAAGATCTTGGTTAGATTACAAACTATGCTAAGACATCCTCCAACTTTGATATAGAGTTCAAGATTAGAGATTTCTTTTAGTTTTGAATTTTATAGTTTTAAGACTTTTAGTTTTCTTTTAGAAGAATTTTGATTTTTGTTTATGATCTAAATGATATAGGGGATTTCATTTTAAACAAAGATCTTTTTGAAATTGAGTTCTCCCAATTGTCTTCTTTTCAAAGTTTCTCATGTAGGAAAGAAAGAATTGATATTTTGAAAATTATTGAAATCTCTCAACTATTTCCTCTAGCTAGATTTCATTGAAAATAAATGAGTTGTTTCTCATATAGATGCATTATAGTGTATTTTGAGTCAGGTCATTAAACATCACCAAAGTTTCATTTCCATACCTCTTGTCCTAAGAAACTGCCAATTAAAATTAATGCTTAATTAAAATCAATCTAGAAATTTTATATTTTCTCGAGCTCTTTCCCACCAACGTAGCTTAGGCTAGTGTCTTGGAATAGGTTTTAGTTAACTTTCCAAGGCAATAAAAAATAAAACAAGCAGTCAATCTTACGGTAGGAAAATCCAATTGTAGCATGTATGCTCTGGGAAGCTCCTCCTAAAGGAGTCAAGGACGAGATCATATCCGAACCAGTGAGGTAATCATACCTATCTCATTAGGAATGATAGAAGATGTGCACGTATTACAAATGGTAAACCTTGGATAGAACATTGTCAAGGAGCCTAGGGTCACTTGTCGGTAAACCTTGGATTATGTCAAGGAGCCTTCAAGGGGATTGACCTTGTTACTCTACCCTTGCGTGTATATCGGATCATAGACTGTTCCCCCAGGTATATGTGTTCTCGTTGGTGACCTTAGTGGCCATAAACTTTAGGATTCTTTCCCAAGGTGACAGTGGAGGGAAGGTGCCACTATACCTGGAGCAGACGTCAACTAGACTCACTTGGACTCTCCAGAGGGTTATCTTCACTCGAGATCGTTTAAGTGGAGAAAATTGCACTGGTCTATTTCATTAAGAAGGTTGACGGGGTAACTGTTCCAACCGCCTTTTCTGCACTAGAATTCTACGATGTTGGATTTCATCACCAACTAGTGTTTTCAGTGCGGGAATCTACTATTTGTGTGTGGATTGATCTCTTAGATTTTTCTAGGTGTGTGATTCATTTGGTTTTTTCATTAGAGACTTTAGGATTTTATTGAAATTTTCTTTGATTGTGTGTGATTAAAAATTTTAATCGTGGCTGAATTACCGAGACAATCACATAGAATGCAAGGGAAACCCCCTAAATATACACCAAGCCAATTAGAAAGACTTAGATCTGAAAGAGGAAAAACATCTAGAACTAGATCAATAGAACAGGAAGAAACATCTATAATTATTCATCCTGATTATGAAGTAGATCAACCACAAACAACAGAGTTTACTCCTCAGAAAATTTCAATTTCTGAATTAGATAAACTTGCTTCTAAAACAAGTGAATTATCATCTACTGAACCTGAAATTTCTGAGCTAGAAACTGAACCTGCTACATCTGAACCTACTTTAGATTTTGTTACTCCAACCCCTGGTAATCTTGATTCACCTAGAGTGAAGACTCAGATCACAGAAGGTATTCCTCTTGGTCTAATTGTATTGGAGAAGTTACCGACACTGAAGAAGAAATAGTTCTTCCTTCGACTCAGGAAAATTTAGATCTTAGAGAACGTGAATCAATTTTTTATAGTCCTTTTTGACAAGATGCTTGGTATTCTTCATTGACAGACATTCTACAGAACGTTGGTCTGAATTATTTGCCACCCCGAATTCCATTTCCTTCTACACCAAGAGTTTATAGACCTCCTTTAAACATGTCTGGTGAGTCATCCATGTTTTCTGAATCTCCATAAACATATTTGTACAGTGGTCCTTCAGTTCCTATAGGATACCAGTCGATCTCTGGTACTTTCTCATGGGAATCTCCTTTTCCCGATAAACGTACACTATCATCTGGATTACATGAATCAAATATCGGAACTGTATATGAGGAAAAAAATTATATGATGTCTGGAAATATTCCAAACCTTGACCCTCAAAGTAGTAATTTACATCTTGGGGGGCAACCTCAAGTTAGTAATTTTCAGCCTGGGGGGCAACCTCAAGGTCAATACATGCCTCAAGGTCAATATCAGCCTCAAGGTCAATACGTGCCTCAAGGTCAGTATCCAACTCAGGATCCATAACCTCCTTTAGGGCAACAATTTTACCTTGAACAACAATTGTATCCTGGAGGTGCGAATTATCTAGTCAATTATCCAACTTATGTTCCAAATTATCAGCCTAGTTATGGTCCTTCTTATCCACAACCTTCTATGGGACCTTCATATCCTGGACCTAATATAGTGTGGGATCCATATCAAGTTCAACATAATTTACAACCTAATATGCAGGTACCTTATTATCAGCCTGGAAAACCGATTGGTTATACTCGTGTTCAACAACCTGTCCAACTTGTAGAACCTGTACAACCTATCCAACCTGTCCAACCTGTTCAACCTACTGTTCAAGTACCTACATCAGGTAGTGTTCATCAACCTGGTCCGAGTACACCTAGAAATCCAACCCAAACTGCTGCACTAATTTCCTTTCAACCTACCACACCTATTCCTGGAGTATCTGCAGCTCCTGTTTCTAAAACCCCTCAGGTATCAGTACCATTTCCTCAATTTTCTGTTCCACAGTCTAGATCTGTACCCTAGACTACTATTTAGATGCCTGCAGGGTAACCTGGTACAAGTACGGTTATAACAAGCCAACCTCAGTTTACTTATCAACCTTACCAAGGGTCGTATCAATATGGACCTGTAGCACAAAATCCAGTATATCAACCATACCTTGGGTATACGTACCAAATGCCTACTCAACCCCAATATGGTTCGGTTAATCCTGGTTATCCAGGGGGCATACTGATTCCCAATGCACAGGCTATTCCAGGATATCCTGAATATCCTCCTCTTGGAACCGGTATAGTTTCACAAGACCCTAACCGTCGGTTACCTTTCATAGCAACTTTGGATTTACATAATTTAATGTGCCTTACAAATGATCCTATCTATTATCATCCATATTGGCAGCCAATGCCGCATAAGTTTCCTAGTGATATTCCAAAGTTTGAAGGAAAACCAAGAGAGGACCCTTCCAACCATGTCATGACTTACCAACTATGGTGTGCATCCAAATCATTAATCGACGATTCTATTCGACTTATACTTTTTCAAAGAACATTAATAGGAATAGCTGCCAAATGGTACATTGAACTGCTACAAGGCTCTTTTAACAATTTCAACGCCCTAGCAACTGCTTTCTTAACTCATTTTCAGTTGCCAGTCAGATACGACAACGACACAAAGTTATTAACTTCACTAAAACAATCCACGTCTACATACATATCAGATCATATACATGAATGGAGACATAGAAGACGTTTGGTAAATTTTTTTATCCCAAATCAAATTTTGGAAAAATGGTTTATCAAATCATTGCTACCAAAAATAACTTAAGATGTAGCTAAAGGAGGGATTATTATGGAAGAACAAGTCATCGCTCCAGCTCAATGTCTTGACTTGGTATATACCTAGTCAGGTACTTTTTACAAGAAAATTCTCGACTTACCATGTCCTAGTCAGATAACAACAACTCCTTTAGGGTCTCATGCCACTGATGGTGTAATCAGTTCAGATAGTACGACTAAGAGTAAGAAGAAATCTTCAAAGGTTGATTCTCCCATAATAAATTTACCTGATTCACCAAAAGGAGAATCTTCCCTGGAAACTTACATTGTATATTCATCAACTACAAAGTCAAAATCTGGCAACAAGAAGAAAGGGAAGAATAAAAGTAAACAAACTTCATCCCCCAAGGAAAAAACTGATAAAAATGAGCAGATTGATGAGAAACATAAACCTCATTATCCTTGTCTTATTTGTGACGAGGATCATTTCATCAAGGAATGTTCGCATAGGGCTGAGGTATCTAAATTCATCAAAGGTTCATCCACCCCTGCTGTCTTGAAGCATCCTTTTCCTGTTCAAGATATAAAAATGATTGGATCTTCTTCTAATACATCAGAAAATATTTTGATGATGTCTCAAGTAATGGTTGCGACTCGATTGCAAGATTATGGTAATAAAAATCACGTTACTTGTAAAGAAATAGAAAATTCTAATCCTGCACTAGCTACATCTCCTTCGGTTTCTGATCCACTTCATATCAAGAAACCTAATCCTGATTTAGTAATCAAACTGCCTGCTAAACGTGTACTTCGTAAATCAGCTTTCAATCCACATGCGAGAGCTGCTTAGAATTATAACATTGTGGAGGATTTAGCAATATCTCCTTCAGCAATGTCGGCCTTAGAAGTGCTGCAATCATGCCCAACACAAAGGAAGTTACTCTTATCAGCAGTTGGAGTTGTATATCTTCAAGATTCGAACCTCATAGTATTCGATTTAGAAAATTTTACACCCCGTCTCCCTCATCAAATGGCTTTTCAGATCCCAGTACTAGTAAAAAAGAGATGTTTCTTTCGTACTGTTATTGATGAAGGAGCATCTACGTGTATCATGTCATTAAGCTGTTGGAAATCACTTGGTTCTCCAACCCTTAAAAAATCACCGACAATCCTCAAAGCTTTTGACGAAAGAGTATTCCATCCATTCGAAATTTTTCAGGATCTACCTATAAAGATCGAAGGTAAAACCGTTAATTTAGTTGTGGAAGTGGTTGATGCCCCTCTAGATTACAACCTTCTTCTAGGTCAAAGTTGGTCTTATGCTATGACTATTGTCATGTCATCCATCTTTCGATTAATCATGTTTCATCATCAAGGAAATATTGTGAAAATTGATCAGCTCTCATATTATTCATTTGACCCAGCTTCTACGGATAGTATTCGGCACATTGGAAAATCGACTATCCCTTATGAGGATGTAGGAGCAAGTTTAATCAAATATTCTGCTTTAATGGGAAATTTTTCTATGCCTCCACCTAACGTACCACATACTATTTCTAATATCAATATGATTACATCAAGCACCATTCCATTTGATGATCCTTGGATAGGGTCTTTAGAATCAGAGCTGGATTCATTCAATGGCACGATGCCTTTGAGTCCTTTTGAGATAACATATAAAGTAGTACAGTAATTTTCCAATCCTTTATCAACTAATGATGATCCAAGGAATGTGATCAAAGAAGAATCATTTTCACCATCAAGCTGAGCTATAACATCATTTCTTGATCCTTTTCAACAAGTGTTTCATACTGATGAAAGTATTCGTGAATTCTTGTCCATAGATGAATTACCATGGGATGATCTCCATCATAGGTCATCATTTTTACATGAGCTTGATAGATTTGAAAATAAATTTTCATATATTTTTCCAATTGATTACTTCAATGAACCTCACAGTCCAATATCGATTGCAAATTTGGATTCTAAAACTAATTTGGGAAATATTTCTTCTACGGTTCCCATTGGCATATCCATTAAACCGAGAATTATTGAAAACATTCATATAGGTGCTTCTTGTACATCAGATGAAATTTCTACATATAAAGCCCTATTTCAATAATTTCGTGCAATATTTGCCTGGTCTTATGAAGAAATGCCAGGAATCGATCCCAAAATTGCCATTCATGAAATAAAGACTTACATGGATACTAAACCTGTCAGGCAGAGATTACATCCGATACATGCACGAAAAGCTGTTGTTACACCATTTTTTGGTCATCTAACCTTTCATCATTAGATGGACCCAAGTACACCATGTAAGACCAGTTTTACCCCAAGTAAAACTGCTTTCACTATGTTAATTAGGAAACCCCAAAAAGAATAATTAATTAAACCATAATTTAATTATTATTCCCAGTCATGTTTAACCCAAAAACAAAGAAATTAATGAGATAAACCCATAGTTATCTTATTATTTTCTAGGAATAATTATTTAAATAATATTCCTTGTTAAAAATGACCAAATCAACCACCATTAATCAAATAAATCATTATTTATTTGATTATATCCCAACCACTTCCTTAAAAAGATAAATAAATCATTTATTTATTTATTTCTCACTAATCAAGGGATTTGACCCAAGTCAAACACCCTTTCCCTCCAACAAATAATAATAAAATATTCCATAGAGGTGGATCTAGATGTGATTAACATTATTTTAATCATGCACCAAGATCTAGAAGGACCCAATATTTTGTTATAAATAGGAGGGTTTTCCCCATCATTCTTCACCTTTTGTTGCCTATTAGATCACTCTCGATCTATACACTTGGTCTCATTTCTACCATTTTTGCTCCCATTGAGCTCTATCTTCTACATTGGGTTTTCTACATCTACAAGAGAGAGAAAGCTTAGATCTGAAGTGCTGAGGACTACAAAGAACCCATCCCATTGAGGAGATCTCGATACACCTTCTTGTTTCCTCCCAGGTGCCCTGTAATATAAAAATTCATTCAAAAATCGTGTTCTTGTCTTGTCTGTTGGATGCATGGAGCAAACTTTTTACTTCACTGCTTAATATCTTTCCATTTATAGATCTGTTTGTTGCAGCACTTTAACTACTAATTGCAGATCTGAAGATGTTTTGCAGCCATTATTGTTGTTAGGGCTATTAGTTATGCGTAGCTAAAGTGGTTCTTTTTCTCACACTTCGACGAAGAATTCATACTAACAAATGGCGACTCCACACGGGTTTTAAATTACGACCGCTGTCGTTTTTCATATTCCTGCATATCCAGCTACTTCAGGCCCTAGGGCTTCTTTTCAGCTGCTTATTTTTCCTCTTTTTATGTCATTTTTCTCACATAAAACCCTAAAAACCTAAAATTTCTAACTTCCGTGTGTTTCTGGCCCTATTGCGCAGGTAAGCGACATCAGCCGCAACTGAGACGGCAACTTTTCTGAAAATCTGCCGCCGAGACAACCGGAACAGGGGGGTCGCACTTTTGGCCCTAAACCTGCGACCTGGACCCCCAGGTCGCACTTTTCAAATTTCGTTTCTCGCAACCTCGCACTCAGACGTCGAACCGCGACTCCGCTCTTTTTTCCAAAGATTTTTTCCGCACTTTTCTCCGGGTTTTGTCGAAGCCTTCTCATTTGTCTTCCAGCCTGCTCATTTGAACTTTCAACCAAGTTCTGATCTGTTTTTACTCATCTAAGTGGGAACCTAGCCCCCTAGGGCTTTAGTACCCTCCACTTTTTGTGGAAGAGTTTTAGCTGTTTCAGCCGTCTGTTTTTCAGAGCTTCAGCCTCTCTTTTTCCAGATCTGTTACCTCCCTTTCAGATCCATTGTAACCAGCCTTTCTTCCTTTCAAATCACCTCTTGTCGCTTTGTTTGGACCTCCTCTGAAGGCCTCTGCCTTGCCCCCCCGGTTTTTTGCTGATTTCCCTTTTCCAGCCACCTTGCCTCTGTCTCTTGGCTGTGATCTGCACCCCTTGTCTGCAGCTTTATCCTCCAGATCTCTATCCCCTTTGACCCTAGATCTGTTGAGCTTCCTTTGTGTGTGTTTCCATAGTTTTTCCCTTTCTTCTCAGCATAGTTGTGAGAGACCCACCTTCTTGGGTTAGATAGATGCATACGTAGCTGTTATTTCTCTGTTATGTTAGCATTTTATTCTGTTCTCTGTAGGTTTATTTTCAGCTACGCAGCACACTTTTTCTTGCTCTCAACAACGGAAAGGGTTTAAAAATTAAAATTAACGCACACCACACACTGACCCTAAGTGAAGAAGCGCCTGGTTTACACCGCCTGGCAAAGACTCTAAAATCAATTGTCACTGCACCTTATCTGCCCTTGACCTTCTTGATTCTGTCCCTTTCTGCCCTTGTCAGTTTCCTTCTTCCTGTCATCATTGCGCCCCCAAGGCGCCTTTCCCGGAGACTTCTTGGCCTTCATCCTCAGTTTCCGGTTGATCGACCTGCTCCGCACCGCCGTCGTCGAGCTAGTCCACCTTCGAGTCCGCACTCCGACTCCTCTCCTGATTCATCGGGTCCTCCTTCTCCTTCTGGTTCTCCCCCTGTTACCTTCACTATGTCTGGTCCAGGGCCTAACGCTAGCGGTTCTCCCGGCCCCAATGCCGGCCCCACTTCTAGCGGAACCGCCACAACCACTACCCCGACCACCCCTGTGCTGCCGTACATTGCAGGCCTCAGCCTCCCCGATTTCCATCAGTTGATTAATGACCCTATTCACCACAATGCTACCTGGCCCGCTATGCCCACCAAGCTGCCCTCTGATATTCCTAAGTTCGAGGGCCTTAATGGAGAAGATCCAACCAATCACGTCCGGTCTTTCCACATGTGGTGTTCCTCCAATTCCATTACCGATGACTCCATCAGTCTTCGTGTGTTCCAACGCACGCTTACCGGCGAAGCTTCTAAATGGTATGTCGAACAGACCACTTCCTCCCATACCACGTTCGAGACTCTTGCCCAAGCCTTTTTGTCGTACTTCCAGCTCCCTCTCCGATACGACACCGCACGAGCTCTTGACTTCATTTAAGCAATCTCTTCCACACCTTTTCTCGCCCATGTTCAGAATGGCGACGAAGATTCACTAATCAAGGGATTTGACCCAAGTCAAACACCCTTTCCCTCCAACAAATAATAATAAAATATTCCATAGAGGTGGATCTAGATTTGATTAACATTATTTTAATCATGCACCAAGATCTAGAATGACCCAATATTTTGTTATAAATAGGAGGGTTTTCCCCATCATTCTTCACCTTTTGTTGCCTATTAGATCACTCGGATCTATACACTTGGTGGTCTCATTTCTACCATTTTGGTTCTCCCATTGAGCTCTATCTTCTACATTGGGTTTTCTACATCTACAAGAGAGAAAGCTTAGATCTAAAGTGCCGAGGACTACAAAGAACCCATCCCATTGAGGAGATTCGGATACACCTTCTTGTTTCCTCCCGTGCCCCTGTGAATATAAAAATTCATTCAAAAATCGTGTTCTTGTCTTGTCTGTTGGATGCATGGAGCAAACTCTTTAATTTTCTGCTTAATGTCTTTCCATTTATAGATCTGTTTGTTGCAGCATTTTAACTACTAATTGCAGATCTGAAGATTTTTTGCAGCCTCTATTGTTGTTAGGGCTATTATTTATGCGTAGCTAAAGTGGTTCTTTTTCGTACACTTCGACGAAGAATTCATACTAACAGCTGCTGCTATTAAATTTGAAGTTGAGAAATTATTAAAAGAAGGTTTTATTTATCCAATTCCTTTAACATATTGGGTATCTAATATCGTTTCTATTACTAAAAAAAAAGGAACAATACGAGTATGTGTCAACTATAGGGATATTAACAAATTTTGTCCTAAAGACAATTATCCAACTCCTTATATCAACCAAATTATTGACTATTGTGCTAGAAATGAAATGTATTCATTTACAGATGAATTTTTCGGATACAATCAGATCAACATCCTCCCTACTGATCAAACAAAAACAACATTCATTTGTCCTTGGGGAACATTTGCTTACTGTAAATTACCTTTCGAATTGAAGAATGCTGGGGCAAATTTTCAAAGGGAAATGTCCTATGCTTTTCATGACATTAAACACATCATGCAACCTTATCTGGATGATTTACCTACTCATTCATTACACAGGGAAGATCATCCTACTCATTTACGAGCGATTTTTATGAGATGTAGATATTATAAGATTCGCTTGAATCCCCACAAGTGTGTTTTTTATGTACAATCTGGTAGATTACTGGGATTTGTCATTTAAAAATAATGTATTCGTGTCGACCCTTCGAAGGTTGATGCTATTTTCAATTTACCTCCTCCTTCCACACTTCGCCAACTCCAAAATTTGCAAGGGAAAGAAAAATTTCTGTGTAGATTTATCCAGAACTCTGCTGTGTTAACCAAAGATTTTACAAGGCTGTTGAAATAGAATGTTCCTTTTATTTGGGATGAGATCACTGATCCATATTTTGATGCTTTAAACCATGTGTTGACCGATGCACCGTTATTGCATCCACCAAATTACAACCAAGATTACTTTCTATACTTAGCAGCCTTTGATTCCACCATTGGAATGCTATTAGTTCAAGAGGATGAATTCCAAAATGAGCATGTGATTTACTACCATATTTGGAATATCAATCCAATAGAGATTAAATACTCGCATGTGGAGAAATTGGCCTTGGCAGTAGTTCAAGTTGTCCAACGTTTTTGTCATTACATTTTGTTACAAAAAACAACTGTGATTTCTAATTATAACCCGATGATGTATATTCTGACTAAACAATTGGTTGGGGGAAAATATTTTAAATGGATATTTATCCTTCAAGAGTTTGATTTAGAATTTGAAAAATCCAAATCAAAGAAATCACTAGTGTTCGCCGAATTTATGTGTGACTTCCCGAATACTCAGACAAAAACTGTGGTAGAGAATCTGATCACTGACAAATATATTTTCTTATCAGTACGTTAGATCCTTGGTATGGGGATATCATCATTTATCTCCAAACCCAAACATTTCAGGCTGAAATTTCATGTTCACATCGATGAAATATCCATTACCAATCTCAGCAATACAATATTGTTGGGGACACGATTTATCATCATGGTGCAGATTCTGTATTTCGACGATGTTTGACTCATGAAGAGACTGAATGAGTTTTGAATGAATACCATTCTGGAGCATGTGGCAGTCATATGTATGGGTATGCCACAACCCAAAAGATATTGCACGCTGGTTATTTTTTGCTGTCATTATTCAAAGATTACATTCTCGTAGTCCGAAAATACCATAACTATCGGATATTTGATTAGAACATGTGTGCACCACCAGCTCCTCTTCACCCCATAATTGTTGTCAGTCCTTTTACAAAATGGGGCATTTATTTCATTACATGTAACCCCCACACAGCTAGGGGGCATGGGTATACTATTCTCGTAGTATATTATTTTACAAAATGGGCCGAGGAAATGCATACATTTGCGGCAGATGGAAAAACTGCAACTACATTTGTATTCAATCACGTTATTTCTCAATTCAGTGTACCCCAAGCTATCATTACTGATCATGGGAGTCATTTTCGAAACATCATGATGACCGAACTTTCCAACCAACTTGGCCTACGCCATGATAAATCTACTCCATATTATCTGCAGCCTAATGGTCAGGTTGAAACCGTTAATAAAGTTTTAACCACTATGATTAAAAGGATAATCAGAATTTTGAATTGGCATACTATGCTTTTCTCAGCACTTTGGGCATACCAAAACCTCAGAAAAAAATGCAACAGGGTTCACTCCTTTTCAAATAGTCTATCCTTTAGAAGTTGTGTTACCAATTGAATGTGAAATACCTTCACTCCAATTAGCCATAGAGTTACTACCAGCCACTTCTGAGGAGGAGAAATGATTTTTATACTTAGCACAATTAGATGAGACTCAGCGCACTGCTGCATTAGCAGCTGAAGCTCATAAAAAACATGTTAAAGCTTAGTACGGTCGGAGTGTTACACCTCATGTTTTTTCGGAAGGTGATCTAGTATTGGTATATGAACAAGCTAACGATAAACTAGGAGCTGGGAAATTCGAACCCATGTGGCATGGTCCTTATATTGTCAAGAAAGTGCTTGAAAAAGGGGCTTATGAATTGATTGATTATGACGGGGTCTCTTTAGATAAACCCAGAAATGGAGTTTATCTGAAGAGATATTATGCTTGATTTTTTGTGTGAAGATAATACCTATACATTAGTTATTTTTCTAAGATTAGCTTCTTTAGATCAGATGAGTGTGTCTAGTTTAAGTTTGTGTTGACTACTATTCCTGCTTATCTTGATTACTCTTGATATTGTAGATGTCGACATCCCTTCAAGCGTAAATTGGTTTTTGTGATGGTGCCTATCGTAGTACACAGAATATCTCTTCCACAGCCTGGGTTATCTATTCACCCACCGATGAGTTAGTTTCTATACACGGGTTAAGCCTTTGTGAAACAACGAATAATGTTTCGGAATATAGCACAGTGATTGAGCTACTATCTGATGCCATTTCATTTGGCATTCATCATTTGATCGTTGGTTTAGATTCAAAATTCATTGTATTACATTTAAATAGAGTATACGCAATTAAAAATCCACTATTACTGAGATTATTTTTAAAGGTTCGTCTCTTGGAAAGGCAGTTTGATTACATCGAATATCAACACATTCCAAGAATATTAAATAAATTGGATGATGCATTAGCTAATAATGCTATAAATATACATTTGCGACATTAAAAAAGTAAATTAAAACAACATTCGATATGTGTTGAAAAAGATAGCCAAAAAAAGTAGTCATATCATAGATAGAGTTTGTGTTTCAAAAAATATTACATCGTCTAGGACCATAGGTTTAAAACACCTTATGATCTAAAATATAGTGATACAAAAAACAAAAATACAATAGTTTGCAATGATCATCCACTATCCCTGCTGATGATCATGATAATATACTATCGCCCGCGCCACTCTACGGAGGTATCTCCGAAACTGGCCAGTAACACCAGCAACGTGCCTCTGGAGATGGAGAGGAATATCATCCAACATTGTCTCTGGGATTTCTCTAGTCAACATTTCCAGGTTGTGCTCTAAGTCAGTAATAATCTCTGCTGCCTGGTTATGTGGCAGTGCAATAGGATCTATCGGCTTCCTCTCGAAGCGGCGGAGATTGGCTGGTCTTCATGGACCAACATCTGCATTTAAAATTTTTGTTATTAGTATTGGATGATTGAAAAAAAAAAAAAAAATTAGTGTTAAAACACATCAAAACAATTCATTTAGTTGATTCATCCCATTGCATCCCTAGAGGTAAGGACATCTCGGGGTCTCCTCGAAAGTCTATGCCTGCATACGGGAAATCCTCGATAGCAAAGATTTGGTTCTCTAAGTAATGAAAATTGATGGAGTGAATCAGACTACTATGCAGTCATCACCACTGTGGTGAGCCATCAGTGCCACCCATTGTACCATACAAGGCTCTCTAGGCACACCACGATTAACAGAGATCAACTGAGCGGCAAGCGATGGAATCCTTTCCAAATTGAAATATACTAAAATCGCTCCATACTCAAAAATTTTCAACTTTAAGTTCTTCGCTCTGGTAAGTTGACCCTTCATGTTGCTTAACACCCCTTCCAACCAATTGAATATTGTACCTTTGTAAGTCTCGATAGCTGTCTGCATTTGTGACTTGGTAGCCACATGTGGAGCTGCACTTCCACATAATCTAGTAATGGTGAATGGAATGAATTTCAGCTCAATACGTATGATATTTTTTATGTCTATCCGGTTTTCTTTGGAATCAAATTCTTCATTAGAAAATTCTTGTTTGTAGCTAGCGATAGGCAAAACACCTTCCCTAGCTCCAAACGAAGAGATAGGTTCACCTCTTTTTGATAAATCGGTGAGGAAGTAGATGTCTTTAAGCTCAATTTCTAGCTTGTGATCTCCAATGATAAGACATTGTGCCTGAATGTCCCATTTATTCACCAGCCAGGCTATTAGCTCTACCTGTGGTCTCATTCCCTAAATAGCCCAAAATTTGTATAGTCTGCAATTTCTCAAAACACGCATTGTGTTTGGATTATTCATTGCCACATCATCTACCTCTTCATGCTCCCGTTCTAACCACTCCAACATTGTGCAATGACCTGCAATGGATGCATTTAATGGTTAGAAGCTATTAGAGTGAAAATATTTATCCATTTTTGAGAGTGTTATTGCCTAAATCTACCTCAGGCTAAAAAACGCAGAGTTCAGGGTAACATCAAACCACGCTCAGTCTGGTAGCTAGCCCTACCAGAACAGGAGAGGGCTCTCTCCGAGTCAGTCTCAGCGGAAAGTAATCAATAGGGCTTGAGATGACTGAAATAAAAGCTAATTTTAGGCTAGGTATATAAGTGAAGGAGTTTGATTGTGTTTTTGGGGTTTTTTGTTGGATCAAGGGAGAGGCAGTTTTGGGTGCGAGGATTAGGCCTAGTTTTTGCAGAGTTCTGATTGGGGCAAGGTAGGCAATAGTTTATATGCTTTAGCTCGAGTATATGGATGGATTAGACCTATGAGGATCTGAAGAGGGAAATAGGGTCTCAAGATTCCTCCTCAAACAGATGAAAACATGAAAAACTAAACAAAAATGGAGGTAGAGCAATGCAAACCAATGAATTCTACCTTTATAACTTGTTTATTCAGTTTAATAAAAAATAAGAATGAAAATGGAACACATAAACATCAGTGAGCATATATATACATAGAGGAAAACACCATCAAAACACAAAGCCACAAGGATCCCAAAGAGGGTTGCAAACCCTGGTCTATTCCTTTGCCAAAATTGCAGAATGAAATGTACAATGAAGTGCTAGCAATCCCAAATGTCCAACCCTGAAAATGACTGAGAAAATACATCATATAGACAAGCTTAACCCATTCCCATGCCTCTAGGGGTCGAGCTCATCATTCTAGGAGCTGTTTCAACCATATCTAAACTAGGAACTAGAAAATAGGCCATGAAACAACTTGCCTCTATATTCTAGGAAACTGATCCATTCACTCACATTTCACCTTTTAGTGAATGAATATTCTAGAACAAGTATAAATGTGCCAAAATTACATCATTGTTATGAAATTACATCAAGGTGGATCAAAAGTTACATGAAAAAGTGAAACTGGCCAAAACTAGGCGAAATTTTGAGCTATGGAGTGAAAAATAGGCCAAAATCCTCTATTCTCCGCGCCCAAAATCTCTATGCATAGCACAAATTTGGAGCTGATTTTAAGGACCTTCTTGAAGTCCAAATTGATCTCATGATAGCTTGTTCGAAACCCCTTCCTGTCGACTTTCCAACCCAAGTGGAATTTCTGGATTTGGTGTCCATTTTCCCCTCCAAAAGTTCAATCTACCGAGACTGGTTCCTGTGTGTGCAAAAAGTGGCAGAAAGGCCATTTTCAAGGTGTTTTTGACCCTTTAGGCAACCCAGAACTTGATGAAATTCTTAGGCCATTCCTGAGCATGAATAAATTTTCATAAAAAAATCTAGAAATACCAAGTTTTCCTCCAGAGGATCTCCCAATCGTAAGCGCGCACCAAGTGGCGCTACGCATCGGGCAGAAAAACCTGTTTTGTGACCAAAAAATTCAAAAATGACAAAATTTTCTCCAAATTCCTTGAAATTTGGACTAAAGGTCCTTCATCAAGCGCTATGCTTAGCCAAAGAAGCTTCATCCAAGATTTGGAGCTTCTCATCTCGGATGGGCTTCTTCGAGCAACTCGACGGTTTTCACGGATGTTTTGCAACTCCATGATCATCTGTTGATCCTCCAACTGCTTGTTGCGCTGCTCCAGATAGTTTATGATCCACTGAGCTCTTTGCAACTTGTCATTCAATGTGTCAATCTTAGCTTTATGCTCCTGAATGATATCCCTCAGTTTTGAGCTTGGAGAGCTCAAATCCTCATCAAGCAATATGAAATAAGCATCATGGCCTCTTGAAGGACCCTCCTCCTACATAGGCCTCTTTCCTCTGTCCTGTACCTATAGCTATGCTGATGACGATGGCAACGAGACCCCTTCCACCCCGGGTGGAGATAGTACTCGTCAGGCTGCTACAAATAATGCTCTCGTGCCTCTCTGATAAGTAACAAATACTGGCACACCGATGATAGGCTCTGTCTTGGGACCTTCAAAATGATGTGAAGGCTCACCTACATCATGAAAAATATCTGCAGGAGGCTGAGGGGCTGTGAAGAAGTCATGGGAAATGAAATCTTCCCATGTAATTCCCTTCAATCCAAGATGATGTACCACAATCATCTTGATGAGCGCATAATGATAAATGATGTTGTACTGCTGCTCTGGAGTCTTCTTCTGCATAAGAGTAGTCATCCTCTCTATGTTTCGGTACATGAAATATGGAATATTCATCATCCTTACTCTCGTGAAATGCATCAATAGTCTGACGTGGTATGCATAAAGGCATGAGAACCGGCCCTCACAACTGAAGTACCTGATAATGAGTCTCATCAATGGTGCATAAGATTCCTTCAAGAACTGGAACGGGAATATCCTGCTGAGCTGCCTCATATAGCCAGGCCTGATGTTTGGCTCGTAATGTACTCTATCCACTTGCTATCTTTTGTTCCACTCCTCACCTACATTCGGTATTCCTGTTGCTCAAGAAATGGTTTCTGGTGTCAAGGTGAAATTTACACCAGCGAGTGTGACCTGAACATCTCGCAAATGTAAAACAAACAACCTGGCTAACTCCTGATGATGCTGAATCTGAGCAACCCTCTCACAGTACTGATAACATGACTGCTCTCAGAAACACACCATAGCAAGTGGGAAAGCCTGTTTAGTCAGTGAGGTGAGCTCCTCTCTCACATGTTTTCCTCCTTTATGAGGCCTTCTCGGTACATGAAGCTCTGTGGTAGAATCATTGTTTTTCTCATATGATGAATCTGTGTCCGTCATGGTGTTGCAATGTGTATGAAAAGTGTATGTTTGATTGGTTGAAAATGAGAAATGAAGACTTGGTTTTTATTGCGTCCAATTTCCAAATGTATGCCAAGTAGGAAGGGACTGTGGGAAAAAAGGGACAATGGGTATAGTGGACTGTGGGAAATAGTACAGTGGTAAAAATGTGATTCATTCAAGTGAATTTTACAATGTGGGGACAGTCACTTGACTGTGTTTGGGAATTGGGAATTTTGGAAATGATATGGGAGATGGTAGGGTTTAGGGATAGGGATAATAGGATTTTAGGAACAAGTGATATGAGTGATTTTATAAGGGAATAGAGAAAAAGGGGAGGCAAAGTATGATGATATTGCAGTGATGAAGAAGGGAACCATAGATGGAGGATGGGATTTGCAATACTTGGCACAAAAATCAGACCTTTAAACCACCAATTTTAAAACCCTAAGGAGCATATTTTGATATGAATATAGGGTTTATATTTTCAAACTCCAAACTTTCAAATTTTTCAAAACCAATCTTTCAACCATACCAAACACTAGCTAATAGCAATATCAAGGTTAATCAGACTTACTCGGAGCAAAAATATTTGAGTCGATTCGATTTTTGATGAAGTAGTAGTGAAAATCGGCTTGGAGGCTCTGTGTGCCACGCAGAAAACCCAGTGCACCGCGCTCACTGTATGCATCGCACAAGAGAAAATTAACACTGTGAACCACGACTATGTGCATCACGACATGCCAATGCACCGCGACCTTTCTCCTGTGCGCCGCGCAGCACTCCAATACCCAGTTTCGCCTTCAAACTCACGATTTCGTTCCTCCACAATTTTCCCTTGAGTCTTTAACCACTTATTGCATACAAATGAAATTTTAATGGTGAAAATATCTCTTATAGTCATGGCTTTGATTTTTGTTTTGCAAATACCCACTTTCTTATGTTTTAGCTTTGGCACTTTTTTCACTTTTAATACAAACTCTGTTTTTGTTTCCATTTTGAATTTTTGACTGAAATGACGAAACTCTTGTCTATTTTTTGCAGGGATCACTGGCATGGAACTTGGCAAAGGCGACTAGGGTTGCGCCTAAAGATTTTGAAAACAGAAAATTTTCGAAAATATACATGGAAATTTATTGCAAAGAACAAAACGATGATTTTCTTCAAAATAAAGTTTTGAAGAAAAGTCAAGATCTTACATTCTAATGATGAAATTTCTTGAGATGAAAAATTATTTTGATCCTCCCTCTGGCCTGCTGGCATTATTAAAAAATTTTAAGACTAAAATTTGTGACACCCTAGACCTAATGACTGAAATGGCTCTTTTCCCACCAAAATACCAAACATTGACTGCCATTGACTGTAAAATAATTTTGATGAACATCGATGAACAAACCTGAGCTAGCAGGTACAGAACACGAGGGACATGAGCGACAAGACCCTTCCATCAGAAGACTGATGCTCCTAATGGAATGCACATGACTGATCTGAATGAGAAACCTAAAAATGAAATGCAACAAAAGAGAATTTTGATGTCTGACGAAGGGATGAACAAACCGAATCTAACATTGGCTCCAATGGGGATGGTAGCTCCTTGGAGGTGCCAAGAACTATAGATCTTTGGAAAGCAGATAGTGCCTTCATCCATTGGGCTATGGAATCCACGATTTGACAAATCAACACAAGAACCTTGACTCGTTTATTGACTGAAAATCTGACTCAAAATGACTCAACTTTGAAACTGAAATGACTGAACAAAACTGACACGAAAAACTCAAACTAAAACTGCAATCCATATTCAGAATTATAGCCTTCACTTCGGGCCCCAAACTAAAGAAAAGATCACAGTGCACTCTTGCAATGAAATTGAAATAAATGGTATGTACAATGACAATGTAATCAGTAGAAAACATCTTAGAAATGGTACCGCTTAAGCAGCTGACCATTGACCGACCCTCCCAGACAATCTTCCCCGTTCATCTCCTTCAGAAGAAAAGCGTTCTGACCTCGATATCCATCGATTTTAAAGGGTCCTTTCTAGAGATTTTCGAACTTACCGTGCTTACCTTTATCCTCATTTCTGGCATCCCATTTCAACACCACTTCTTCCAGTTGGAATTTGTCCACCTTTGCTTTCCTGTCGTAGATCTTCTTGATTATATCCTACAACTTGAATTTTTTTTGAAAAACTTCTTCCCTCGTCTGCTGCAAATGGATCATTTGATTTATTCGTCTCTGCATATGATCTTCTTCACTGCCAGCTTCCTGTAGAAGTTTTACCACCGGGACCGCGAGAGAGGTAGGGAACACTATATAAACTCCATAAACCAACTCAAAGGGGGACATACTGATGGATTTCTTCTGACTTACCCGATCAGCCCATAATGCATTGACCAGCTTCTTATGCCAACTCTTCTTGTTTATTTCCAACAACTTTTTAATGATGTTGACTAAAGATTTGTCGGAAGATTCTGCCAATCTGTTGCCTTGTGGATGATAGGCGGTTGAATGTCCCAAAATGATTTTATACTTGTCAGAAAACTCAATCATCTTTTTTGATTTGAAAGCTGCTGCGTTATTAGTGATCAACTTATTCGGGCAACCAAACTGAGACAAAATGTTATTCTCAAGGAAGGAAATGATTACTGAATCTGTAGCTTTCCTGGTGGGAACTGCTTCAATCCATTTTGTGAAATAATATGTCGCTGTTAGGATCCATCTATGATGTCCCGAAGAAGCGGGATGAATTTCGCCAATGAAATCCAAACCCCACTGCTGAAAGGGAGCACTCACCTCAATGGGCTTAAGCGAAAAAGGCTGCAATTTCCGCCTACCTTCAAAAATATGACATTCATGGTAGCTTTTGACAGTCCTATACACATCAGCAAATAATTTCGGCCAATAGTACCCCGCTCTCAAAATCTTATTGGCTGTTGTTTTCCAAAACAGGTGACCGCCACAATCTCCTTTGTGAAAATCCTCCATAACCTGCTTTGCTTCTTCTTCCACCAAAAAATTCAGAAAAAAACCACCGGGATCTTTCCAATAAAGTGAATTATTCAAAACACAAAACTTAGCAGCCT
This sequence comes from Pinus albicaulis, assembly GCA_034641835.2. Lineage (NCBI taxonomy): Eukaryota > Viridiplantae > Streptophyta > Pinopsida > Pinales > Pinaceae > Pinus > Pinus albicaulis. The sequence goes on from CM076584.1 coordinate 1,394,323,774, forward strand.
TTAATTTCAGAGTTCTACTTTTGTTTCTAGCCATGCCGAGTGGTGGTGACAAATTTTGAAGCACATATACAATATCTGAATACCAAGGATATGTCACAAAAAATTTTGATACCTGAACTGATGAACTTTCCTCATTATCTTCAGACATAGCAGTGATAAGATTGATGTCCAAAGCGTGCAAATTCGATTCAGCCATTAACTTTTCCAGCCCTTATCCTTCAATAATCTTGGTGGGCTTTATCTCCACATCATACTCCAACAAGGCAGCAATCCATCTACCCCGTCTCCCTTCCGGATCTTTTTTCACTAGAACATCCTTCATAGCAGCGTTAGGAAAATAAGCAATAATATGAGAATGCAGAATATATACTTGGAAATATTTCAACTCCTTCACAAGAGAGAGAGCTTGCTTTTCAATTATGTTATATTTTAGGGCTGCATCTCTTATGGTACGGCTGAAAAAAGCAATTGGTTTTTCATGTCCATCTCTTTTTTGCATTAATAATACTACCATAGTATGTTTCGAAGCAAAAGAGAACAAAATAAAATCCCGAGTGTAATCCGGGCTGATCAAAACCAAAGCTGATGAAAGAACCAACTTCACTAAATTGAAAGACTTAACCGCCTCTTCAGACCACTTTACTACACTATCCTTCTTTAACATGTCTATAATCTCTCTTAGATGTTCAACAAGGTTAGGCACAAAACGGCGTAAAAAATTCATCTTACCATTAAAAGACTGAATCTCCTTCTTATTCCGGGGAAGATCAATTTTCTGAATTGCTTCAACTCAAGCTGGGTCAATACGGATGCCATCTTTTGAAATAATGTGACCGAGAAGTTTTCCCTCATCCATGGCAAACAAAATTTTCTTCGAATTGAGTGACACACCATACTTTCTACATCGCTGAAAAACAATTTTCAAATGGTAAAGATGTTCTTCATCAGAATTGGAAAAGACTGTCAAATCATCAAGATACACAACTAAGAAAACATCTTTCTCATTCGCGAATGCCATATCCATTGCACGCTGAAATGTCACACCAACATTCTTCAAACCGAAAGGCATTTTGGCGTAATGGAAAGTTCCCCACGGAGTGATGAACGCTGTTCTGTCTCTATCATCCTCATGGACCAAAATTTGGTTATACCCAGAATAACCATCTAGTAGTGACATACGAGATGCTCCAACTACTCGCTGCAATATGTGATCCATTTTGGGCAGTGGATAATTGTCTTTCAAAGAAACCTTGTTAAAATTCCAAAAATCAATGCACAAATGAATCTCACCTGTCTTTTTGCGAATGGGCACCAAATTGGAAATCCAATCTGAAAATCTTATAGGAACAATGATACCAGCCTTGTATAATCGATTCACCTCTTTTTCAATCGAGGGCAGCCATTTCGGATTTATCCTTCTCAACTTCTGCCTGAAGGGCTTATGATTTGGCTTAATAGGAATGGTGTGCTGAATTATATTGGTATCATACGTCTTTAAATCTGAATAGTCCCAACCAAAAGCATCAGTAAAAGAAGACAACAAACTCACATATTTTTCTTTTACCTCCGGTGGCAATGATTTGGATAACTTCACCATCTTTGGATTTTTAGTTGTTCCAATGTTCACGTCTTCAACTCCCTTTTCAGTTGGCCGCAAGGTTGGCTTTCTAGCTACGTCATCTTGATCAAAGAGTTCCTCTAAGGGTATCAAACCCTTAGGAATGACATTATCTTTCAGCTGCAACACTTCCATCTGATTTATTTTCACATTAGCCTCACCATCATCGTACTCTATGTCAATTGAGGTGCCTTTGAATTTACCTTTGTTCTACAGAAATTCATCAATATCATCATCATCTTGGAATACTTTCCAAAACCTTTGATTATCCAGGACAGTTGGATGATGTTTCACATGGATTTCGAACTTATTACTTGAGTTCATTGGGATCTTCAAATTACTAGCTTCCTTAGCAAGAGCATCCGCAATACCATTCTGAATGCGAGGGATACAAGTCAAAGTATAGTCTGAAAAATAACTTCAATATATCAAGAACAAAATTTCGATAAGCCCGCATCCGAGGATGCTTAGCTTGATACTCACCCTTCACTTGCTTAATTACCAACTCGGAGTCGCCATAGACTGCAATTCTCTTAGCATTCAACTTCCTAAGTATTTTCAGACCAGCAATCAAGGCTTCGTATTTTGCCTCATTATTCGAACAATCAAATGCTAATTTGTATGAACAAACTCTCACATTACTAGGTACCTTGTTTGGGGCGGAAAAATGACTATTTACCCAAATGTCGATTCCAGCACCATCACTCCCGACTGCACCATCGAAATCCATAGTCCATAAACCTTCTTCATCTTCTTCCAAGTGCTGAAATTTCATTTGCTCTGTTATTTCTGCTTGTTGTCCTTCAACTTTCTGCTTCTTTTGGGAGGCTGATTTCTCAGCGGAACTCTCAAGTTCTTGTCTCTCTTTCATCAAAACTTCTCTAAAATTTTCTGTAATCTCTGGAATGTTCTTTGCTTCAACTAACTGACTATCTACATCATTGAAACTATCTGAATACAAAACAAAAGACTCTAAATTTGTATGTAGATAATTAATCGGATGATTTACCGATTTCTCCTTGCTGGTGATCATATACTTCATCTTTTGTTCCCAATATAATCTTCTCATCTGACCGAACATAGGAATGGTAGCATAGGAGAAATCAAACTGCAATGTTCCCTTCAATTTTTCTCCCCAAGATCTAGAAAGAAGAATGCCAAATCTTGGAGGAATGTCTACCACAACCACGTCCATCAAAACATTCTTCGCTGGAATCTAATCTAAACTTACCACCAAATCCTTAATAAGCCCAATGCATCTTACTCTGATGGAATCAAAAGAATACAGATCATGATATTTCCGAGTGCTGTCCAATCCCAATTTCTCCATAATCGCCTTCGGCATGAGATTGTGAGAAGCTCCAGAATCAAATATGGCATTATGTAACACAAAATCATGCAATCTAAGCCTGATATAAAAGGGTGGCACATCACTATCGGGAGACTCACCATCCAATGCTAGTCCAAATATCAACTCAGGTTGATCATCTTCCACATCCAGCATATCAGAAATTGGATCGAAATTCAGAATTTTAGATACTTGACCCTTGTAGCTGCTAATTTTCATTAACTCAGTCAAAGGAATGGAAACTTTCAACTTAGCAATATCACTCTCTAAGTTAAAAGCTGAAGTATTTTCTGCCTCTTTGGCTGGAGCATCCTTCTTTTTAGCTTTCTCCCTCAATACAATTGGCTGATTTGATCTTTCACTTGCTGATGGAGACTTACTTGTAGTAGGATCAGCTACATCTTTTCCCTTCTTTTGTGCAATGGGTGTATCATTCTTTAATGCTGAAACTTCCTTTCTCTTGTGGATTGGGTTGATAGGCACATCTCTGTTTCTAAGTGAATATTGTTTCTGTTGGGCAGACAAAGCATTCATATAACCTCTCTGATACTCATCAGACTCTTCTTAAAGAGTTGTCTCATTTGCCAAGATAAAATCCTCATCGCTTTGTTCAGCTGGACTTTTTGCATACTCCTCGTCTTCAATGATAAAGGTTGGCATGTCATCAGGTGTAAAAAAGTGATTTTCTTCTCCAATTACATTGTCTTCATCATCTGATTCGGGACCAACGAAATTCTTCTATAAAGGAGTTTTTACCTGCTGTTGTGGCGGTGGTTCTTCTGCTCGCTGCTCTCATTGTTTGATCCTGAATTGAGGTTGCTTCTTTCCACGGAAGTTGGGATTTCTGATCTGTGGTTCGGGCTTATCAAGTGTCATTATTTCAAACATATTTTCCACTTTGCGAAGTAGTTGATCTGAAGTAGAAGCTTCTTCCTTTATCATGACTTTCTTCTCTGCTTTCAATCTAGCTCTCTCGTCATTCAAATTTGCTTCCACACTCACCGCAATTTTCTGCATATCCTCCAAAGTGGGCGGATCTCTTTCTCGTAATGAATAGGCCATGTCTGGATCGAAACCATCAGGAAACTTAAGCAAATATGACTTCTTAGATGGCCTCAAATCATCAGGAATTGCATTATAAACCGCATTAAATCTAATAATATAGTCTTGGACGGACTCACCAGCATTGCGCTTGATCTTGGTATATTCAGAAGTGATTTTAAGAGGATCTTTATTTTCTTCCCACCGGTCTAAAAATTGTGTCTGCAGCTCAGCCAATGTAGCAATACTTCTAGGCTGCAAAGCTCTGAACCACTTATGTACTTCACCTCCAAAAGTTTGCACAAACAATCTCATAGTCACATTTTCTTCATCAATTTCATGAAGATCAAAGAAGTCTGCCATTCTATCAATATGCTGCTAAACAGGAACACTCTGAGGGGTACCATCAAACAATGGGATCTTACTTTGATAATCTGCGGGCATAGCATCCAAGTTTGGAGGCAGGATGAGGGGTGCAAATCTAGCGGCCATTGCTCTTGGTGGATTTATAATCTTTCTTGGAGAAATAGGAGGAGTAGGAGTAGTAGATGTATGGAGGGTATGTGGTGGGGATGGAGAAGAAAATACTGCAGATTTTTTATCAGAATTAGATGGTTGCACGGGAATAGTAGGAATGAAAGGAGGCTGGGTATGAAATTGTGAATCAGAAGTAACTGTTGATGGACCAAGAGTTTCAGAAGCAGATTCGATAAACTCAGGAATATTTGTTGACACAATTGAGTTTTTAATGTTAAAGATGTAACTATCAATGGATCTATTAGCTTGTTCAATCTCAAGATACTTGATAAACTATGGATTTATGACAGTAGAACCAATAGCACTTTCAGATTTAGTTTCAAACAACGACAACTCAAATTGATCATCAAACTCAATATCTTCAAGGAATTCAAATACGATAGGGCATGAATGAGATTTGAACAGAGGGATTATGGGACTTTCTCGACGAAGTATTCTTTAAATCATATTAGGATTATCATACACTGGAGGTGGATCGGGATCCGGATTTGCTCTAGTATGTCTTCTGGAAGCCAGTGTGTTGGATTAATTTCAAAAATCAAAGGGACAAAACCAACTTGTTTAGCCTATCAAATTCTAGACTCATCACCCAAAAGTCCAGAACGATCTGATATACTAGGGTAATTCACAAAACAAGTGTCATGTTCACAAGCTAGACCGGAGATTGACTGAAGCAACGTTTATCTACTTCCGCTAATGCAAAGCAAAAGCGTTTCGAAGGCTACCTGGCATAACTTCAAGCTCCGTCTGTAGCTTATAAAAAATTAACACCAACAAGCAAACCATGTTCTTCCTTAGTATGGTCACCACTATGTTATTGCCTAAATCTACCTCAAGCTGAAAAAGGCAGAGTTTAGGGTAACATCAAACCACGCTCAGTCTGGTAGCTAGCCCTACCAGAACAGGAGAGGGCTCTCTTCGGGTCAATCTTAGCGGAAAGTAATAAATAGGGCTTCAGATGATTGAAATAAAAGCTAATTTTAGGCTAGGTATAGAAGTGAAGGAGTTTTATTATGTTTTTGGGGTTTTTTGTTGGATCAAGGGGGAGGCAGTTTTGGGTGTGGGGATTAGGCCTAGTTTTTGCAGAGTTCTAATTGGGGCAAGGTAGGAAATAGTTTAGATGCTTTAGCTTGAGTATATGGATGGATCAGACCGGTGAGGAGCTAAAGAGGGCAAGAGGGTCTCAAGAGTCCTCCTCAAACAGATGAAAACATGAAAAACTAAACAAAAATGGAGGTAGAGAAATGCAAACCAATGAATTCTACCTTTATAGCTTGTTTGTTCAGTTTAAGAAGAAAGAAGAATGAAAATGGAACACCCAAACATCAATGAAATTATAGATACATAGAGGAAAACACCATCAAAACACAGAGCCACAAGGATCCCAAAGAGGGCTGCAAATCGTGGTCTATTCCTTTGCCAAAATTGCAGAATGAAATGTACAATGAAGTGCTTGTAATCCCAAATGTCCAACCCTGAAAATGACTGAGAAAATACATAATATAGACAAGCTTAAACCATTCCCATGCCTCTAGGGGTCTAGCTCATCATTCTAGGAGCTATTTCAACCATATCTAAACTAGGAACTATAAAATAGGCCATGAAACAACTTGCCTCTATATGCTAGGAAATTGATCCATTCACTCACATTTCACCTTTTAATGAATGAATCTTCTAGAAAAAGTAAAAATGTGCCAAAATTACATCATGGTTATGAAATTACATCAAGGTGGATCAAAAGTTACATGAAAAAGTGAAACTGGCCAAAACTAGGCGAAATTCTAAGCTGTGGAGTGAAAAATAGGCCAATATCCTCTATGCATCGTGCCCAAAATCTCTATGCATAGCACAAATTTGGAGCTGATTTTGAGGTCCTTCCTGAAGTAAAAATTGAGCTCATGATAGCTCGTTCAAAATCCCTACCTGTCAAATTTCCAACCCAAGTGGAATTTCTGGATTTGGTGTCAATTTTCCCCTCCAAAAGTTCAATCTCCCAAGACTGGTTCCTGTGTGTTCAAAAAGTGGCAGAAAGGCCATTTTCAAGGTGTTTTTGGCCCTTTAGGCAACCCAGAACTTGATGAAATTCTTAGGCGATTCCTGAGCATGCATAAATTTTCATAAAAAATCTAGAAATACCAAGTTTTCCTCCAGAGGATCTCCCAATCGTAAGCGCGTGCCAAGTGGCGCTACGCGTCGGGCAGAAAAACCTGTTTTGTGACCAAAAAATTCAAAAATGACAAAATTTTCTCCAAATTCCTTGAAATTTGGACTGAAGGTCCCTCATCAAGCGCTATGCTCAGCCAAAGAAGCTTCGGCCAAGATTTTGATCCTATCATGTTTTTGACGATGTTTCAGTGCCCTCCTTAGCCTCGCTTTCAGGATCTTGATTTTTGCTTTGCAAACATGTGTGCGTGCCCAATAGTGATTTTTCATGTGCCTGAGTATATTTTTCTCCTTGTTTGCCTTCTCCAACAGCTTCTTGAGATGAATGTTGACTCTCTCGAGCCAAGTCTCCCTATCGACCTCAAACTCCCGCTCAATAGGCGTCATCTCGGATGGGCTTCTTCAGGCAACTCATCGGTTTTCATGGATGTTTTGCAACTCCATGATCGTCTGCTGATCCTCCAAATAATTTTTGCATTGATCCAGATAGCATATGGTCCACTGAGCTCTCTGAAACTTGTCATTCAATGTGTCGATCTCAGTTTTCTGCTCTTGAATGATATCCCTCAGTTTTGAGCTTGGAGAGCTCAAATCCTCATCAAGCAATATGAAATCAACATCATGGCCTCTTGAAGGGCCCTCCTCCTGCATACGCCTCTTTCCTCTGTCTTGTACCTGTACCTATGCTAATGACGACGGCAACGAGACCCCTTCCACCCCGGGTGGAGATAGTACTCGTCGGGCTGCTGCGAATAATGCTCTCGTGCCTCTCTGATAAGTAACAAATATTGGCACACCAATGATAGGCTGTGTCTCGGGACCTTCAAACTGATGTGAAGGATCACCTGGATCATGAAAAATCTCTGGAGGAGGCTGAGGGGCTGTGAAGAAGTCATGGGAAATGAAATCTTCCCATGCGATGCCCTGCAATCCAAGCTAATGTACCACAATCATCTTGATGAGCGCATAATGATAAATGATGTTGTACTGCTGCTCTGGAGTCTTCTTCTGCACAAGAGTAGTCATCCTCTCTATGTTTTGGTACATGAAATATGGAATATTCATCATCCTTACTCTCGTGAAATGAATCAATAGTCTGATGTGGTATGCATAAAGGCGTTAGAACCGACCCTCACAAATGAAGTACCTGATAATGAGTCTCATCAATGGTGCATAATATTCCTTCAAGAACCAGAATGGGAATACCCTGCTGAGCTACCTCACATAGCCAGGCCTGATGTATGGCTCGTAATGTACTCTATCCACTTACTGTCTTTTGTTCCACTCCTCACCTACATTCGGTATTCCTGTTTCCTGAGAAATGGTTTCTGGTGTCAAGGTGAAATTTACACCAGCGAGTGTGACCTGACCATCTCGCAAATGGAAAACAAAAAACCAGGCTAACTCCTGATGATGCTGAATCTGAGCAACCCTCTCACAGTACTGATAACATGACTGCTCTTGGAAACACGCCATACCAAGTGGGCAAGCTTGTAATTGAGTCAATGAGGTGGGCTCCTCTCTCACATGTTTGCCTCCTTTACGAGGCCTTCTCGGTACATGAAGCTCTATGGTAGAATCACTATTTTTCTCATATGATGAATCTGTGTCCGTCATGGTGTTGCAATGTGTATGAAAAATGTATGTTTGATTGGTTGAAAATGAGAAATGAAGACTTGGTGTTTATTGCCTCCAATTTCCAAATGTATGCCAAGTAGGAAGGGACTGTGGGAAAAAAGGGACAGTGGGTATAGTGGATTGTGGGAAATAGTACAGTGGTAAAAATGGGATTCATTCAAGTGAATTTTGCAATGTGGGGACATTCACTTGACTATGTTTGGGAATTGGGAATTTTGCAAATGATATGGGAGATGGTAGGGTTTAGGGACAGGGATAATAGAATTTTAGGAACAAGTGATATGAGTGATTTTATAAAGGAATAGGGAAAAAAAGGGAGGCACAGTATGATGATATGGCAGTGATGAAGAAGGGAACCACAGATGGAGGATGGGATTTGCAATAATTGGCACAAAAATCAAACCTTTAAACCACCAATTTTAAAACCCTAAGGAGTAGATTTTGATATGAATATAGGGTTTATATTTTCAAACTCCAAACTTTAAAATTTTTCAAAACCAATCTTTCAACCATACCAAATACTAGCTAATAGCAATAGCAAGGTTAATCAGACTTACTCGGAGCAAAAATATTTGAGTCGATTCGATTTTTGATGAAGTAGTAGTGAAAATTCGCTTGGAGGCTCTGAGCGCTGTGCACAAAACCCAGTGTGCCGCACTCACTGTATGCATCGCACAAGAGAAAATTAACACTGTGAACCATGACTGTGTGCGTCGCGACATGCCAATGCACCGTGACCTTTCTCCTGTGCGCCGCGCATCACTCCAATACCCAATTTCGGCTTCAAACTCACGATTTCGTTCCTCCACAATTTTCCCTTGAGTCTTTAACCACTTCTTGCATAAAAATGACATTTGAATGGTGAAAATATCTCTTATAGTCATGGCTTTGATTTTTTTTTTTCAAATACCCACTTTCTTATGTTTTAGCTTTGGTACTTTTTTTAGTTTTAATACAAACTCTGTTTTTGTTTCCATTTTGACTTTTTGACGGAAATGACGAAACTCTTGTCTTTTTTTGCAGGGATGACTGGAACGGAACTTGGAAAAGGTGACTAGGGCCTCACCTGAAGATTTTGACAATTGAAAATTTTCAAAAATATACATGGCAATTTATTGCAAAGAACAAAATGACGATTTTCTTCAAAACAGAGTTTTGAAGAAAGGTCAAGATCTTACATTCTAACGATGAAATTTCTTGAGATGAAAACTTATTTTGATCCTCCCTCTCGCCTGCTGGCATTATTAAACACTTTTAAGACTAAAATTTGCGACACCCTAGACCTAATGACTGAAATGACTCTTTGCCCACCAAAAGACCAAACATTGACTGCCATTGACTGTAAAATGATTTTGATGAACATCGATGAACAGACCTGAGCCAGCAGGTACAGAACACAAGGGACATGAGCGACAAGACCCTTCCGTCAGAAGTCTGATGCTTCTAATGGAATGCACATGACTGAGCTGAATGAGACACCTAAAAATGAAATGCAACGAAAGAGAATTTTGATCTCTCACGGAGGGATGAACAGACCGACTCTAACAGAGAGAATGTATCAAATTTCATTTTCTTATGGCACCTCCGCAGTTTTTGTATAGGGACAGTGAGGACCCCCGCATGCCTCCTTCATAAAAACTACAATAGCCCAATAATTTTCCTTTAGGAAAATTATTGGGGTCCGTAGGTAACCAACGGTTCACCCGTGGACCCCTATAAGTGAAATTTTGAACCTTTTCCCTCCCCAAAAATGAATTTAAAAACTAAAAATGAGAACACAAATGGATGAAAATGAAGAGAAGAGTGTTGTGGATTACCTATATTCGATGCATTTTGATTTGAGCGGTGGGTTCTCCCATTATCACCTACAGAATGTTTTTTGCCCAGTGCTCTAAATTTTCAACTCTGAAAACAAAAGGTGAAAATAACTTTGCTGAACTACTTTTTATAATATTTTTTGAATAAATAAAATATTATTTTATTTATTTTCCACTTTAAAAGGTTATTTTCGAATTTTTTTACTTATTGGAAACATATATGTTTAATTTTTCGATTTTATGTGCAGAAAATAGGATTGTCAGGTAAAAAGGATTATTTTGATGACGAGTACACTTTTATCACTTTTTTTGGCTCTTGAAAATAAAAATAAAAAAATCAAAACCATGGAGTTCTCTTTTAAGCCCTTTTCAGACTCTCTAAAAATGAAAAGATTTCCGAGTACTTGACTATTCGAACTCGTTAAAGGAAATGAAAAGTCATCCTTTTAGTATAAGTTTACTCCTTTTCTAGACTGAAATGGACTATTTACGAAAAAGGCATACATTGGATAATAATGGTCAATAGAGTTCTCTCCTACATTATTTTATCCTTTTTCAGGCTTGAGAGACTAAATTTATGAAAAATAACACCCACGGAGTTTTCTTATGTTTTTCTTCTCACTCCCTAAAACTAAAAAATGTCGAGTTTCACCTATACTGGACTCGTTAAAACTTAACTGTAAAAAACCTATCAATTATAAACAGGAATGAACCACTCCTTCTTAGGGTTCGATTTTAATATTAAGTTGGACTCATCTGAAGGATGAGCTTATATAACAAGAAAATGTTATCCTCCTCAAGCTTGTCAAAAATAAAAAGGTACTTGCCAGAAATGGTGGGGGGAAAAGAGAGAAAATAAATCCAGTTGTCACACTTCATTTCAAAAAGTTGTATACCACTCTTGAACACGACACTTTTATCACATTCATATTTGGGTTGGGAAAATCCTTTGGCCAAATAGTTAATTGAACCACATTGAAAGTCTTCAACCGGTTTCTGGGTATTAGCTTTAGGTCAATCGTCACCATCTGTAGTGTCATTATGTGTTCAAGAGATCATTTTAATAAACCATTCATTGCAAACATTTTTCTCCATTCGCGTTGACCATCCCTTAGTCAATCCTTGCTAAAAATTTCTTCAAAACTTGATCTAATGGTTTCGTGTCGTGGGATTTCCTACGGCGGGTCACTTTCTATCGATGACAGCTCATCATCTAGAAATTTGATCTAGAATCCTATCAGTACCTTGAGATCTGCATGCCCAAATGGCAGGTTTCTCGCCTTCGACGACAGGTTGCATCATTGACCTTTGATCGAATGACTCTGTGAAATGTTCGACTTCATATCACAAATTCACATTTCATAGATTGTACTGAGTAATTTAAGAGCCATTTTCATTATTGGTGATTTCTCACACACTTGTTAACAGTTCACATCATTGACTGGTAATCAAGTGGTTTCTACCATTTTCTACTTCAACACAACCAATCGCATGGATAGAATCGTACTAGTTCGAGAAGTAGAAATCAAGACCCAGGATCTACTTTCTACCATCCAGGCTATGAGGAGTTTTATTATTCATGATACAGTAGACTGCTCATGACAGATGACTGCGTCCATGTTGTGTCTACTATTAATGTAATTCTAAAATCATTTCTGTATCAGAACATGCAGTTAGTATTGATCTGAGTTTGGGAATGCCCACCTCAGTGATTATATACATAGATATATATATATATATATATATATATATATATATATATATGCTTACATTAAATTTTTTCCAAGGCTTCAACCGGCATGCCTACAGCCTGATCCTCGGAATGATAAAGCACTTCACTCTTCAAAACTGTTTAGACTTCACACTTTAGGCAGCAATCTGTTACACTACAATTTGTCACCGTGACATTTAGCTGTCTATATGGGTTCATAATTACCTATTTTTTTCTCCCTTAGAAGTCCAAAATAATAAAGTTCCTAAATCAAGTCTTGGAATTGGGAAAAAGCTTGTTAAAACCCTAAAAAGCCTAACTCTACACTTTTCCTAGTCATATCCTGTAGTACCATAGTTTATCGCTATAAAACCTGAAGCACATCCCATGCAGTCTGCTCATTAAAATTGCGGACACCCGTAAAAGGTAAAATAAAAAGAAAATTAAGTTCTAAAAGCCTATTTGGTCGAATATTCTCCCAACTGGGGCCTTCTAGAAGCACTATCTGGTTGAGCTTCGCCACTTCCATTCATAAACCTTTATCCCTTCATAAATGGAGCTATCCCTTGGTTTTTAGAGCTGAAATCCCATGATGAGAGGGCTTTATCCCTTCCTTATTAGAGATGAAACTACCTCGCTTTTGCTATAAATTGAGACCATGTTTCAGTCTCAGGACGACTTACTTCTTAGCTGATAGAAGAGAATTGCTGAAGAAATTATAATCTCCACATTTGGCATCATTGGCATGAGAAAGATTACATACTCATAGCCATAGTCTTATGCTGATTCAGGGAGTTGGAGTCTTGTCAAACTGAGGAAAATGACTTTTCGGGACCCTGGAAGAACCTATACAAACATCAAGTGGTCAAGGTTGTAAGGTTTCTTCTTTTTATTCAAAGTTAATACAAATGGATTCTATTTTCTCATTGAGTTACTCATTTATCTTTTGAATAATTTAATTCTTGGATTCCTTGATCACTAAGATAGATTATTGCTTCTGAATTATCATAACTTGCAGATGATTTTGATCTTGTTTGCTTGTCTTTGATTGAAAATATTACATGCTGGATCAATACCTTCTGGAACGACTGGATTGAAGACCGATTAAAGTGTTGGACTTCGGGCAGGAGCATCTCTCCATAGTTAATTAGTAACTTTTTAGAAAAATATTCTAGAGAAAATGGTCTACATCTGTCTGTTTGTTTCTAGATATCCTTAGGATACTAGGGAGATCGCTCTTGTCTGCAAGAGGGATTTGTTTGTCTAACACCTCCATATCCATCTAAAGAGTATAAATATACTCAAGAAGATGTTGTATAATAGCAGCTCCCACACTATCAAAACCTGGGAAAAAACAACTTCTAGGAAGACTCAAAAGGGAAGACAATCCACCTCTATCGTTAAATTGCATTTCCATGGAATGTGACTTTGTAAGTCACACAAAAATAAAGAACCACCTAAATTGTAACTTTTGGAAGGTATAGTTGCAAATATTTGCAAGATATAATCATAACTCTATTTTGTTCATTTGTTCTCAAGTATACAAAAGGATTTCCCAAAATCTTCATGAATGGAATATTGCCTTTATTCTTGTCATCCAAGGAAGACTTTTTATCGTTATCTACAACACTTGCGCTAGCTAAATTTGTATCCTCGGAATCAGATACAAGTGAGTTCTTCCCATAGCACTATTTTTCTCGAAATTTATAGTAATATGAAGTTTGGATTGCAACATATGGTCAAGTATGAGAAATAACGTAGTCACCCACTTGGGAACTAGAAATTTTTCCCGTATCAAGTTATTTGGCATACAAATTTTCAATACGTTTAATGTATACAAGTCCATTCTTGGCCCCTATACCTATATTAATGTTGTCTTCACTCAAAAGTAAATATCATAATTAGTTGACAATGGAGTAGTTCATTTTTTAGATGCATCCACTTTACAAAGATTTAGTTGTTGAATACGAAGGGAAACAACTCACAAACAATAATAGCCTTTGTATGGCTACACAAAGTCACAATCAAATAATTCATGGAAAAATAAAGCGCATTTGTAAATTACAATAGATTCATACATGTAGTTAAGATATCTGCAACCAGAGGATTTTCTAGAGGTTTATGTTCATAAGAAACATCTCTTCCTTTTTCATTGGCATTGTCTTTGGGAACCTTAGAATTACCCAGTGACAAGGAAATAACTTGGGGAGGTTCATCCTCTTCTTGTGATGGCTCCTTAAGATGACTAAAGAGCCACTCCATAGCTAGTTCAACACTATTTTTTTCAACACACCTCAATGCTTTGTCTACCCTCGACATATGGTCAAGTATGAGCAATAATGCAGTCGCCCACTTCGGAACTGAATATTTTTCCCCAGTAAGGTTATTTGGCATAAAATTTCTCAATAAGTCCAATGTATACCAAAAATTCCATTTTTGTCTCCTATATCTCTAGTATTGTTGTCTTCACTAAAAATTAATGAGAAAGTATGAGAAATAATTGATAATGGACTAGTTCCTTTTTTCAGATTCATCCACCTTAAAAATATTTAGTTGTTTAATAATAAGGGAAAGAAATCACAGATGATACTAGCCTTTGTTTCGGCTACACAAAGTCACAATCAAATCAGTCATGGAAATAGAAATTGCATTTGTACTTTGCAACAAATTCATACATGTAGTTAAGATATCTACAATGAGAGCATTTTATATATGTTTCTCTTCATAAGAAACATCTCCTTTTTTCATTTGCATTGTCTTTGGGAACCTCAAAATTACCCTATGACAAAGCAAGAGCTTCGGCAAGTTCATTATTTTTTTGAGTTTTCTCCTCAAGATGACTAAAGAGCCACTCCATAGCTAGTTCAACACTATATGTTTCAACACACCTCAATGCTTCCTCTGTGCTCAACACATGGTAAAGTATGAACAATAATTAGGTCACCCACTTGGGAATTGAAACTTTTTCCCCTATCTGGTTATTTGGGCACATAAAATTTTTCAATAATTCCAGTGTATATCAACAAGTTGATTCTTGGCTCATATATCTCTAATATTGTTGTCTTCACTAAAAAATAATGCCAAAATATAAGAAATAGTCGATAATGAACTAGTGATTTTTTTATATCCATCCACCTTACAAAACTTTAGTTATTGAATAAGGGAAACAACTCACAGTTGGTACTAGCGTTTGTTTCAGCTGCACAAAGTCAGAATCAAATCATTCATGGAAAAATCAATTGCATATGTACTTTGTAACAAATTGATACATTTAGTTAAGATATCCACAATGAGTGGATATTCTAGAGGCTTCTCTTCTGATAAGAAACATCACTTCCTTTTTCATTGGCATTGTCTTTGGGAACCTTAGAATTACCTAATGACAAGGAGAGAGCTTGGGCAAGTTCATCATCTTCTTGTATTGGCCCCTCGGGATGACTAAAGAGTCACTCCATAGCCAATTCCACATTATTTGTTTCAACATGCCTCAATGCTTCCTCTGCCCTAGACACATGGTCATGTATGAGTGATAACGCAATCACGAACTTGGGAACTAAATTTTTTTCCCTTATCAGGTTATTTGGCATGGAAATTTTCAACAAGTCCAACGTATACCAACAAGTCCATTCTTAGCTCCTATATCTCTAGTATTGTTGTCTTCACCCAAAAATAATACCAAAATATGGGAAATAGTATAATGGACTAGTGCCCCTTTCAGAGAAATCCACCTTACAAAGATTTATTTGTTGAATAAGAATCGAAACAACTCACAAATAGTACTAACCTTTGTTTCGATTGCACAAAGTCACAATCAAATTAGTCATTGAAAAAGAAATTGCATTTGTACTTTGCAACAAATTCATACATGTAGTTAATATATGTACAAGAAGAGGATTTTCTAGAGGTTTATTTTCATAAGAATCATCTCTTCCCTTTTCATTCGCATTGTATTTTGGAACCTCTGAATTAACCAGTGACAAGGCAATAGCTTGGGAAATTTCATCATCTTCTTGTGTTGGCTCCTTAAGATGACTAAAGAACCACTCCATAGCCAGTTCAACACTATTTGTTTCAACACACCTCAATGCTTCCTCTTCCCTGGACACATGGTCAAGTATCAGAAATAACACAATCACCAACTTGGGAACTAAAACTTTTTTCCCAATCAGGTGATTTGGCATAAAAATTTTCAAAATTCCAAAGTATACCAAAAAGCCCATTATTGGCTGCTATATCTATAGTATTGTTTTCTTCACTTGAAAATAATGCCAAAATGTGAGAAATATTTGATAATGGACTAGTGCCTTTTTCTGATCTGTCCACCTTACAAAGCTTTAGTTTTTTTTATAAGAAGGGGAATAACTCACAGACGGTACTAGCCTTTGTATCAGCTGCAAAAAGTCACAATCAAATCAGTCATGGAAAAATAAATTGCATCTGTACTTTGCAACAGAGTCATACATGTAGTTGAGATATCCCCAATGGGAGGATTTTCTAAAGGTTTCTCTTCATCAGAAACATCTCCTCCTTTTTCATTGGCATTGTCTTTGGGAACCTTATAATTATCTAGTGACAAGGAAAGAGCTTGGGAAAGTTCATCATATTCTTGTATTGGCTCCTCAAGATGACTAAAGAGCCACTTCATCAATAGTTCAACGCTATTTTTTTCAACACACCTCAATGCTTCGTCTACCTTGGACCCTGGAAATCCCATGTCAACCATCATAGGAATGACAGCCCCATCAGGTGGATGACCTCTAAAATGTTGACCTGTGCTTCTAGGAATACCATTCTTGCTTCCTTTAACATTAATTATGGCAGTGTATACATGGGTAATAATGGAAAAAACAAAGGTAATCAAACATCGACTAGAATGACAAAAAATTGGGTTGCTCTAGATAGGTAGAACAACATTGAGAATTTAATCTTGTAGAGTATAGAAAAAAAACTTTGGATCCCTTGGAACAGTGACAAAGCCTCCAACAAATTAACCTTCAAAAATGGTTGTACTAACTGTGATGCAGAGGACATAGTTAAAAATTAAGAATAATTCACAAGGTACTCCAAAAGTCTGTAATAGCTTCGTAATGCCTCTAAAAACCAAGGTGCATGCTCTGGTTTTCATTTTCAATACCTTTTTAATTTTCTCCTTCCATTCCTTGTTGTGAGTTGAATGGTATTGTCTATGGTAAATGACTTTTTTCTTCAGAAGTAGTCAAAATAATTTTAATTATACCATGAGCATAAAAAAAATTCACCGTTATTGTATTTCGCATTCGCTTACGATTGTCATATATAATTGTTGTTATGTTATCTATAATTTTCCCAGGGTAGTGAAATTTTGAAGAAAGTGATGACTCAAACTTAGATGAGCAACTAAGCTATAGTTCTCATCCACATCAAGAATGCCATGAAAATATTTTACAAGAGTAACAACCACACTCTTGGTTGTTGCACTAAGTGATCCTTTATCATTTCAGCATTGATTGGGCACTATCAAAACCTTCACAAGAGTCACATAGAATGATCGCATTGTAGATGCAACCTTATTCATAGTCTCAAAGTCCAGGAGATTAAGTGAATACATTTTAGTTTCATGGGCTTGAGATTCTTCCCTTGCACTTACAAAGCCTCCATTTTCAACCTTTTATGCATCTGCATGTCTCTTAAGCCAACCAAGATTCATTCTTGAAATCCCTTCGATACCATGGCCCCTTCTTCTACGGCGATGCAGTCTTGTTTGTATAACAGAAATATATTTAGGTTCAATTGACCAATTAGAAGTAGGTCCATTATTCATATCTTTAGCATTCCAAGTACCAGTCAAATATGAGACTATTAGATTCAATAATTTCATAACCAAAATGTAAATGAGAAAATAAACTTGCACATCCACTAAATTATATTCAACTTGAAAATGATGTCTTAATGAGATTTTCCTCCCTTTCGAAGTGAAATATTAGTTCAAAGATTCACAACAGTGGATGATTTTTCTAGTCCTTCCATATGTATTAGAATAGTGTCAATAAATGGGGATAAAAATGAAAAGAAAAATAAGGCAGTATCACATCTAACAACTTTTCACAAGCAACAAAGTCTCATGCAAACTCTAACAATATTATCAGTATCCATGATTTAGTGCATTCAATAAAAAAAAAAATTGGTTACAGAATTGGAAACAAAATTTATGTAGATAGTTTAGTCATTACCAATTTGGATCCAACGTAGTTCAGGGACAAAAATCAAGTCATTTTCAACCTTTTTCCAAAAAAAAAATTATGTGAAATCAAACCCTCAGTAGATTCATGGTAAGCACATATATTTATCCATTCATGTATATGGAAAACCCTTTAGAATGTACAATTACTCTGCTAGGTAAAATAATTTAAAATTTGATAAGGTTTTTCCATGTATGTAGTCATTCGTAGTAGTAGTTAACCCCATAAAGATATCAAAAATACAAATGACCTCCTAATATTTGACAAATTTTTGACATGCACATAGTAATACCTAGTAGTAGTTGACCCCATACAAATATCCACATTAGAGTTGACCACTTTTGTAACATTGGCTTTTATTTTTCAAACATTTATCCCACTAGTTGTTTTTCATTTGTGGGTGTAACTCCATATAATGAGTGACATACTATTGGTAGAAACATTGTCCCCATAAAATTTCTCTACTAGGTATAAATATACATTAGATTTCATTTTTTCCTAACAAAAATAAAAGCACATTTTCTGACTTACAAGTTTTATGCCCAATATTTCCAGCAAAAGAGGTTGGAAATAACACCAAGAACAACAAATCTTGTTATTTGGAACTGATGTCAATTTTTTCATGGAGAGACACGAAACCACTACTCAATTACATATAATATTCTTGGATTTCAATACATAAACCAAAGCTCAACTACGAATCCAAACTTTCAAAGTTTTAGGTAGTGTTACTTACTCAAGAACAATGTGTTTTCTTCTATACAACCAGAAGGTTCAAATATATTAGCCAATTTCTAATGTGCTTCTTTGGAATGAAAACACACTCTAAATTTTTTGATCAAGGTCTTCCTAATTTTCAGAAATGGACTTGTCAAGAAACAATGAGAAGATTTCTAAGGAATTTTTGGAATTCTTTGTTTACTGTCATCATTACTTAAATTTGGAGAAATTGTCATGAATTAATGAGTCATCAATATTGAAGTTCATTCCACCTTGGAAGAAATAATAGAGGAAACAGTAATATTAGTACATATTCTTAGAACTAACAAAGTCATGGAAGTTTTGAGATATTTGAATTACTTAATAGTCAAGAGGAGGAAAGGAATATCCATGTTCTGAAATCCCAACCAATAAAAAATTCCTCATTTTGTAGAGTTGTTAATGGTCAAAATATGGGGTCAGTTTCAAACCTATGAATTTATCATGGACCACTCTAAGTTTGTGAAATTCCAAAAGGTTCATATAGAGACAAATTAGACAAGTTATGCCTGTAGTGTGGTTGGTGTGTAGAGCACATGATGCTAGTGGATGGTAGAATGAATTATATGATAGACTGGGTAGTATTTCAATTAAGCAAGTGACACAACATGTCTTGACATGATATATGTGGGATGTTACACAGGAAAGCTCACCAAGTTGGACCACACAGATGTTGGGTCAGCTTGACTTCACATGTGGATGAGTATCGTGATGTGACATGATTGGCCTATTCCATATGGAACATTACAATATTCAATATTGTGGAAAATTCACATATATATGTACGATATTTTCTAATATGTGAGACAAGTGATGGAAATGGTATAGGAGATATTATTCTAGCAAGAATTGAGCATCATCTTGATGACAAAGAATGACAAGTATACATAGAAGAAGTCAAAAAAAAGTCTAAAAATGATAGTTGATATCATCACATGATATATGTCATGGGAGAGTTGGATAAATTATTTTATTGTTGACATTGAAGCCTATCAAGTGTCAATATTGGACATGATCGAGACAAGAGACGTCCAAGCTAATATCCTTGCCATATTGGAACGACCTAGTCTAGTTGACGAAGTTGGTGATTCCATTAGATGTTGTCTATGCTGAGGAGAACACTTCGTAGAATAATATTAAAAGAAGGTGAATTGTTTAAATGATTTGGTGACTCGTAACAAGGTTGGGTCAAATGTTTTAGAGAGTAAGATGCAAGATCCAAATTCACCACAAGCTTTACAAATGGTTGGGTCATGCCAAGAATTCTTGGTGAGTGAAGCGAAGCAGGGATATGCACAACATATTAAGAATAACAAATAGAATGACCAGCAATACGTTGCGAAAATAATAGATTTATCCAACATGCTTACAAGGAGAGATAAATCAATTGAGTGCTTCCTTGTCTACCAGAAAGACATCACAGAAAGCTATAACATTGGAAATTTTGTTACAAGGACTCCTTTGAAAAGTAGAATCATCTAAAGGGCATACAAATAAATTTTCTCTAGAAATGGTTGTTGTATAAGAGGATTCCAGGCCTCAATGGGAATTTTTTGAAATGGAATTTCTCTTGGAGTGCATCCATGAGGAAGATAGAATAATAAAAAAAAATGGTCAAAATACCTGAAAGAAGAACAAAAGGAAAAACCTTTGCTAAGTTCTAGAACTCTCTAGGAGTTCCTCCAAAATAGATAGCCAAGGTGTTACTCCTAAAATGATCACGTTAGGTAAGAAACTAATCTCATTGAAAATGTTCTGATGAGGATTATCATTACACAAGCTATCAAGTCCAAAAAGAATATAACATGAATACACTATATTTTATACTTTTGTGAATGTCATCTTCACTATAAGGTTTCCATTGGGCTTCCAGAGTAACCCACTGATTCCTAAACCTTACAGCTCTTGGTATTCGGTTTTTCTCATTTAGGACATCAATATTTACATTACTATTCGCCACTGCATCATTACCTCATCCTCTTGGTCTCCCCTTGTCAAAAACATTCCAATTCTGTTCATTTGCTCTGGATTCAAACCCATGTGCCCCAAAAATAGGACGTATATATCGGATTTACTATTGTGATAATACAGTCTCTTAGATGGGTACCTTTGTTCATAAAGAAGCTTACACTTGAAATAATCCTAAATATATCAAAGCACAAAGAAAAAATGCTAGCAATAGTTAGTAGCATACTATTATAGGAGTTCAAAGTTGCATATTTTTCACAAGTGGAGCAAGATATGTATTTCATGAAGCCACTAATGGAAATGGATCACTTGTGGGAGGCCTATATTGACTATCTGAAACTATTGGCCCATGAAGACAAGAAGAAATAGTTACGATACCATCATGGTTTGCAAGAAAAATACCCCTGCCATATCCACCATTAGATGGCAACAAATGCATTGGATAGCTAGGTCTTGGACCCAAGGGAACACCATTAGTGTTCTGTTATTAAAATTGCCATTTTTGTTGTCTATTGTTTCATGATCAGAAGCTATGGATGTTGACACTTCTCCCTGTGGTGGAAGAGGAGCCAAATAATGAACATACTGTGAATTTTCTCTAGAGTGTGTTGAAAAGTACAAGGCAGTAACTACTGTGAAAAAAGTAGTATTGTAATAAGAGAATGAAAATGATCCCTAATCAAAGACCCCTGAATAGTGATCAAGCAATAATTTTGACCAGGGAGTTGTTGGCGCATGACATAGAAGAGGAGTGGGGCAATCTAGAAGAAGACAAACCAATTGTTGAAGTGGATAATTTTATGGCTTCAAATTGCAACATTGGCATAGACCTAATGTTTTGTGAGCATCCCATGGCTATTTTCAGCCCAACAACAACACTTTTTTTTGTCAAAAACATGGTATATAATGATATATCTGTTTATGGTTTGACAGATGAATAATATGACACAGATATGGTTTCCTACGGTGATGTAAAGCCCATTTTTTTACATGACAATTTCAAAACCTTGAAGGATAAGAACTATGTTCCTAACTCCTTTTAAAATGAACGGCATACCAACACATCCATTAATGAGGAGTGTAATTTAGGTTTCGTCATCCTCAATCTGGAAAATGAAGAAGATATGCCAATGCCCACAACAACCAGCACCAAATTTTGTTATGCTAAGAGGTCAATCAACAAAAAAAGATGGATGTCATTGTTTCCTTGATATCTTGGAAGTTGAGTTTGATGATTTCAAAGGGCATTCAGAAGCCAGGAAATTAAACGTTGACCCTAGTACATCTATCTAATATTGCATGCCAACACAATTATCTACATTAGAGTGCCAGAATAAATTGTTTGCAAGCAATAACTATGATCGTTATATGTTGAATATCCTTATACAGTATTTTCAACTAGATGAGATCCGATATTGTTGAAGGAAGAAGAAAAGGGACACTGTAAAGACAAAAAGATGAAGTGATTACATTGGCTAGAAAAATTTGATTGGAATTTTTTTTATATCGATGAGGTTCTGGGGTTCTCAATTTCCCTTTGAAGGATAGTTATCCCCAATTAGGAGCCAGATGTATCCCTTGTGCTGGCATAGGGTTGGTTTTGAAAATTTATCTATTTCATTGTCATCATTTCACATCCATGAGCCATGAGGATGTTTTTATGATTAAGAATATGGATTTCATATTCAGTGAAGCTTGATTTTGTGAACCCAAAACCAATATACAGACTGTTACTCAAAATTTTGTATGAAAACCCGTGAGAGTATGTTTTTATTTCCTGGATGCTGGTGGAAGTGATAAACATACCTCTGATACTAAGAACCATAGTTATCTACAGCCGCAAGTTGGACGAATCATTCATAAAATGGTGATGTTTTAAACCACTCCTATCTATGATACTTATGACCAGTTGGATAAAGAAGGGTTTGAGTATTCAGTGAAGGAGTTACCCTTCATTAAGGTGAATTTTCTGAAGATGTTCATACATAAATTTTTAAGTTTGGCGAACTTGTTAATCTCAAGTTATATGGGAATGCTTCAGCTCATCCTTATGGAAATTCTCATGTGCACCGTCAGTCTCATGATGTTACAGGTAAAATGAAATTGATCTTGTAAACCTTGGATTTTTTCATGATGTCTGAAATAAAACATACATCCAAAACTGTTGAATGGGTTTCTATGAATTCAGACTCAAGATTCATCTCTAACAAAATATTTGCAGGGTGATATGCCACAAAAATCCATTCAAATATTTGAAGTATTGCAAGTAGAAACTTTGATAGATAATATTGTTTAAGTACATCTCTCCAATATTTCAAGACAACACAGTTATCTACAGTAGAGTGCCAACAGAAAGAACACTGTTACCGATGAAATAGGTAACCGCACTATTATCTAATTTTTTTGGTAGCATAAAAAGCACCGGATTTTGAAAATTGGTGATGCAGAATCACCTTTTTTTTTTTTGAGAACATTTTTGACACTCTAATATTTTTATTTATGAAGTATGAATATTTGTTTTAAAATTTTAGTGTTTTTCATGCTAATTTTGAAACGTATTGATGCAGCATCAAACTTTTTTTTTTTAGAGCGGTGATTTTCATGCTAATTTTGAAACGTATTGATGCAGCATCAACCTTTTTTTTTTACAGTGGTGATTTTCATGTTGGTAATAAACCACAAAACTTAGATAAAAAAATATATATATAAACAATAAAAAAAACGAATAAAAATGTAAAAAAAATCAAAATTAACTGGTAAAAATAAAAAATTTAAACAAAAATATTCGAAAATTATATCAAAAGAAATGACAAAATTTGAAAAAAAAACACATAATTTAAAGAAAAAAAAAACAAAAAATAACCAAAAAAATAAAAAAAAAAACATCAAAAACATTTTTTTCCCAAGTTATTAAAAAAAAGCATATAATTAAAAAAAAAAAAATTAAATATAAATTTAAAAATAATTTAAATTACAAAATTAAAATTTAGAAAAAAAAAATACAAAAAAGAAAAAATTAAATTTAAAAATTTAAATTAAAAAAATAATAAGAAGAAGAAAAAAAATAGAAATTTTAAAATTAACAAAAAAAACAAATTAAAAAAAAAAAAAAATTTAAAATTGAAAAATAAAATAAAATAAAATAAAAAAACTATCATTAAAATACAAAAAAAATGAAAAAAACCACGTGCAAATAATTAAAAAACAAATATCCATAAAGTTACTATTTTGTTTTTAAATGAAACAATTTATAAATTTTAAAAATGAAAAACTAAATAAACTAAAGAATTAAAAAAAAAAAAAAATTAAAATTTAATAAATTTAATAAATAAATTTTAAATTTTAAAAAATAATTAATCTAAAATATTAAATTTAAAATCAAAATTAAAAAGAAAAACAAAAAAAATTAAAACAAATTAAATTTAAAAAAAAGAAAATTGAATTAAAAAAAAAATTAAATTAAATTAAATTTTTTGAATTAAAAAAAAAAATCAAATTAAAAAAAAAAATATTAAAGAAAAAGAAGAAGAAGAATTTTTTGATCATGGTGGCGCCACCAATCGGCCTCCCACCACGGGAGGCCGACTCCCCGCCCCGATTCTGGAAATTGCCCTCCCGCGACGGGAGGCTGATTCCGGGAAGCGGCCTCCCGCGGCTGGAGGGTGATTCCCGGAATCGGCCTTCCGCGCCGCAAGAGCGCGATTCCTGGAATCGACCTCCTGTCGCGGGAGGTTGATTCTCGGAATCGACCTCTTGCCCAGTGGTGGGCCTCTGCCACCACCTGAGCGGGAGGCCGATTGGCGGCGCCACCACGATCAAAAAATTCATTTTTTTTTTAATATTTTTTTTTAATTTGATTTATTTTTTTTTAAATTCAAAAAATTTAAAATAATTTTTTTTTTTTTTTTTAATTTAACTTTTATATTTGAAATTTAATTTGTTTTAATTTGTTTTCTTTTTTTTTATAATTTTTTATTATTATAATTTTTTTTTAATTCATTTTTTTGTTTTTAATTTTTTTTTTTCTAAATTTTGTTAATAATTTTTATTAAATTTTGTATTTTTTTTTATTTAATTGATTTTTTTTTCATATTTTTTTTATTATTAAATTCCATGTTTAGTTTTTTCATTTAATTTTTTAAAATTTAGTAAATTTTGTATTTTTTTTTTAATTTATTTGAATTTAATATTTTTTTAAATTTTTTATTATTATTTTTTTAATTACAGAAAATTTTTATATTTTTTTTAATTGAATTAAAATTGTGTATTTAAAATTAGTTTTTTTTTTTTAATTAAATTTAATATTTTCAAATTTTTTTTTTTTAACTTTATTTTTATTTAATTTATTTTGTTCAAGTTCCAATTTTAATTGATTTTAACGTTTTTTAACTTTTTACTTGAACAATGTTTTTTTTTTTTTCTTTATATTTAAAATTTATTTTTTATTTCAAAATTTATTTGTTTATTCATTTATTTATTAAAATTTAATATATTTTTTTTAAATTTAATTTGTTATTTTAATATTAACATTTTTTTTTAAATTTAATAAAATCTAACACACACACACACACACACATATATATAATTTAAGTTCATATTCATATATATATATATATATATATATATATATATATATATATATATATATATATATATATTATTTTTTATAATTTCAATTTAATTTATTTTTTAAAATCTATTTGTTTTTTTAATATATTATTTTTTAAATTTAATATTTTTATTGTATTTTATTTTTCATTTTTTATTTTTAATTAATTTTTTATTTTAAAATTTATTTATTTTTATTTAATTTAATAAACATTTTCTTTTTTCTTTTTAAATCTAATTTCTATATTTTATTTTTTATAATTTCTTTCTTTTTTTAACTTGTTTTTTTTTTAATTTAATATTTTTATTTTGTTTTTATTTTTATTTTTTTATTTCTATATATTTTGAAATTTTAATATTTTTTTTTTTTTTTTTTTTTCTTAAATTTTAGGTTTTTTTTAATGTTTGAATTAAAATTTTTATTTTGTTTTTTTATTCCTATATATTTTTAAATTTTAAGCTTTAAAATGTTTTTATTTTTTAAATTTATTTTTTTTCTTAATTTTTAGGTTTTTTTTAATGTTTGAATTTTAAAAATTAAAAAATGTTATTTCTATTTTTAAAAATGTCAAAAATATGACACAATTTTTTTTTTTTTGTTATTCCAGCATCAAATGGTTTTGTTTTGAGGGTGTTTTTTCAATACTTTTTTCAGGAAACAACTTTGTTTTTAGCATAATTTTATAAAATGTTGAAATTTGACCTTCAAAAAAAACCAAGTGCATTCTGGAATACACTTTTTTTGTTTTTGGGGTGTTTTTTCATGGTTTTTGAGTCCTTTTGGGCTAGAGTTCCCGTTTTGAGTTCAGGTTACCTATTTCATCGGTTACAGTGTTAAAGTGTTTGCAAGCATAAAATGGTCTTCTATGGGGACAAAACAAAGCATTTCAGAAGGGAGAGATTATGTAATAGATATTACCACGATATGTTGAATATCCTTATACTGTATTTTGAACTAGCTAAGATCCCAACCTATCAGCATGCAAATTTTGACATATCTATGTATTGGATATTGTTGAAACACAGAGAAATGGGACATTGTACATACAAAATGATGAAGTGGTTGCATTGGCTAGTAGACTTCACTTGAATTCTTTTATATTGATGAGGTTCTGGGTTATGAAGTTCCCTTTGAAGGGCATTTATCACCAATGAGGAGCCAGATGTACCCTTGATGTACACCCATCCCCTATTTGGAAAAAATTTGTACCTATACATTTGCCCATACGAGTCCCTGTATGTTGGAAACTTAGGTAAAAACCATAAATTAGTGTGCTAGAAATAACAAAGAAAATAAGCCAAGCATTCTACCATATAGTTTTAATGCTTGCAAGATCAATAATAATACCTATGGCTCCCTTATCCCCAGTAGGAATAGGCAAGTTGAGTTGACATTGTGTTTCCAGAATAGTTTTAGGCTTTTAAGTTTTCAGTTTTCTGGTAAGATTGATAAGAATCACACAAAATAGAAGGGACAAATGTATTCATATTCACTGAGAATTCTAGGCCACCAAAGCTTCCAGCCAAGTTAGTATTGCAACTCCCTGAAAACTCAGTGATTTTCTCAACATCTTTTCTTTCCGATTGATTTATTGATTTCCTCCTAGCAGGGTAAATTTTATCATCCTGGTTCAATGTTGTGTTCTAAAATACCATATCCATCTCATCTGGCCTCTCATCAACATGAGAATTAAGAGAATTCCATTCATCTAAATTATCTCCACTCACTTGTTTAACTTTATCCCCTTGGGGTCCATAAAATTATATTGACTTGATGAATAGTTTGACTTTTTCCATCACCCATATATTACTGATCTTGGAACGACATAAATCTTATTTGTGATGGGTTGCATTTAGAATATGAAGACATTATCAGTAATGAAATTTCTAAGCAATGAACTTGAGAAAAATGAATTCCTTCAGGCATAGGATGGCTTGAATTCATGACACGTGTTTGTAGCACATGAGGCAATGTTTGTTGATGAATTGACTATTGAATTTATTATTTGGGAATGGGGTGTTAATGAGAAAATTCCTTCTCGAGATGAGACACCTTCTCATGAGGAATTTTTTTTTGGTAAACAACGTCTTGAGGCAATTGTTCATTATAATTATGAGATTTTGAAGAGAGAAAATATCTGCTACTTAGTAAAGGCTATGAATCATGTTAGTGATTTGGTACAAGGTAAGACATGGGCAGTGAGCGAATTGTGGAGATTCCCTACAACTCTTTTCCCAAATGTAACACGTGAGGATGTATGTTTATTGCACAACTAAATTTGAGAACATGCACCACTTTGAAGGCAAGACTATTTTGGATGTAGATGCAAGAAGTGGTAATTTGGCAATCTAGTATGCACAAGTTGTTGGAAGGAAAGATTATGTTATTGAAGAAAGTAATATGTTAGAAAATGTATGTCCACATGTAATCAAAAATGGTGTTAGAGACATTGTTGATGGAAATGAAGGCCCTATGGAGGATTCCATTTTTCTTGAAAAGTTGATGTCAATACCTAAGAGTGGATGATGTACTTATGCATACATTAATCAACATTTTGGTGATCCATAGACGTGATCGATTTTTGAAGATGACTATTATCATGGAATCAATGTACACTTAGTTCTCATTATTTTTGTTGTAGTCACATGGTGGCCTTGTTACATTTAATAGTTACATGTTACATGTTGATCAATGAGCTCAAACATTGGCTATAGTTTATTTATTGATTTTGGATTATGAAGTTGAGTTTGTGAGTTGCAAATGTTAGAAGAGAGAATCATCAAAGCTTCAATTTATAAATTTGATATTGTGTTACCTCTTTCACTTGTAAAATGGACTAGTGTAAAGTGCCCCACAACCCCTAAATTGGAGACAACTATGGCCTTTAAGCATCACAGCGTGGCCTACATTAGTTCTCGACATAGTATAATGTTGACGGCTCTTAAGAGGAATCGATCTATGTTATCACCTAATTTTGACCTCAGACTAAAGGAAGGAAAACCAAGGTAACTACAAACCACGTTTAACATTGTAGCTAGCCCTACAAGGCAGGGAGAGGGCTCTCTCCGTAAAGAATCTCAATGAAGTATGAATGCAAAAATGATTTTAGGCTAGGTATAGCAGCTTGAAATGTTTTTTATAGATTTTCTGGTGTTTTTTTGGATCAGATGGATTTAGGCAGTTCAAATCTGGGGAATTAAATAAAAAATATAGGGTATTCTATGGGGCAAGGTAGGCATGGAATTTAACAACTTTTGGTTTTATGATTGTGAAGTGTTTAAGAGTGGTGAGGAGCTGAGGAGGGCATATGAGATGAATCCTTCTCAAATAGTAGAAAACATAAAATATTGAATGATTTCCCAAGGTAGAGCACTGTAACAATGGATTCTACCTATCTAACTTGAAAAAATTCAACATATATGAATGGAATTAATAATGGCATACATAAAATTTAACAGATGATTACAAAAGAAGAAACTGTGTTAAAATTCCATACCATAGGGATCCCATAAAAATTGTTGTAAGTCTTTATTAATTCCCTGCCAAACTGGTTACAAATGTGTACAATGAAGCTCAAAGCGTCCCAGTTATTTCCAATTTTTTCCACACTTACACATGACTCAAAAATTATATTAATTAGACAGGCTTTCAGGGGGTGAATCTGCATAAGGAGGAGCTGTTTCACCTGCCCCGAAACCAAAATCTGAAGATAGAAAAACCCAAAAAAATGCCTCTAAAAAGAGGGAACTGAATATTTGACCATCTGGAAGAATAAACTGTTATGTTTACTCCAACAATGGAAATAAAAATAAATATGGAAACTTTTCCCCCTCATTTATCGTTTGTTGTCGATGTCAGAATGATCTCTGTATTCATAACTGGCTCATGGTCTTAACAAAATATCTTTTTCCTTTAACTTGAAGAAAAACACCTTTAAACGAAATGATGGAAGTGTGGGTGTAGGCGTTAAGGAGAGCTATTCAAACTTTTGCACAATGTTTTCTAATTCAGGAGGGATCTGGTCTTGATCTCCTTTTACTCTCTCGGTCATCAATATTTATAAATTTTGTTAATGAAATTAACAAAAGTCACATTTAGAAGCAAAATTCCCTTTCTCCTTTTAAAAATATGAAAACTTTGCAAACAACATTTACAAACCTTTCAGAACCTTTTAAATCAACCTTAAACGATGATTAAAATCCCTTCGGAATCATATCAAGGCATTTTGATGAATGTTTAGAAACCTTCGGGAATATGATAATATAATGCACACTTATAAACAGTTCAAAATACCTTTGAAACCAATATCCAAACTTCGGACATTATACAAAATTTAAAACTATGTTTTAAATCCCTTTCAGAATGAAATTTGTAACCTTTGGTAATGTATTGTTGCAATTGTGTTTTAAATAGTATTTAAAACCTGTCAGTCCCACATATATCTAGCTTTCCAATGCTTAATAAACTCTATACAATAAACTTCAGAACATACCTTGATTAAACCTCCACATGAAACTTGATGCGACCGCCATTGGATTTCCACAGACTTTGATCGGATGGATATCATGTTGATTCGAACCCTAGCTTTTAACATCAAAAATCACACGAAATTAGTGGTTTGGAATTATGACGTGTCACGTTTTAATTAGATCGCATTCACAATGGATGAAACTGCCCTCGGCTCAAACACTGCGTGAGAATAGTGGTATGGTTTTCAAAAACCACCAACCTTCAAACTTTCAATTTCAACTGCATTCTAACATGATTTGAATGGCTTTCGTTTTCATCTTTCGTTCATCTCAGAACCTTCCTTATCATTGTGTAACTTAACAAGTATAAATGGATCTTGGATAAAGAAATTGGAATTCTTGATTTCCTCGAATATTTTACACAGAAATTAATATATTTTTTATTCTGATCACAACAAAGAAAACCCAGCGCTCATTCGAATTATTCCAACCCTTTACACAGAGTTTTAATACATATAAATTCTTCTTCACACACAAAGACAAAAATAAATTAAACCTACGCTTAATGTCTACACAGAAAATATAAAATCAATTGAAATTACGAACGGTGGAATCCTCCGGGAACTTGCCAGCATACTCAGATAAACACAAAAATCTGCAATTTTATTAAGATAGAGGAAAAATACTCTCAATCCAATATTTTATAGCCAAATCCGAATTCCTCTTCCTCAGAGATTACAATTTATGTCATTATTACATAACAGAGATCCTCCTCTTGAGGATCGAATCCTCTTATCTTCAGGAAAAATCCTAATTACATAATCTTCTCCTTAAATCTATCAACCGAAGATAAATAAGCTAAATCTAATCTAAAACAGTCTAATCCTCCTAACACCTATTTAAACAAATTTATCTCTAAATCTAATTAAATATAGTCTCTAACTTATTACATAAATGAATCATAACGAATCATTGAGAGATCCAACCCTCTTAGTAAAACCGGCTTTGACACATCAATCAATGAATTTTTAAAACCATCTAGCCACAACATGTGAACAAATTTTCACATTGCTGGCTAATCCCGTTGCCCTTGCATCAGGCTTTCGAGGACAAAAATCTTCATGGGCTCCTGTGCATGAGCTCCTCCACAAAACTACCCAGTTTCTGCAGCATAATTTCTATCATCCAAGTAACATCCTCAATTGGTTGATCCTTCCACTTGATTAAGTATTGGAAATACTCCTGTCCCCTAGTTTTCTTGAACACTTTCTTGTCTAATATCCTTTGTGGATATAATGGTTTTGTTGTAGGTAACTGTTTTACCCAATCAATTTGATCTCTATCTTCTGGTCTTTCATCTGTGCCACCATCTTCATACCTGTACAAATAAACAACATTGAATATTGGAGATATTCCAATATCAAAAGTTAATTCAATTTCATAGGAATTTGCAGAAAATTTCCTTAGTATCCTGCATGGTCCTATATTTTTCAATTTCAATTCTTTATACTGCCTCTTTGGAAATCTTTCTTTTCTCAAGTGTGCCAAAACCAAATCACCAACTTCAAAATTAACTACTCTTCTATTCAAATCTGCTCTATTCTTGTACTTGATGTTGCTATCTTGTAGCTGTTGCTCTACCTATTCATGTATTGCTTGTATCTCTGAAGCAAACTCTTCTCCATCAGCACTCCTCATTTTTTATTTTCCCAAGTTCCTCAATTCAGATAATCCTCTTGGGTGCATCCCATAAACTATATGGAATGTACTTTGCCCTGTACTTCTGTTAGGTGAACCATTGTATGCATATTCTACCTGTGGTAAAATATGGTCCCACTGCTTAGGATGTTCTCCTGCAAGAATTCTCAAAAGATTACCCAAACTTCTGTTTACTACCTCAGTCTGCCCATCAGTCTGAGGGTGATAAGCTGAGCTGAAATTGAGTTTAGTACCAAGATTATTCCACAATGTCCTCCAAAAATGACCAAAAAACCTGGTATCTCTATCAGAAACAATACTTTTAGGCAGCCCATATAATCTAACAATATATTTGAAAAATAAATTGGCAACATAAGTAGCATCACTAGTTTTATAACATGGAATAAAATGTGCCATCTTTGAAAATCTGTCAACAACAACAAAAATTGCATCATTCCCTTTCTGTGTCTTAGGTAATCCTAAAACAAAATCCATACTTACCATATCCCAAGGTCTGTCTGGAATAGACAATGGAATGTACAAACCTACATTTTGGCTTCTCCCCTTTGCATATTGCCAAATTTTACAATTCTTCACATACTTTTCCACTTCAGATCTCATCTTTGGCCAATAATAAAAATGACTCAGTTGCTCATAAGTTTTATCAATACCAAAATGTCCAGCAATTCCACCACTATGTTTTTGTCTGATTAAATTCTCTCTCATGGAACAATTTGGTATACATAACTGGTTTCTTTTAAAATAATAAACCCTCTTGCAAGAAATAATCTAATCAATGACTTCTGTCTATCAAAATAGGACTACAACATGCTTCAAATGCTTCTTTGAAATCCAAATCTATTTTATAGAGTTCTTTAAGAAAATCAAAACCTACCACTTCAATTTAACTTTCTTGAACAAGAATTTTTTTCCTACTCAAGGCATCGGCTACCTTATTTTCTTGACCACTTATATGCTTCAAAACAAAGTTGAAAATTTGAAGATATTCAACCCATTTTGCATGTTTTTGATTCAATTTAGGCTGCTGCATAATATACTGTAAAGCATGATTATCTGAATATAGTACAAATTCTTTAGACATTAAATAATGTCTCCACTTATTCAATGATTGTACTATTACATAAAATTCTTTGTCATAAGAAGAGTAATTCCTTCTTGTCTCATTCAGATTCTCACTAAAACATGCTACAGGCCTATCTTCTTGACTTAACACAGCTCCAATAGCTTCTCCACTAGCATCACACTTCACTTGAAATGGTTTGTTAAAATCAGGGAAAACTAGGACAGGTTTCTCAGTTATCTTTTGTTTCAAAAACGGAAAATTTCTTTCATCTTCAGTAGTCCATTTAAATGGTTGTTTGTCCCTTTTTATGATTTCATTGATAGGTGCTTTAATCTTGCTAAAATTCGTTATGAATTTTCTATAAAAGCTAGCAAGTCCATGGAAACTTCTTACCTCAAAAACACTTTTTGGTGAAGGCCACTCCACAATTTCCTTTACCTTCTCTGGATCCATCTTTAACCCTTCAGCAAAAACAACAAAACCTAGATATACCAATTCTTCTTTCATGAATGAACATTTCTTTAAATTTACCAGTAACTTCTCTTGATGTAATTTCCTTAAGACATAATTAAGATGTCTCAGGTGTTCTTCCTTTTTTTTACTGTAAATTAATATATCATCCAGATATACTATTGCAAATTTACCAATAAATTCCTTCAATACTTCATTCATGAGCCTCATAAAAGTGCTAGGTGCATTTGATAACCCAAAAGGCATTACCATCCATTCATACAATCCCTCATTTGTTTTAAAAGTTTTTTTCCATTCATCACCTTCCCTTATCCTAATCTAATGATACCCACTTTTCAAGTCTAATTTTGAAAAATATCTTGCTCCACTCAAACAGTCCATTAAATCTTCAATTCTAGGCAAAGGAAATCTATACCTGGTTGTTATTTTGTTGATTTCTCTTGAATCAGTGCACATTCTCCAACCTCCATCTTTCTTCAGACTCAACACTGCAGGTACTGCACAAGGACTCAAACTTTCTCTGATCAAACCTTTGTCAGCCAATTCCTGCACTTGTTTTCTGATTTCTTCATTTTCTGTAGGAGTCATTCTGTAAGCCGCTTTATTTGGCATATTTATCCTGGAATCAAATCTATCTGATGGCTGATTCTTCTTATAGGTGGTAATTCATCAGGAAAATCATCCACAATAATATCACAATAATTCTCCAACATTTCTTGAATTTCAATTGGCAAATCAGAAATTCTAGTAGAAGTAAATACTACCTTAGGTTTGCAAACTAAAGAAAAAT
Source organism: Pinus albicaulis (assembly GCA_034641835.2). NCBI lineage: Eukaryota > Viridiplantae > Streptophyta > Pinopsida > Pinales > Pinaceae > Pinus > Pinus albicaulis. The sequence continues at coordinate 1,394,357,713 of CM076584.1, forward strand.
TTACCTCATCATCTTCAATTTGCTGCAAGTATTCTTTCCTAATCAACAATAAAGCCTTTGGATCAGACATTTTGCTTGATGCATCTCCTTCTTCCATAGGTGACAATGTTTGCTGCATACCATCCTTGAAAAACTTGTAGGTGTTCCTCTTACCATCATGTACTGCTACTCTGTCATATTTCCAAGGTCTACCCATCAATATGGGACACACAACCATAGGCATCACATCACACATGATTTTATCTTTGTAGCTGCCCATCTGCAATTCTATTTCACATTTTTCTTTCATAATTAGCTGATGTCCTTTCTGAAGCCATGACACCTTGTAGGGTGTTGTACGTTCCCTTGTCTTCAATTTTAATTTCTCTATCACTTCTGTAGACACCAAATTGTCCATGATGCCACTATCATTGACGAATTGACAGCATTTCCCTTGAACTTTGCACACACTTCTGAACAAATTCTTTCTTTGTGTTGGCTCAGCAAATTCCTTTGTTTGTTTCAACAAAAACTTGTTAACCACTAAGGATTCTCCTTTTTCTGGCATAATCTCTCTCTTTGTTTCAGGAAACTTTGCTGCTTCTTCTCCAATCTAAGGAACAATTTCATTTCTCTGACTTGTACCCACATTCTCTTTCTCTGGTCATTCATAGGCTCTATGTCCCAATTTGTTACATCTGTAACATCTCACTTCTCTTCCTCTGCTTCTGCCTCCTCTTCCTCTATAGGAACTCCTTTTGCCACTTGCATCACCTTCTGTGGATGCATTCTGAGGTGAGCTGCTGCTAGCTCCATCTCTTGGTGCTGTAGATCTTCCTCTACCACCTTGACCTCCCTTTCCTCGGAAAGTACCTCTTCGTTTGGCAGACTTATTTCTCAGGAGTTTTTATTCAGCTTTTAGGGCCATCTGGTAAGCCTCTTCTACTGTCTTAGGAGACAATATAATTATCTCATCTTGAATCTCCATTCTGAGACCATTTACATACCTGGCAATATTCTTTTCTATGTCTTTTATTTGTCGTACTCTTATACTCACTTTGTAAAATTATTTTGTGTATTCTTTCACTGTCATTAATCTCTGTCTAATATTTTTCATTTGTTTAAATAATGAAAGCCGATAATCACTAGGAAAAAACTTACCTCTGAGCTTTGCCACCATTCTACTTCAATTCTTGATTGGTTGGTTACCAACTCTCCTTCTCTCTTCTTGCACTCCATCCCACCAAAGTTTTGCATGTCCTTTCAACCTTTTGACTACAAATTTAACTTTCTTTTATTCACCCATCTCTTCATAATCAAAGCATTTATTCATCTCATTGATCCAATCTATCAACTCTTCTAGATTCAATCCTCCTGCAAAAGCTAATACTTCAAGGCTAAGCCTGGTTGTAGAGCCTGAAACTAATTTGAAGAATATCATATCAGGGGTGAGATCAATATTCTCTTCTTCTTCTTCAGCTTCAGGTTCACTGAAATCTTTAGGATCTCTTAGGTGTCCTACTTCAATTTCTTCCAATATGGCTTGAATTTGCTGCATAGTCTCCAGTACTTCTGCATTTGCAACTGGCCTACCTCTTCTTCTACTAGCAGCACCTCTACCAATTCTAACAGCCATGCTAGATTTCTTCTTCTGACTTTTAGAATTCTGTTCAATATCTAGAAAATTCTCTGAAGATGGCTGTGATACCACAAATGATGGCAGTGTGGGTGCAGGCGTTAAGGAGAGTTTCTCAAAATTTTGCACAATGTTTTCTAATTCAGGAGGGATCTGGTCCTGATCTCCTTTTACTCTCTCGGTCATCAATATTTATCAATTTTGTTAATGAAATTAACAAAATGTGCATTCAGAAGAAAAAGTACCTTTCCCCTTTTAGAAATATGAAAACATTGCGAACAACATTTACAAACCTTTCGGAACCTTTTAAATCCACTTTAAACAATGATTAAAATCCATTCGGAATCATATCAATGCATTTTGATCAAGGTTTAGAAACCTTTGGGAATATGATAATATAATGCACACTTATAAACAGTTCAAAACACCTTTGAAACCAATATCCAAACTTCAGAATTTATACAGAATTTGAAACTATGTTTTAAATCCATTTCGAAATGAAATTCGTAACCTTTGGTAATGTATTGTTGCAATTCCGTTTTAAATAGTATTTAAAACCTGTCGGTCCCACATATATCTAGCTTTCAAATGTTTAATAAACTCTATACATTAAACCTTGTACCATACCTTGATTAAACCTCCACATGAAACTTGATGCGATCACCGTTGGATTTCCACAGACTTTGATCAGACGGATATCGTGTTGATTCGAACCCCAGCTTTTAATAGTCAAAAATCACATGAAATTAGTGGTTTTCCATTATGACGTGTCGCGTTTAAATTAGATCGCATTCACAATGGATGAAACCGCCCTCGTCTCAAACACTACGCGAGAACAGTGGTATGGTTTTCAGAAACCACCAACCTTCTAACTTTCAATTTCAACTGCATTCTAACACAATTTGAATGGATTTCGTTTTCATCTTTTGTTCATCTCAGAACCTTCCTTCTCGTTGTGTAACTTAGCAAGTATAAATTGATCTCAGACAAATAAATCAAAATTATCGATTTCCTAGAATATTTTACACAGAAATTAATGTATTCTTGATGCCAATCACAACAAAGAAAATCCAGCGCTCATTCAAATTATTCCAACCCTTTACATAGATTTTTAATACATATAAATTCTTCTTCGCACATAGAGAAAAACATAAATTCAACCTTCGCTCAATGTATACACAGAAAATATAAAATCAATTGAAATTACGAAGGGTGGAATCCTCCGAGAAGTTACCAACATACTTAGATAAACACAAAAATCTGCAATTTTATTAAGATAGAGGAAAAATCCTCTCATTCTAATCTTGTATATCCAAATCCGAATTCCTCTTCCTCAAATATTACAACTTATATCATTATTACATAACAGAGATCCTCCTCTTGAGGATCGAATCTTCTTATCTTAAGAAAAAGTCCTAATTACATAATATTCTCCTTAAATCTATCAACCAAAGCTAAATAAGTTGAATCCAATCTAAAACAGTCTAGTACTCCTAACACCTATTCAAACAAATTTTTCTCTTTAAATATAATTAAATATAGTCTCTAACTTATTACATAAATGAATCATAACAAATCATTGAGAAATCCAACCCTCTCAGTAAAACCGACTTTGACCCATCGTTCAATGAATTTTTAAACCCATATAGCCACAACATGTGAACAAATTTTCACATTGCTGGCTAATCCCGATGCCCTTGCATCACCAAATAAAAATCAAATTGCCTCTCTTAATGGAGAAAAACCATTTTTTATTAAAAAGAGTGAAGTATTGGTGGTGGGCCTAAGAATCGCAATCGCTAATCAGTAGAGGAAAGGGCGGGTATAACTCAGGCAGAGGAAATCGCGATATGCGATGGGAGTAATGCGCTATGGTGTATAGATTGAGGATAAGGGAGCAATGGAGGAAAGGCCGATGGAGAGTAGAGCAATGGATATGCCAATGCGATAGGAATGAAGGATTGCCAAAGAAATCCTTTCAAAACCAATAAAAATTAATCTCACTTTTTACACAGGGAAAAGCCTTTTGCTTTTGAACGGAGCGGTAAGACTTTTGATGGGACCAAGACATCGCAATCGCAATTTTGGAAGGGGAGCAGTCATAACATATGGCAGGGGGGAAATCACGATATGCGATATGCGATGGCGGGATGGTCGCATCGAGGAAATGGAACGAGCTGAGTTAAAATGTTGGAGGAATATCGCGACCGTGCGATGCGATGAAAGACCCATCGCATCGGCGTAAGGGAATGGAAAATTTAAGTGTTGCAGGGGATCACGAAGTTGCGATAAGAAATGGTGCGATGGCATCGCATCGGGGTTTTGTAGGATGCGGCAAATTCATACTTTGTGTTAAATGAAAAAAATTATAAAGTTTAAAGGGCGAGCGGAACAATAGAAAAGGGGCAAAATTGTGCTTTGGGGCTTTTTATTCATTTGGGCCTATTTTCCAATCCGGAAGTTAGTTTTGGGAGTGTGATATATCGTTGGAAAGCTCTTTCCGAGCTCCTTCTGATGAACTTACTTAGAACGTGTTTTACACTAAGAATCCTATAGAAAACACCTTTGAAACGCAGGCAGAGAAAAATCCCCTTTGGCTTTGTGGAGATAGTATCTTCTGAAGTTCGACTGGAAACATAAAATTACATAAGAAATGATAATAAAAACAAAGTACCCTACATTCAGCTGAAAGAACAACTTCTTTGATTTTTCCAGATGTTGTGCTTGAGTTTATTGGGCATCCTCATGTCCTTGCTGATATTTATTAACACTTTCATCATTGTTTTGACCATGGTGGAACCCTAAAACCTAATGAGACCAAACCCTATTACCTAATAACATGAACTTTAGAGTGAAAGTGAATCATGATTGAAGACCATAAAGAGGAGAATCAACAAGTATTTCATGAGGGAAAACTGATGAAGTGACCCCAACCATCAGTGAATCCATGACCTAATGGAGAAATAAAAATGTTATGGTATGGGACTCCTACTATGAAAATGCAAAAGAGAATGTTTGATCACTGATGGTAGTATGACAATACTAACACTAACATTGGCTCCAATGCGGATGGTAGCCCCTTGGAGGTGCCAAGAACACCGTAGAACTAGTAGCCTTATCGATTAGGCAATACAGTCAAAATACTTCAAAGACTAAAAACTGACACAACGCAGACTGACTTTGACTCAAACCATGACTGAAAACTAAATCAAAACCAGCAAACCTTACACACATCATCCAAGTTTTATAGCCTTCACTTCGGGCCCCAAGCCTCAATGACTGTGCACTTGAAATCTTCACCAGCAATAAATATGGTATGTATAATGACAGTAACATAATATCTAAAAGTAGTAGCGCTTCAAAAGCCTACCATTCACTGGCCCTCTTGGGCAATCTCGACCACCCATATCTATGAGCATAAAAGAATTTTGTCCCTTGTACGCTGAAATCTTATACGGTCCCTTCGTTATCGAACTTACCATGCTTCTCTTTGTCCTCATATCGTGCATCCCACCTCAACACAACATATTATAAGTGAATTTTTTTTGCTTCGGTTTTGCGGTCATAGATTTTCTTTATTTTTTCCTACAACTGAATAGTGTTCTAAGAAAATTCTTACCTTGATTGCTGAAGGTGGATCATTTGATTGATTCTTCACTGATTATCATCTTCTTCACTGCCCGCTTCTTGTAACAATCTCATGACCGGAACTATAAGTGATGTAGGAAACAGATAATCAACGCCATAAACTAATTCAGATGGTGACATACCTATGGATTTCTTGTTGCTAACTCTGTCAGCCCATAATGCGTTGACAAGCTTTCGATGCCTATTCCTCTTATTCTCTTCCAACATTTTCTTGATTATATTCACCAGAGTCTTATTTGATGATTCCACTAAGCTATTGCCCTGTGGGTAGTATGTTGTCGAATGGCCGAGTATAATATTGTACTTATTGCAAAACTCCACCATATTCTTGGACATAAATTCCCCTGCATTATCTGTTATGATCTTATGAGGGCAACCAAAACGAGACAAGATATTTGATTCTAAAAATTGAATAATTACCGTATCTGTGGCCTGCCTTGCTGGAATGGCCTCTATCCATTTGGTGAAATAATCGGTAGCTGTCAAGATCCATCGATGCTATGCTGATGATGTGGGATGGATTTCCCCTATGAAATCAAGTCCCCACTGCTAGAAAGGTGCATTTACTTGAACTCATTTCAAAGGAAGAGGAAGAAATTTCCTTTTTCCTTCAAAAAATTGACACTCATGGCAGTTCATCACTGTTTTATACAAATCTGAAAATAAAGTGGGCCAATAATATCCTGCTCTCAACACTTTATTAGTTGTTTTTTTCCAAAATTAATGACAACCACAATCACCTTTATGGAATTCATGCATCACTTGCTGAGCCTCATCTTGAGCCAAACAATTAAGCAGGATACCTCCCGGAACTTTCCAATAAAGAGCACTGTTTAAAATATAGAATTTATCAGACTTAATTTTTAGTGATCTACCTTTTCTTATAAACATCCCTGGAGGTGGTGAAAGATGCTGAAGAACATAAACTATGTCTGAATACCATGGTGATTGGAGAAAATTTTCTGAAACTGGAACAAGCGAACTTTCATCCTCATCCTCTGACATTGTTGCTATGAGATTTATGTCTAGGGCATGCAGGTTTGATTGTGCCATTAGTTTTGTCAAGCCTTGTCCCTTGATTAACTTTGTGGGTTTAATCTCCAAATCATATTCCAACATTGCTACTATCCACTTACCTCTTCTTCCCTCTAGATCAGTTTGCACCAGAACATCTTTTACTGTTGCATTAGGAACATATTCTGTGGTATGTGAATGCAGAATGTACACTCTAAAATTCGTCAATGACTTTATAAGAGCCAATGCTTGTTTCTCAATGATGTTATAACACAAGGTAGCATCTTGAATAGTCCTACTGAAAAAGGAAATGTTATGTTCAATCTGATATCTCTTTTGCATCAATACCGCAGCCATGGTATGCTCCAATGCAAATGAAAATATAATGAAATCTTGAGTGTAATTGGGACTAATCAAGATTGGGGCATTGGAAAAAGCAAAATTTACTAGATTAAATGACTTGATAGCATCCTTGCTCCATTTGACAGTGTTGTCCTTTTTCAACATATTAGTCATTTCTCGTAAATGTTCAGCCAAATTGGGTATAAATCTACGTAAGAAGTTCATCTTACCATTGAATGCCTGAATCTCCTTTTTGTTTCATGGGAATTCTATGAGATGAATTGTCTCCACTCTTGAAGGATCAATGTAGATGTTGTCTTTAGAAATGATATGGCCCAGCAGCTTTCCCTCATCCATACCAAAAAGTCTCTTCTTCGAATTGAGAGAAATCCCAAACTTCCCGCATCTCTTAAATACAATCCTCAAGTGGTGCAAGTGTTCATCATCAGAACCAGAAAACACTGTCAAATCATCTAAATAATCAACTAGAAAAAAATCCTTCTCATTAGCAAAAGCGATGTCCATTGCTCGCTGGAAAGTAGCTCCAACATTCTTCAATCCAAATGGCATTTTGGCATACTGAAAATTTCCCCAAGGTGTTGCAAAAGAAGTCTTGTCTTGGTCTTTTTGATGCACCAAGATCTGATTATAGCCTGAGTAACCATCAAGTAGTGACATGCGCGATGCTCCAACTTCTCTTTGCAAAATATGATCCATCTTCGGAAGTGGATAGTTATCCTTTAAGGATACTTTATTGAGATTCTGGAAATATATGCACAACCTTATTTCTCCTGTCTTTTTGTGTACCGGGACTAAATTCGAAATCCAATCAAAAAATATGATTGGAACAATGATACCATCTTTATACAATCTGTTTACCTCTTTTTCAATGGATGGAAGTAGCTTTGGATTGATCCTTCTCATCTTCTATCTAATGGGCTTCTGATCCAGCTTGATAGGAATAGTATTATGAATTATATTTTTTTCATACACCTTCAAATTTTAATAATCCCACGCAAACACATCAGAAAATTCAGAAATTAATTTAACATACTGGGCCTTTACCTCAGGAGACAATGCATTTGATAACTTCACAAACTTGGGCTTGTCAGTTGTTCCAAGATTGACATCCTCAACTCCTTTATCAGTAGCCACCAAGCTTGGCTTCCTTGCAACATCATCTTGATCAAAAAGCTCCACTAAAGGTATGAGACCTCTAGGAATAACATTGTCTTTCAGTTGCAACATGTCTATCTAATTTGCTTCAATCTCTTGATCATCGGTATCATAATCACCATCTATGGAACTATCCTTGAATTTCCATTCATTTTGCAAAAAAGCATTAATTTCACTGTCATCCCAAAACACTTGTCAATACCTTAAATTATCCGGAACAACAAGCCAATTTTTGACATAAATTTCAAATTTGTTGCTGGAGTTCATTGGAATCTTCAAATTGCTTGCAGTATTAGCAAGTGAATCTACGATAAGATTCTGCATTCGGGGTATTGTTGTCAAAGCGTATTCAGAAAACATTCTTAGGATGTATAGGACCGCATTTCTATAGGCTCTCAATCGCGGATGCTTTGCTTGATACTCTCCCTTTACCTATTTGATTATCAACTCTGAATCTCCATAGACAGAAATCCTTTTTGCATTCAACTTCTTCAAAATTTCTAGACCTGCAATCAAAGCTTCATACTCTGCTTCATTATTAGAGCAATAAAAGGCCAACTTGAAAGTGCATACTCTAACATTACTACTAACTTTTCCAGGTTGGAAAATAGGGCTTCGAATCCAAATTCCTATACCAGCACCGTCCTTACCAACAACTCCGTCAAAATCCATGCTCCAAAGGCCTTCTTCCTCTTCTTCTAGATGCTAAAATTTTGTTTCTTTCTCTGCCTTACCTTGACTGGTTTCTTCATTTTTCTGCTATTCACTATCTCTTTGCTACTAGCCAGTGGAAAGCTCAGAAAGGCTTGCTACTTTTTATTTTTCCTCTTTAAGGACTTCCCTAAAATTCTCTGAAATTTCAGGTACCTCATCTACTTCTACCAAATGAACATCTTCATCATTCAAACCACTATCTGAATATAATACAAATGACTCTAAATCTATATGGACAACATTAATTGGATGATTGACCAGCTTCTCTTTGCTAGTGATCATATATTTCATTTTCATCTCCCTGTATAACTTTCTCAATTGACTGAACACGGGGATGGTAGCATAAGAGAAATCAAGTTGTATAGTTCCCTTCAGTTTTGCACACCACAATCTGGAAAAAATCATTCCAAACCGTGGTGGAACATCAGCAACAAATACATCCATCAAAACATTCTTGGTTGGGATTTGATCTAAAGATACTACCAAGTCTTTGATAAGACCAATACAACGGACCCTACCAGATTCAAACGAATACAAATCATGGTATTTGCAGGTAATATCAAGACCCAACTTCTCCATAATGGATTTAGGCATCAAATTGTAAGAAGCCTCAGAATCCAACATAGCATTGTGTAAAATGTATTCATGCAATCTAAGACTCAGGTAAAGGGGAGGGAATTCACTATCTTCAGACTGAATTTCTATGGCAGGACCAAAAATGAGTTCAGGATAATCATCTTCAACACTTACCATATCTGACATAGAGTCTATTTGCAAAATTCTAGAAACCTGATGTTTACAAGTGTTATTCTTCATCAACTCAGCTAAGGGAATGGACACCTTCAGCTTAGCAATCTCATTTTCTAAATTAAAATATGAAACATTTTCTACCTCTTTCATGGGAAGATCTTTCTTCTCCACTTGCTCCTTTGCTGCACTTGGTTGATTATTCTTCTCATTGGCAACGTTATTTGTCAAGGGTGTTTCGCTGGAAGACAGATCAACAGGTTCTTTCCCTTTCCTATGAGTATCTGAAGAGTCATTCTTTGATTGCAGCTCTTTCCTTTTCTGGATGGGATTGATTGGCACATCTCTGCTCCTCAAAGAATACTGCTTCTGTTGTGCTGAAAAAGCGTTCATATATCCTCGTTTATAGTCATAAAACTCTTCCTCTAAAGCTACATCATTGGCCAATATGAAATCTGCATCTCTTCAGGTGTCTAGAGTCACTGCATATTATTCATCTTTGGTCAGAAAAAGAGGCTTACCATCAGCAGTGAAAAAATGATTAGCTTCAACTACCGGATCATCATCATCATATGTTTCCATTCCCTAAACATAATTTTGCTGCAAAGGAGTTTTGATCTGCTATTGTTTCTGTTGTTTGGTCTTGGGCTTTATATTCCCTCTGTTTGATTCAGAATTGGGGCTGCTGCTGTCCTCTGAAATGCGGATTCCTGATTTGTGCTTCAGGTCTATCTAAAATAGTCAACCAATAAACCATATTCTTTACTATTCGGATGAAAGTATCCATCTTACTTTCTGAAGGAGATTCTTCCTCTTTTATAGTCACTCTCTTTTCAGCTCTAGTCTGTTCTCTTTTGGCCAGCATATTTTCTTCTATGCTTACAACAGTTTTCTGCATATCTTCAAGTGTGGTAGGATCACCCTCTCGTAACTGATATGCCATATCAGCATCGAAACCATCTGGAAACTTGAGAAAAGCTAACCCCATGGGGGTTTTGAGGTTGGCCGGAATAGCATTATACACTGCATTAAATCTCACACAATAATCTTGTACACTTTCACCCACATTCCTTTTAATATTTTCATACTCGGACAAAATTTGGAGTGGGTTTTTCTTTACCTCCCACCGGTCTAAGAATTGCCTATGTAGTTCCAGCAAAGTATGGATAGAGGCTGTTGGTAAGGCTCTGAACCATTTTCTAACTTCACCTCCAAAGCTTTGGACAAACAATCTCATAGTGACATTTTCTGCCTCTACTTGGTGAAGGTCAAAGAAGTCATTCATCTTATCAACATGTTGCTAGGTTGTGATGCTTTGATTGGCATCAATGAAAGGTATTTTACTTTGGTAATCAGTAGGCATATCATTCAAATTATGAGGTAAAACTAGGGGTGCATATCGGGTAGCCATGACTCGAGGTGGATTTACAACAACATTTGAACTACTAGGATTTAAGGGAGCAGTTGATGGAGAAGTCAAAAGTTGAGATTTGATTTTCTAAATTGATGGGAATACTAATGAATTGAGGGCAGCAGATGTTGTTTCTGATGATTCTGAAGGCTCAAGGATATTGGTAGCAATGATAGATGTTTGAGAAGAATTTAGAGTATAATCATCAATTGATCTATTTTCCCTTTTAACTTAAAGAACTACAAGAAACTCTGGATCTAAAACTGTGTCATCCAATGTAGTCTTAGATTTAGTTCTAAACAGAGAAAGCTCAAAACTCTCATCAAAAGGGAGGTCTTTAGAAAACAACCACTCATTGGGCCTAGAATGGGATCTGAAAATAGGTATAGGTTTTACTGAACCTTATTGTCTTCTGATTATTCGAGGAATAAGGTTAGTATTTTCAAATATAGAGGGAGGATTTGGATCAGGATTGGCCCTTGTGTATTTCCTTGAAGCCAGTGTGGTCAAATTTCTACTTTGCAATGTTTTATTTCAGCCTAGCAAATTCTAAAACTCATCATCCAGAATTCAAGAATTCAATATGGAAGATATTACCGGGGTGATTAGTCTATTTTTTAGATTTTTTCCCCAGTATGGTTGCCACTACGTTATCACCTAATTTTGACCTCAGACTGAAGGAAGGAAAACCAAGGTAACTACAAACCACGCTTAACCTTGTAGCTAGCCCCACAAGGAAGGGAGAGGGCTCTCTCCATAAATAATCTCAATGAATTATGACTGCAAAAATGATTTTAGGCTAGGTATAGCTGCTCGAAATGTTTTTATAGATTTTCTGGTGTTTTGTTGGATCAGATGGAGCTGGGCAGTTCAAATATGGGGAATTAAATAAAAAAATACAGGGTATTCTATGGGGCAAGGTAGGTATGGACTTTAATAACTTTTTGTTTTATGATTGTGAAGTGTTTAAGACTGGTGAGGAGCTCAGAAGGGCATATGAGATGAATCCTTCTCAAATAGTAGAAAAAATAAAATATTGAATGATTTCCCAAGGCAAAGCACTGTAACAATGGATTCTACCTATATAAATTGAAAAATTCAACAGAAATGAATTGAATGAATAATGGCATACATAACATTTAACAGATGATTACAAAAGAAGAAACTGTGTTAAAATTCCATACCACAGGGATCCCATAAAAAAAAATTGTAAGTCTTTATTAATTCCCTACCAACTGGTTACAAATATGTAAAATGAAGCTCAAAGAGTCCTAGTGATTTCCAAATTTTTCCACACTTACAAATGAATCAAAAATTATATTAAATAGATAGCCTTTCAGGGGGAAAATGCGCAGAAGGAGGAGATGTTTCACCTACCCCGTAACCAAAATCTGAAGATAGAAAAACCCAACAAAATGCCTCTGAAAAGAGGGAACTGCATATTTGACCATCTGGAAGAATAAATTGCTACGTTTACTACAACAATGGAAATAAAAACAAATCTGGAGACCTTTCCCCCTCATTTATCATTTTATTTCGATTATGAAATGATCTATGTATTCATAATTGGCTCACGGTCTTCACAAAATATCTTTTTTCCTTTAACTTAAAGAAAAACCCCTTTAAACCAAACAAAAATTGAATTGCCTCTTTTAATTTAGAAAAACCCTTTTTTATTAAAAAGAGCAAAGGAATGGCAGTTGGCCTAAGGATCACAATCGCTAATTGGTAGAGGAAGGGGTGGGTATAACTTGGGCGGAGGAAATCGCGATATGCGATGGAGCGATGCGATGGGAGGAATGTGCGATGGTGTATAGACTGAGGATAAGGGAGTGATGGAGAAAAGGCTGATGGAGAATAGAGTGATGGATAATCTGATGCGATAGGAATGAAGGATTGCCAAATAAATCCTTTCAAACAAATAAAAATGAATTTTTCACTTTTTACACAGGGAAAAGCCTTTTCCTTTTGAATAAAGCGGAAAGACTTTTGGTGGGACTGGGACATTGAAATCACAATTTCGGAAGGGGAGCAGTCATAACATATGGCGGGGGTAAAATTGTGATATGTGATATGTGATGGTGGGATGGTCGCATTGGGGAAATGGAATGAGCGGAGTTAAAATGTTGGAGGAATATCGCGATCGCGTGATGCGATGAAAGACCCATCGCATCAGCGGAAGGGAATGGAAAAGTTAATTGTTGCAGGGGATCATGAATTTACGATAAGCGATGGTGCGATGGCATCGCATCGAGGTTTTGTAGGATGCAGAAATTTCAGACTTTTCGTTACATGCAAAAAATTATAAAGTTTAAAGGGCCATTGGAACAATAGAAAAAGGGCAGAATTGTGCTTTGGGGCCTTTTATTCATTTGGGCCTATTTTCCAATCCAGAAGTCGGTTTTGGGAGTGTGATATATCGTTGGAAAGCTCTTTCCAAGATCCTTCAGATGAAATTACCTAGAATGTGATTTACACTGAAAATCCGGTGGAAAATGTTGAGATTCAACATGATGATGAGCTTAGTGAAAAGAGTCGCCTTCACTAAGTGGGCCCGTAGGCTCCTTTTGGCGCAATTCTATTTTTAGACTATGTTTATTTTTAGACATGATGATCATATTTCAGAAGTTGCAGGATGCTACTTGTGGATGGTTGGTCAAGTTGGGAAAATAGATGAAATTCTATTTTTAGAATATTGGGCGAGGTTTATTTATAGATCGTCAACCTAAAAATAGATGCATGTCGATTATTATTAGCTCTTAATAATAATCAGACACTAAACAACAACTTACTCTCTTGGAGCACTTCAGTTCAGTGCACAGATGTGGCACAATAGCTGACAGAAGGAATTACACTATTCCTGAGCGTTTGCTGGAGCTAATGCATGAAGGACTAAGTTAGAACTCAAGTGGCAGAGTTATGACACAGTTGAAAGAATTAGTTATGGAGTTTTATTTATTTTAACTCAGTTAGACTCAGTTGAGCTAGTTGTGTCTAGACTAACTGATTGATACACTAGTGAGAGTGGAGTGAATTAATTAGTTAATTAATTCATAAATAATAACTCATTAATCAACTGAAGAATACATCAGTTAACTACAGTGCATGGCAGTTTCAATGGAGGCCAGTGGAGAGATAGGTGAAAGGGCAAGATAGACTATCTGGTGTGACTATAGTGATGCATTGATTGCATCCAACACTTAGTGGAGATGCCAATGAGGATTTCGCAATCAAGGATGGAGTAATTTGAATTCATTCAGAGCTATTCCTCAGTAGGGATTGTGCAGTGGAGGCAGGCTAGCAGGTGGCAAAGATCATTGCATGGATTTTCAAGATTAAGCATGATTAGTGTATGATGATTGTACTATACTGAGAGCTTGTGATAAGATTTGCATGCTTGTATGAGATTTTCATATGATCTCCATGTTACATAATATATAGTTGGGGTTTTCAGCTTCAGGCTTTCCCAGTTAAAAATTTTGTTATGTGCGATTGAATATTTTTGTTTATACTTCACATATGTGTGCAATTAATTTTTCCGCAAAAGATTAACAAGTGGAATAGATTCAGTATCTTTCATAAAGTTAAATAGTGTGAGATCAGGCGGATCTTGGACATATGCATGCTTATTGCATATAATTTCTACGTGGTATCAGAGCATTGTTGATTGAATATTGCAATTGTGAAGTGTGTTTGTGCTGGTGGACAATTCGAATTTGCTACAGAATATTCTTGGTGTAGAAATCGAGTATACATTGAAATGATTTTCAACGGGTTGAGATTGTAGTATGCCCTTGATGGGAGCTCGAATTACATAGCCTAGAAGGATAGGATGGAGGCGGTGCTGGAGGATAATGGGCTGAAGGAGTTCATCGAGAGCGATGTTCCTAAGTCGGGATCTAGCGATGTTGCATTACTTGATGCATGGTAAAAGAAGACTGCAAAGACGAGGAGGATTCTGTTGGAAGGTGTGAAGGACCACATTGTGTCCAGCCTTCATGGGAAAGCCACTCCATTCTTAATGTGAAAGGCTTTGACAGACTTGTTCCAAAGCAGAAGTGACCAGAGGAAGTTGGCACTTAAAGACAAGCTCGAAAAAATAAAAATGGAGAAAGGCGACAGTATTCCAAAATACCTCACAAAGTTTATCCACTACAAGGATGACCTGGGAAGTGTGGGGGTTACTGTTGATGAAGAAGACTTGGTGATCTTGGATCTCCTTAGGCTTCCGAAGATTTTTCATAGCTACGAAGACGCTGTCAATGGATGGGAGAAACCGCCAGGATGGGAGTGACTTTGGTCGGATCTTGTGCAGGAGGAGATAAGGTGGGGTACCAGGGATGGATCTTCATCGAAGAATGAAGATGAAGATAATTTCTCTTTGGCTTCCAAAGCAAGGAAAGGGAAGGGGATGAAAAATCCTTCTAAATCCGGCTAGAAAGGCAAGAAGCAAGACTTGTCCAAAGTGAAGTGTTTTCACTGTCATGAGCATGGACATTTTGCCACTAGATGTCCACAGAAGAAGAAGAATAACCAGGCTGCTGGATTTGCAACTAGGGAGGCCTTAGCCTCGCAATTTGACATGGATTTTTCCTTGATTTCATGCTCGGTTTCAAGCTGCATGGGATCGGTGTGGTATCTTGACAATGATGCGTCTTTCCATATGACGGGAGACAAAGAGCTTTTTAGTGACTTGGAGGAGAAGGACCTCCAGATTCATATAGAGATGGGCGATGATGGTCGGTATAGTGCGATATGCATTGGGACCATTACCTTTGAGAGGGAGTCTGGTAATCCATTCTTGTTTAAGAATTTCATGCATGTTCCAGGTCTGAAGAAGAACTTGGTCTCAGCCGCAATGCTGGAAGACAGAGGTTATGATGTTGTTTTCAGTGAGGAAAAATCCTTCCTTCGACATAAAACAACGGGTCAAACCAAGAATATATGGGTTCAAATTAAGAATCTCTACAAGCTGGAGGTAGATGGATGCACTGCAATGGTGGGCAAAGAAGAAGAAGTGGTGAGCCAGGATGAGGGAAAATTATGGCACAGGAGATTGGTCCATCTTCACCATGGCGCTTGGAAAATTTTGCAGTAAATTTCTACTGGACTTCCCAAGGGTACTCTTGCATATTCAGATCAATGAAAATGATGTACAATGGGTAATTTTTTGAAGACCACCTTTCATGAGAAGGAGAACCATGCTTCAGTGATCCTGGAGAGAATTCACACAGACGTGTGTGGACCATTCTCGGTTGCTTCAGCAATGAAACACAGGTATTATGTGATATTTGTTGATGAATTTTCTCGTAGATGCTGGATATTCTTCATGCAGAAGAAGAGTGAAACATTCTCAAAGTTCAGTGAGTTCAGGGCATTGGTGGAGAAGGAGTCGGGGAAGTAGGTGAAAGATCTAAGGAGCGATAATGGTGGTGAATACATCTCTGGTGAATTCAAAGACTTCTGTAGCGAATAAGGAATTTGAAGAGAACTCATAGTGCCTCATAACCCACAACAGAATGGGGTCATGGAGAGAAATAACAAAATGATCGTGGGTATTGCACGAGTGATGCTGCATGACCAGGGCCTACCGATGCACTTGTGGGTAGAAGCATGCAACACTGCAATTTATGTGCAAAACCATTGTCGTCATAGAGTACTTGGCATGAGTACACCCGAGGAAGCTTTTAATGGTAAGAAGCCTGATAATTCTCATTTGAAGGTTTTTGGCTCATTTGTTTACATTCATGTGATGAAGGATATCAGGAAGAATTTGGAGCCAACTGCAAAAGTTGGGATATTTTTGTGATACACAGAAACACCCCACAAATATTGTGTGTATTTTCCAAACAGTCGGATGACTCTTATGCGATGGGATATAAAATTCAACGAGGTGAAAGCCATGAAGTTGTCACTTGAGAGGGAGCTACACTTGCATGCGCAGGAGGAACTTCTTGTTCACAATGATGAGCCTCTAGATGTGCATCAGACATAGGAGGATATTCATGGAGTGGAGGAGTCCACTCATGCAGAACCAAACATCAAACAAGGCAGGAAGCGTACCACAGAAGCTGAGAGACTGAAGGTGGATGAGGCACAGAATGTAGGAGTTCCTACATCACAGTGCAGACATAGACAATCACCTAACCGATATATTGGATACATGGCTCTTATGAGAAAGTGTATTGTGAGAGAGCCATCTTATTTTAAAGAAGCAGCGCAGGAGGCCACATGGGTAGATGCCATGGTGGAGGAGTATGACTCCATTGTCAGAAACAGTGCTTGGGCAATTGTTCCAAGGCCAGTGGGAAAATCAGTTGTAAGATCAAGATGGATCTACAAGGTAAATCAAGCTGCTGATGGGAGCATCAAGAAGTATAAGGGAAAGATTTGTTGCCCGGGGCTTCTCATAGATTGAGGGGATTGACTATGAAGAAACCTTTGCACCTGTCGCATGGTATTCTTCCATACAGACCATCCTTTCTCTCTCTACGCAGATGGGTTAGCACATACATCATATGGATGTGAAAACTGCATTCCTTAATGGGATCATTGAGGAAGAGGTGTACATTGAGCAGCCTGAAGGATTTGAGATCTTTAGCAGCGAGTCACATGTGTGCAGGCTCAAAAGAGCATTGTATGGGCTGAAACAGGCACCCCATGCTTGGTACACTCGGATCGACAACTATTTCACTAGACTTGGCTTCACCAAGAGTGGTGCGGATGCAAACCTGTACCAGATTTTGGTTGAGGGTAAGATTTTAATCATTGTACTTTATGTTGATGATTTAATACTAACAGGTGATGAGCAGGTTATACACTCATGCAAGGCTGATCTTGAAAAGGAGTTTGAGATGAAGGATTTAGGCCTCCTTCATTATTTCCTTGGATTGGAAATATGGCAGCGGGAAGGTGAACTGTTTGTGTCTCAAGGCAAGTAGGCCTGAGAGATACTGGAGAAGTTTCACATGCAAGGCTGCAAGCCTATCGACACTCCTCTTCTAGGAAATTGGAAGAAAGAGGATGCTACATTGGCAGAGGTAGTGGATTCCACTATTTATCGACAGTTGGTGGGTTCGCTCATGTATTTAGTCAATACAAGACAGAACATATGCTATGTGGTGAACCAGCTTTCACAAGCGATGGTTAAGCCTACCAAGCTCTTTTGGAAGGCAGGCAAGCATGTTTTGTGATATCTCATGGGCACATTTGAGTATGGTTTATGGTACAGACAGACGGATGAGGTGAAGTTGCATGGCTTCACGGATGCAGATTGGGCAGGAAGCCCAACAGACAAAAATAGCACATCAGGAGGGATTTTTAGTATCGGATCTACGACAGTTTCTTGGTACAGCAGGAAACAAAGATCTGTGGCACTTAGTTCAGCGGAAGCAGAATACATGGTAGCAAGTTTAGCTGCATGTTAGGCTATCTGGATGAGGAAGATTCTAGTTGGGTTGTTCGGTTCACATTTAAATCCCATGGTGATTCATTGTGATAATCAGAGTTGCATTAAACTCTCGGTTAATCATGTGTTTCATGATAGATCTAAACATATTGATATCCGGTATCATCATATAAGAGATTGTGTGTAGCGGAAGATCATGTTGCTTCAGTACATTCCCACGGAGGATCAGGATGTATATATTCTGATGAAGGCGCTCACTAGGAGAAAATTTGAATACCATAGAGGCAGGATTGGGGTAAAGGATAATTCCTATCTTGTTGAGAGGGAGTGTTGAGATTCAATAAGATGATGAGCTTAGTGAAAATAGTCGCCTTCACTAAGTGGGCCTGCACGCTATTTTTGGCGCAAAACACTATTACCGATGAAATAGGTAACCTGACATCAAAACGGGAACTCTAGCCCAAAAACTCTCAAAAAACATGAAAAAACACCCCCCAAAAAAAAGTGTGTCTTCCAAAACGCACTTGTTTTTTTTTGAAGGTCAAATTTCAACATTTTCTAAAATTATGCTAAAAACAAAATTGTTTGTTGAAAAAAGGATTGAAAAAACACCCCCCAAAAAAAAGTGTCTCTTCCAGAACGCACTTCGTTTTTTTTTAAGGTCAAATTTCAACATTTTATAAAATTATGGTAAAAACAAAATTGTTTCTTGAAAAAAGGATTGAAAAAACACCCTCAAAACAAAACCAGTTGATGCTGGAATAACAAAAAAAAAATTGTGTCATACTTTTGGCATTTTAAAAAATAGAAGTAACATTTTTAAATTTTTAAAATTCAAACATTAAAAAAAAACCTAAAATTTAAGAAAAAAAATAAATTTAAAAAATAAAAACATTTAAAAGCTTAAAATTTAAAAATATATGAAGATAAAAAAAATAAAAATAAAAACAAAGTAAAAATTTTAATTCAATCATTAAAAAAAACTAAAATTTAAGGAAAAAAAATTTAAAAAATAAACCAAAAAAAATTAAGATTAAAATTTTAAAAAATATAGAAATTAAAAAATAAAAAAAAAAACAAAATAAAAATATTAAATTTAAAAAAAAAAACAAGTTAAGAAAAGAAGGAAATTATAAAAAATAAAATATAGAAATTAAATTTAAAAAAGAAAAAGAAAATGCTTATTAAATTTAAAAAAAGGAAAAAAAAAATTAAAACAAATAATTAAATTTAAGGAAATATATTAAATTTTAATAAATTTAAAAATTCAAAATTAAAAAAAAAAAACACTATTCAAATTAAAAGAAAAAAAAAGAAAAATTAATTAAAAATAAAAAATAAAAATAAAATGGGAAGTTGAGTTGGGTTTGGAAAATGGTGTTCGCTAGGGTTTCATCATTTCTCTGTGCGAAGCTTGGTGAGGACGCCGCGCTTTTTCACATGTTGGATGCTCATGGGATTCCATGGCCTGCGAACTCTGTGATGGATATTACTCCTGGTGGTGGATGCGGCCAAGATTGGGCGCTCCTGGCAGTGCTGCGACCAGATAGGCATGACAGAAGGTCCCAGGCATGGGACGGCTCACCGGATCTCTGCTATGTGAAGGTCCCTTTGAACTGGTACAACCAAAAATCACATTCCCATCCCGGAAGCGATGCGCCTTATGTAGTTGTCGCTTGCTCTGCTACAACAGGAATAACTTCGGTCTGTATGGAGGGAGATGAGCCAGTAATCTCATACCCTTGCTTTTTCAATATTTATCTTTCTTGGACAGTCACGACCGCCATAACTATTTGGCCGTCAAACTTTGTGGAGACACGTCTAGCTTTCACCTTTTTTAACCGCAGGATAGTTTTTTTCTTCGCCTATGCTCGCAGATCCCTTCCCTTGGCTACCACTGCATTGTGCTTCCACATGCAAAGGCAGTATCACAGGAATCTGGGGATAGCTCTGAAGCCCTGCAAATTCACTAAATCCAATTCGATTCCTAACTCTGGCAGCCGGGATCCTTCTCATCTCCGGCAAACGACTTTTCAGATCCAAATAATTCTCCTGACGGGCAAAACCCTGCTCCTTGGGGTCCAGCCCTCTCTTACAGTGCGCCAGCTCTCAGGGATCCTCGAACAGAGGCTGGGGATACCTTCCCCACTCTTGCGGCTCCTCTTCGCAGGCAAGCAGCTTGATAATGATCTGCCTCTTTCTTCTTACAATATTGAAAGAAATGCCACAGTAATCCTTTCACTTCGGCTAAGAGGAGGTGACGTAGGGCAATCCTCTGCCCCCAAGGGTTTTTCCTATAAAGATGCGGTTCATGCACAGCATGCCAAGAAGGATGCCCATCTAGCTGTGGCTCCCAAACCTTTCTTGGTGGACAAAATGGAGGAAATCCCTGCCATTGAAATCACTCACCCTTCTCTGGATGATCAATCCCAAGTTTTTGCAGAAAAAGCCATCATTTGCAGATTTAATGGACTATGGCCCCATACAGCCGATCTATACCAGTGGATACACTCCAATTGGACCAACAACAGCAAAGTCTTCTTATGCTCAAAAGGCTTCTTTATTGTCGTCTTTTTCTTCCCTGAAGATTACCAGAAAGCCTTAACAGGAGACCCCTGGTTCTGGGGATCAGCTGAACTTTTTCTCACCCCCTGGTTCCCAGACTTCGACCCCTCTACTGCTGTCATCACCAAGCTTCCTATCTGGGTCAGATTTCCAAACCTCCCTGCGCATCTATGGCACTTTGCGGTCTTTCAAAGCATCGGGGACACATTAGGCCGCTTCCTGGCCACAGACACCTCAAGAGGGGAGAAAGGATTATATACCTTCGGCAGAATTTGCGCAGAAATAGACATTAGCAAAGGATTGCCAGATCAGATCATCCTTAAAGTTGGGGACTTCCTTTGGACACAAACCTTGGATTATGAGAACACAGCCTTCAGATGCCGCCATTGTCATCAGACGGGGCATCTCCAAAATACATGTGCTACATTCCTCGACAAAAAGAAGAATATCTATCGCCAATCCAAATCCAAGAGCTGGAAACCTTGTGATAAACCCCCTATGGATGACTTTGATACCTCTAGCTCGGATGAAGAGGACATTGAAGTGGAAGAGGAACATTTGGAACATCCGAAGGACTCGCCCTCAGCTTGCCCCGAAGATCCCTCTGGGCCTCTGATCTCGCAGAAACGCTCGCATGAGACTTCTTCTTCAGATTTAGACAAAGAGACTCCTCCTTTAGCACTGAACAGTCTGCAAATGGTTCCGGTCCAGCCAGATCAGAATGGCTGGGTCAAAGTCAGTAAAAAGAGAGGAAAAAAATGTCGATTGGGAGACTCTGCCCATGCTGGGTAGACTCCTTAGTCTAGCACGTTCTTTTCTGTTCTCCTTGTTATCTTTTTGCTTTTGCCATGGTTACTCTATGGGACCGAGGTTGATACAATATCATTTCCGGCTCCCTTGCTCTTTAGCTTCGCTTCTCTGCAAGCTCTGATTTTACCATATGTTTTTTCTTAATAGAATTAGTCTTATTCAGAAAATAAATAAATAAATAAATAAATAAAAATAAAATACAATGAAAATATCAAATTTAAAACAATATATATTAAAAAAACAAATAAACTATAAAAAATAAATTAAATTTAAATTATGAAAAATAAAATATATATATGAACTTAAATTAAAATAGGTATATACATCAAATTTTATTAAATTAAAAAAAAAGAGGTTAATATTAAAATAACAAATTAAATTTAAAAACAAAAATATTAAATTTTAATAAATAAATGAATAAACAAATAAATTTTGAAAGAAAAAATAAATTTTAAATATAGAAGAAAAAAAAAATATTGCTAAACGAAAAACTTTAAAAACTTTAAAAATCAATTAAAAATGGAAAATTGAAAAAAAAAAAATTAAAAAAAAAATTATTAAATAAAAAAAAATTAAAAAAAAAAATTTTAAAAAATTAAGTTTGATTAAAAAAAAAATCTAATTTTAAATGCACAATTTTAATCGAAATAAAAAAATATAAAAATTTTATGTAATTAACAAAAAAAAAGAAAAAAAAAGTAAAACATTTTAAAAAAAATATTAAATCGAAATAAATTAAAAAATATATATATAAATTTTATTGAATTTTATAAAATTATATTAAAAAACTAAACGTAAAAGTTAATAACAAAGAAAAATTATGAAATTAAAAAAAAAAAAAAAAATCAATTAAATAAAAAAATTGTGCAAAATTAAATAAAAATTATTATTAATAATAATAATAATAATAAATTAAAGGGATGCTAAGTTCCCATTACATGCGGATCACTCTACTATAATAATAATAATAATAATAATAAATTTAAAACAAAAAAATAATAAAATTAAAAAAAATTAAAACAAAACGAATTTTATTTTAAATAAATTAAAAAAAATAAAATTATATTTTGAAATTTAAAAAAATTTAAAATTAAAAAAAAAAAAAAAATCAATTAAATAAAAAATTAAAAAAAAACAATTAAAAAAAAAATTTAAAAAAAAACAATTAAAAAAATAAAAATAAAAAAAAATCAATTAAAAACATCGTTCAAACTAATGGCCCGCCCGCTGGGCGGCGGTGGCCGGCCGGGCGGCGCCGCGGGGGCAGCCCAGCCGGCCTCCCGGGCCCCCGCGGGCGGAGGGCCGATTCCCGGGAGGCCGGCTGGGCGGGGGCCCGGGAGGCCGGCTGGGCCGCCCCCGGGGCGCCGCCCGACTGGGCGGGGGCCCGGGAGGCCGGCTGGGCCGCCCCCGGGGCGCCGCCCGGCTGGCCACCGCCGCCCAGCAGGCGGGCCGTTAGTTTGAACGATGTTTTTAATTGATTTTTTTTTAAATTTTTTTTTTTAATTGTTTTTTTTTTTAATTTTTTTTTAAATTTTTTTAAATTTTTTAATTTTTTTTAAATTTCAAAAAATATTTTTTTTTCAAAAAATTAATTTTATTTTAATTTAATATTTTTATTTAAAATAAAATTCGTTTTTTTTTTTAATTTTTTTTTTAAATTTTTTATATATATTTACATCTATTTTTATTTGATTTTATTTTTATTTTTATTTTTATTTTTAATTTTTAATATTTTTATTTTAATTTCATTTTTTTTTAAAAAAAATTGAATTTCAAAAAATTTAAAATTATTTTTGTAATTCAATTTTTTTATTTTAAATTCAATTTGTTTAATTTTTTTTTATATTTAATATTATAGAATAATTATTTTTTTAAATTTAAAATTTAAAATTTACTTATTAAAATTTTTAAATTTTAATTTGATTTAATTGTTTTTTTTTTAATTTTTTCGTTTATTTAGTTTTTCATTTTTAAAATCTATAAATTGTTTCACTAAAAAAAAAAAAAAAACACTAAATTTATGTATATTTGTTTTTTAATTATTTGCACGTGGTTTTTTTCATTTTTTTTGTTTTTTAATGATAGGTTTTTTTTTTTTTTTTTTTTTTTTTTTTTTTTTTTTTTTTTTTTTTTTTTTTTTTTTTTTTTTTTTTTTTTTTTTTTTTTTTTTTTTTTTTTTTTTTTTTCCAATTTTAATTGTTTTTTTTTGTAAATTTTAAAATTTGTATTTTTTTCCTTATTATTATTATTTTTTTTAATTTAAATTTTTAAATTTAATTTCTTTTTTTTTAATTTTATTTTTTTTTTTCTAAATTTTAAATTTGTAATTTTAATTTTTTTTTTTTTTTTTAAATATATATATATTTTTTAATATATTGTTTTTTTTAATAAGTTAGAAAAAAATGTTTTTGAGTTTTTTTTTTTAATTTTTTGGTCAATTTTTGTTTTTTTTCTTTAAATTATGTGTTTTTTTTCTTCAAATTTTGTCATTTCCTTTGATATAATTTTCAAATATTTTTGTTTTTTTTTATTTATTTTTGTTTAAATTTTTTATTTTTATGAGCTATTTTTGGTTTTTTTTTACATTTTTATTGGTTTTTTTATTGTTTTTATATATATATTTTTTATCTAAGTTTTGTGTTTTATTACCAACATGAAAATCACCAATCTAAAAAAAAAAGGTTGATGCAGCATCAATACGTTTCAAAATTAGCATGAAAATCACTGCACTAAAAAAAAAAGGTTGATGCAGCATCAATACGTTTCAAAATTAGCATGAAAATCACTGCTCTAAAAAAAAAAGGTTGATGTAGCATCAATACGTTTCAAAATTAGCATGAAAATCACCGCTCTAAAAAAAAAAAAAAAAAAAAAAAAAATTGATGCTGCATCAATACATTTCAAAATTAGCATGAAAATCACTAACATTTTAAAACAAATATTCATACTTCATAAATAAAAATTTTAGAGTGTCAAAAATGTGCACCAAAAAAAAAATGGTGATTCTGCATCACCACTTTTCAAAATCGGGTGCTTTTTATGCTACCAAAAAAAAGTAGGTAACATTGCGGTTACCTATTTCATCGGTAACATTGTTGCAAGTCTATTTTTAGACTATGTCTATTTTTAGACATGATGATCATATTTCAGAAGTTGCCGGATGCTATTTGTGGATGGTTGGTCAAGTTGGAAAAATAGATGAAATTCTATTTTTAGAATATTGGGCGAAGTCTATTTATAGATCGTCAATCTAAAAATAGATGCATGTCTATTATTATTAGCTCTTATAATAATTAGATTCTAAATAGAAACTTATTCTCTTGGAGCACTTCAGTTCAGTGCACAGATGTGGCACAGTAGCTGATAGAAGGAATTATGCTATTCCTAAGGGTTTACTGGAGCTAATGCATGAAGGACTCAGTTAGAACTCAAGTGGTAGAGTTATGACATAGTTGGAAGAAGTAGTTATGGAGTTGTATTTAGTTTAACTCGGTTAGACTCAGTTGAGCTAGTTGGTGTAACTAATTGATACACTAGTGAGAGTGGAGTGAATTAATTAGTTAATTAATTTATAGATAATAACTCATTAATCAACTGAATAATACATTAGTTAACTATAGTGCATGGCAGTTTCAGTGGAGACTAGTGGAGAGATAGGTGAAAGGGCAAGATAGAATATCTGTTATGACTATAGTGATGCATTGATTGCATCCAACACTCAATGGAGATGCCAATGAGAATTGCACAGTCAAGGATGGAGTAATTAGAATTCATTCAGAGCTATTCTTCAGCAGGGATTGCTCAGTGGAGGTAGGCTAGCAGGTGGAAAATATTGGTGCATGGATTTGCAAGATTAGGCCTGATTAGTGTATGATGATTGTATTGTACTGAGAGCTTGTTATAAGCTTTGTATGATTGTATGAGATTGTCATATGATCTCCATGTTACATAATATATAGTTGGGGTTTTCAGCTTTAAGCTTTCCTGGTTAAAAACTGTGTTATGTGCGATTTAATATTTTTGTTTACACTTCACATGTATGCGCAATTAATTTTTCCGTAAAAGATTAACAAGTGGAATAGATTCAGTATCTTTCATAAAGTTAGATAGTGTGAGATCAGGTGGATCTTGGACATATGCATGCTTAGTGCATATAATTTCTATAGAAAACACCTTTTAAACCCAGGAAGAGAAAAATCCCCTTTGGCTTTATGGAGATAGCAGCTTCTGAAGTTCGAATGGAAACATAAAATTACATAAAAAATGATAATAAAAACAAAGTTGTTGGGAAAAATAATGAGAGGGGGGTGGGGGGTGAATCAGTATTTAGTGCTGACTTAAAACTTTTACTTTTTCTTTCTCTAAAACCCATACGCTACTTTACTGAACCCAACTCGTGTATACAAGCGGATATCCTTAATAAAACTTGTGTATTACCATAGATCTCATTATGCAGATAATTCTTTACTTAGATCATTGCATCATTCATTCATTAGATGTTTAGTAAGCAATAAACACATGCAGTAAGAATAGAATAAATCATCACACATAAGAAACACACATGAACACCAGGATTTAAGGTGGAAACCCAATTCAGGAGAAAACCACTACTCCCGTCGTCTCTATCTTCAATATTTATTATAAAGAAAACTTCTAACAACCATGTATTGGCACAGACTCATACCAGCACGCAGGCACCCACCTGCAGAAGGCTACAACCTTCTCTCATTTACCAGCCTCTCCTGGAAGGGAGCTACAACCCCCTGCTCTCGTTTACCAGCCTCTCCTGGAAGGGAGCTACTACCCCCTAATCTCGTTTACCAGCTACCACTGGAAGGGAGATACAACCCCCTCACTGAAGGCTTCGACCCTCAGATCTAATGCGGACCACGTTTCATCAATTTTGATACTAGATCCAATAGCTTCCACACAACATACCTTGCAGGCCACCATATTTATTCATTTTCTTCAGTAGACTGGCACCAGTTCCTCATGATTTCATCAGTCAATCAAACCAGAGATTCATCATCGTCAGATCATTATATCCATGGGTGCATCATAGATTCAGATTTATCAATTAAGAATAGAGTTCGTCCATGTAGATATTCCTTAGAGAAATTTATCCATCCACCACCCTTACGCATGCACACTTCATATTCTATTTCTATTCTCCTTATATAGTTTTGCCTTTAGTAAAACCATGAGTCAAAACCATCCAACCACTAATGGTATTCCTTTGACAGTATTTCATTTAGTTTACCCCACGTGCCTCTTTGATTTCTTTTTAATTTATTTATCAATTTGAAGAAATTGACAAATAAATATATTTACAAATTTGAACTGAACTTTAGGATTAAAGTTACAACCCTTCGCACTTTAAGGAAATATCCAACGCTTTCAAACAATTAACCTTATGATAAACCTTTGACCTCGGGCCCACATATATAGTCAATAGCCAATCAAATATGTGCATGGTACCATAGGTAAACTTCGCGCAAGTCTAGCGTCCAATCACCGTTAGATAGCAAGCTTCCATATCAACGGCATATATGCATATCGCTCGACCTCCGATGCCGAACGTTAATGTGCAATGGCCCGCCATAATTTGGGTAATCTTCATGCATCTTCATCATATGACCACCATCCGATGGCTTCCCTCCAGATCAACAACGCACAACAATATCGCTGGGCATCGTGGGTCGAACTATAACGCGGGATGGAGCGTAGTGACAAGCGGTTTTGTGGAGTCGTATAGGGATGCGTGTCACCCGTTCTATGGAATCAGAGCCAACCTCTTGAATACCGCTCAACCCAAAAAAGCGATGCGATAAAAACCAGAAACCCCTTTCACTGTTCCTTGTACGGTTCCGCCTTCAAGGTTCTGCCCACTCTTCAATGTATTATTATAATTAAGTTGCGCTTTAATGTTTTTCCTTTTATTACAGTTCCATTGCTAAGTTTAACGCTTTGTTCACAATTTCGTTTGAGTCTTTTAACATACATTCTTTACACCGGTCGCTGCCTTCCGACCTTGACACAACACAATGTCACTCTGTCTTCAATTCTGAAATGATATATATAATATATCAACCTTCCATTGCATGTTCGGAGTTCTAACCTGTCGCAGTTCCGCTTCTAACTACACATTCAAGTTCTTGATTCTGCAAGTTGATCACTGTACTATGATCCATCGCAATTATAATCTTCGCTACATTCAAAACCATCATATCTCCGCAACCATTAATTCCTTCAATTTATACAATAAATTTTTAATTTCGAATCCTTTCCACAGGGTTTATGATGTTTATGGACAATGATTCATAGTTGTCCACAGGGACTCAACTATCCTTCCTTCTGAATTCTATCAATAATATATATATATAATTCACAGAGAATGCAGAACCTTTTTCTGTTTGATGGTATTTTTCTTCCTATACTGTCTCTGGACAACTTTCAATTCACTGCTTGTCCCTGCTCCTTGACTGATACTGCTCTCTGTAGCTCAAACTGTAGATGCACTCTTTCTCTGTTCTTCTCTGCTACATTTCTTTTCTCTGTTCCTAGTTACTGTTTCAGATGCCAATTCCTTTGCCACTGTTTTCTCTGATGTCTCTGCTGCCTTTCCAGATCTCCAATCAACTGAGCCTTCTAAAACTGCCTCAGCTTCATATTTCATTTGCTCTTTTCTTTGTTGTTGTTTCAAGTGCTCCTCTTTTGGCATTGATGGAGATACACCATTCTTACATATTTAAAACATAGGTTGCTTATCATAGGCAACTTATCAAGTAGGTTTCCATCAAGGAAAACTTCATCAAGTAGGTTGCCATCAACTTTATCAAGTAGGTTGCCATCAAGGACAACACTCTGCATCATATTGCCAACAATCTCCCACTTTGGACTTGATGGCAACCATGATGGTGTTTTATCACCACAACAGATAGATACATTGATTAGATCATTATTCAAACACCATGATACTCTCCCCCATTGGCATCAAGGGCAAAGGGCGGATCAAAACCAAATAAGGTTTTTCTTCTCTTGTAGAAAGAAGAGCTCTGTAGATTTGATTTGTACTGAAGTTACCATGCTCCCCCTGAGTTCATGTTGAATCTTCAAATATATTTTTCATTGAAGTACATGACTCTATGACCATTCCTATCACCAAGGACTTCATACTTACATTAATGGTCCAACCAGGTGGATTTACATATGTGACTCAACTACCCAACCAAGTGGGTTTTTAAAAATTTGAAGAAATCCTTTCATGATTGAATATTACAATTTAGATCATAGGTCTCGACATAACCTTTTCATCAAATTACAAATATGAATTTTTATAACCAATATCAAAAAGACCTCAAGAGAGAGATCATATTTCAAAACCATCATAATGCCAAAAATGCATTACTCTCAGCAAGGCTAATGCTCCCCCTGAAACTGTGTTGCATCTTCAAACATCATATAACAAAAATCACTTATAAATTCCAACAATGCATCCTTTTCATATGAACAATGCTCCCCCTTAGCTTGTGCATTCATAGATGCCCAACAACACCTTACAACCAATTTAATCTTCTGTATTTAAGTAGATCTGATCTTTTGCATGGCAGAGACTACTCCCGGTTTCTGTCTAAGATATTCGAATGCTTCCTTGGAATATATAAGATATTTTGCTTGAGATAAAGATATGCCATCGGCTGCTTGTTGCACTGGATGGAGCCTTTTCAGATAGATCTTCTTCTGTTGCTTCATTGGGTTCACCTTCTATATTGTTGCTATTTGATGCAGGAAGATATACAACACCATCATCCTCATTTGTTGTTGGTGTTTCCTCATAACCGCAGATGTACCCATCAACACCAATCCTTGTCTGTCAATGAAGTTCAATATCTTCAACCTGTGACCAGGTCTATGGTTCGAGCATCATAGTATATTTCTGTAGAAACCAGCTATCAAATCAATCTCTTGTCTTTATAAAGGTAAAATTTCCATTTTCCTTTTTGTAGAAACATATGTGGGAATCATCATGAAAATAGAGTAGAGTGGCACTATATGAGAAAACACCACAGACTTGTATCAAAAATATCTGAGAAGAAAGATAACACAATGTATCCATGTTTTCAAGTGTCATCCAACAGTTGTAGCATAAGCACATCAGTAACCTACATTAGGATCTTTGTAGCAACATCATATTCTTGCCAAGAATAATTGTCATACCGGAACAACTTCATCATAGTCAATATGTATCAAGCAATCATCCATGAGATCTGTTATTACCAAGGTCTTTTATAATCATGACGTTCATCAACAACAAAATCTGCATGTTTTGTCCTTATATCTGAATCATTAGACTTGCATCATATCCATGTGTGAAAATAAAGATACTCTTCTGCAAAACGTGATCAGGACTCATCCATAATCTCATCATAAGAAATCACATCATTCTAACATGAGCATCACAAGAATAAGCAAACACAATGCCAACAATGCAACTTTAGTAGTTGGGCTAATGCTCCCCCTGAACCAGTGTTACATGTTCATAGTCAAGTATTACCATATCATATCAGCAGAAATTCTGTCTCCACTGGAACTCACGTGTATATGCGGCTTTAGTTCATGAAACCCGTGAATAGGAAGTGAAGTACAGAAAAATTCACAACTCCATCTCCCCTTAAACTTATGCCACATGTACCTGTCTTCTTCACATCAGATGCACTGTTAGAAATAAACATATCCAGAATTACCAAACCAATCATGGGAATCATCATACATTGCTCCCCCTGTGATAATACATTACTGAATCCTATAATGTATCTCACATCATCCCTGCAGTCTTTATGATAAGTAAGCTTTAGAAGCGGAAGATTGCAGTAGGATTATTATCCCCTACGTTTTTGACCGATCCTCCTTTTTTTTCCAGTTTTGCTTGAAATTTCTTATTGTGTGCTGGAAATTAACCAATTTCTTAGATCTATTCATCCTGCATTCCTTTTCTACATGTCCATACTTGTTACAAGCATAACATCTTGTGTGACCAGAAAAATAAGCATAGGGATCATAATGTGTTTTTCTATTCTTTCTTCTATTGAAATCAACTACTTTATGACCATACTTGCTGCATGAAAAAAAATATCCCTTAAAGAAACCTGAGTACCTTCCTGTGTAGAATCTATTTGTTTGTGACTGAAACAATCTGCTTCTGTAATTGGCTGCAACATGCCCATAATTATGACATTTGAAGCATTCAACATTACTAATCAAAGGAGGGAATGATTTCTTTTGAGAGTTCATGATTTTCGGTTGATCTTTTATCTTTTTCAATATTTCAGGTTTTGCATTGATATCCTTTGAATCTTTAGCACTTTCTTGTGAACTAGATTCTCCTTTAACAGTTTCATGAAAACCAAGACCAAATTTAACAGAAGGAGACCTTTGACTACTAAGAATATTGTCCAGAATCTTAGTACTATATTGAAACCTCAAGATTTTATCTTTTTCTTCTAATTTACCTTTTAAAATGTTTACCTCAACCTCCAATCTTTGGCATTGCTTCTTCATACTTTCTTCGACCCTTCTTCCTTCTTATAATTGATCATTCAATTTTAAAATCTCTTCTTTCAACCCATTTTCTTGTTCTTAAAAAGTTTGTAAAGTTCTTCATTCTTCTTATTTGATTTTTCCAGATTTGTTTTGAGAGAGATGATTTCTACTTCAAGTCTTTCACTTTGATTGGTTACTTTATCCTGCAGTCTTTGATACATTTCTATCTGTCCATTCATTCTATAGATCATATCTTTGTAGATAGATTCTCTCTCATTAGATAATATTTGTTGATTATCAACAATCTTGATAACTTCATCTAGATCCATAACATTGCTTTCTTATATTCACCATTGCATTCCTGAAGAAGTGAATCACAAGAACAATCCAATACTGTTTCATCTTCTTCATTTTTAAGCTTTGCACATGTTTTACGAGATATCTCCTTTCTTTGAGTAGCCTTTTCTTTTGCTTCCTTCCCATTACGACGGATCTTCTAGCGATCAAGCTTACGTAGAAGGACCTACTCACGATACAATTGTTGGGAAAAATGCGAGAGGGGGGTGGGTGGGGGGTGAATCAGTATTTAGTGCTGACTTAAAAATTTTAATTTTTCTTTCTCTAAAACTCATACGCTACTTTATTGAACCCATCTCACGTATACACGCGGATATCCTTAATAAAACTTGCGTATTACCAGAGACCTCATTATGCAGATAATTATTTACTTAGATCATTGCATCATTCATTCATTAGATTTTTAGTAAGCAGTAAACATGTGCAGTAAGAACAGAATAAATCATCACACATAAGCAACACACATGAACACCAGGATTTAAGGTGGAAACCCAATTCGACAGAAAACCACCGCTTCTGTCGTCTCTGTCTTCAATATTTATTATAAAGAAAACTTCTTACAACCATATATTGGCGCAGACTTGTACCGACACACAGGCACCCACCTGCAGAAGGCTACAACCTTCTCTCGTTTACCAGCCTCTCTTGGAAGGGAGCTACAACCACCTGCTCTCTTTTACCAGCCTTTCCTGGAAGGGAGCTACTACCCCCTACTCTCGTTTACCAACTACCACTGGAAGGGAGCTACAACCCCCTCACTGAAGGCTTCGACCCTCAGATCTACTGTGAACCACGTTTCATCAATTTTCATACTAGATCCAATAGCTTCCACACAACATACCTTACAGGCCACCAGATTTATTCATTTTCTTCAGTAGACTGGCACCAGTTCTTCATGATTTCATCAGTCAATAAAACCAGAGATTCATCATCATTAGATCATTATATCCATGGGTGCATCATAGATTCAGATTTATCAATTAAGAACAGAGTTTGTCCATGCAGATATTCCTTAGAGAAATTTATCCATCCACCACTCGTACGCATGCACACTTCATATTCTATTTCTCTTCTCCTTATATAGTTTTTCCTTTAGTAAAACCATGAGTCAAAACCATCCAACCGTTAATGGTATTGATTTGACAGTATTTCCTTTAGTTTACCCCATGTGCCTCTTTGATTTCTTTTTAATTTATTTATCAATTTAAAGAAATTGAAAAATAAATATATTTACAACTTTGAACTGAACTTTAGGATTAAAGTTACAACCCTTCACACTTAAAGAAATATCCAACGCTTTCAAACAATTAACTTTATGATAAAACTTTGACCCCGGGCCCACATATATAGTTAATAACCAACCAAATATGCGCATGGTACCATAAGTAAATTTCGCGCAATTCCAGCGTCCGATCACCATTAGATATCAAGCTTCCAGATCAACGGCATATATGCATATCACTCGACTTCCAATGCCGAACGTTAACGTGCGATGGCCCGTCGTACTCTGGTTAATCTTCGTGCATCTTCCTCATACGACCACCGTCCGATGGCTTCCCTCTAGATCAACGGCGCACAACAATATTGTTGGGCATCCTGGGTCGAACTATAACGTGTGATGGCATGCAGTGACAAGCAGTTTTGTGGAGTCGTATAGGGACGTGTGTCGCCCATTCTATGGAATCAGAGCCAACCTCTTGAATACCACTCAACCCGCAAAAGTGGTGCGATAAAAACTGGAAACCCCTTTCACTGTTCCTCGTACGGTTCTGCCTTCAAGGTTCCGCCCACTCTTCAATGTATTATTATAATTAAGTTGTTCTTTAATGTTTTTCCTTTTATTATAGTTCCATTGCTAAGTTTAACGTTTTGTTCACAATTTCGTTTGAGTCTTTTAACATACATTCTTTACATTGGTTGCTGCCTTCCGACCTCGACACAACACAATGTCACTCTGTCTTCAATTCTGCTATGATATATATAATATATCAACCTTCCATTGCATGTTCGGAGTTCTATCCTGTCGCAGTTCCGCTTCTAACTGCACAGTCAAGTTCTTGATTCCGCAAGCTGATCACTGTATTATGATCCATCGCAATTATAATCTTCGCTACATTCAAAACCATCATATCTCCGCAACCATTAATTCCTTCAATTTATACACTAAATTTTTAATTTCGAATCCTTTCCACAGGGTTTATGATGTTTACGGACAATGATTCATAGTTGTCCATAGGGACTCAACTATCCTTCCTTCTGAATTCTATCAAGAATATATATATAATTCACAGAGAATGCAGAACCTTTTTCTGTTTGATGGCCTTTTTCTTCATATACTGTCTCTGGACAACTTTCAATTCACTGCTTGTCCCTGCTCCTTGACTGATACTGCTCTCTGTAGCTCCAACTGTAGATGCACTCTTTCTCTGTTCTTCTCTGCTACATTTCTTTTCTCTGTTCCTAGTTACTGTTTCAGATGCCAATTCCTTTGCCACTATTTTCTCTGATGTCTCTACTGCCTTTCCAGATCCCCAATCAACTAACCCTTCTAAAACTGCCTCAGCTTCATATTTCATTTTCTCTTTTATTTGTTGTTGTTTCAAGTGCTCCTCTTTGGCATTGATGGAGATACATCATTCTTACATCTTTAACACATAGGTTGCTTATCATAGGCAACTTATCAAGTAGGTTTCCATCAAGGACAACTTCATCAAGTAGGTTGCCATCAACTTTATCAAGTAGGTTTCCATCAAGGACAACACTCTGCATCATATTGCCAACAAAAGTACCCTATTTTCACCTCAAAACATGTTTTGAGGTGAAAATTACATTCAGCTGAAAGAGAAACTTCTTTTATTTTTCCAGATATTGTGCTTTGAGTTTATTGAGCATCCTCATGTCCTTGCTAATATTTATTAACACTTTCATCATTATTTTGACCATGGTGAAACCCTAAAACCTAATGAGACCAAACCCTATGACCTAATAATATGAACTACAGAGTGAAAGTGAATCATGACTGAAGATCATAGAGAGGAGAATCAACATTTATTTCATAAGGGAAAACTAATGAAGTGACCCCAACCATCAGCGAATCCATGACCTAATGGAGTGATAAAAAATTTATAGTATGGGACTCCTACTATGAAAATGCAAAAGAGCAGATTTTATCACTGATGGCAGTATGAAAAGACTGACACTAACACATACATTAATCCACGTTTCGGTGATCCATAGACGTGATCGATTTTTGAAGATGACTATTATCATGGAATCTATGTACACTTATTTCTCATTATTGGTATTGTAGTCACATGGTGGCCTTGTTACATTTAATAGTTACATGTTACATGTTGATCAATGAGCTCAAGAATTGGCTATAGTTTATTTATTGATTTTGGATTATGAAGTTGAGTTTGTGAATTGGAAATGTTAGAAGGGAGAATTATCAAAGCTTCAATTTATAAATTTTCTATTGTGTTACTTCTTTCACTTGTAAAATGGACTAGTGTAAAGTGCCCCACAACCCCTAAATTAGAGAAAAATATGGAATTTATGCATCACGGTGTGGCCTACATTAGTTCTCGACATAGTAAAATGTTGAGGGATCTTAAGAGGAATCAATCTATTTGGGAGTGTCCAAATGCTTGAAGAGAAGGTTTGTTCATATTTGCATGGAAAATATTGTACACTCTCTCTTTGATGTTCCTTCCTTGAAGCATCATACCAAGAGAAGCAACATCCTTTAGGAATTGCAATTGAAAAGAGCCTTGAGAACTAATTTGGATTTTTTTGAGGTAATATGGCTCGCCAACCATCAAAGATTTTTTTTTTTATGAGGCTTTGTTGTTAAACTCTAGAAATATAATTGTGCAATGACATGCAACATTTTGTCACATTTTTATTAGTAATATCAAAATTGCTTTCCACCTTTGAAGGGTTATGGAAAATAAATGACATACTCTATTCACATTGCAATTGAAAGGCACTCTAACAAATCATTCGGATTTTTCTTAGGAAATATGGCTTGCTAGCCATTGAAGGAAAACACTTGTTCACATTGCAATTGAAAAGCACTCTAAGAACTAAATTGGATTTTTCTGAGGTAATATGGTTGCCAACCATCAAAGAAATTTTCTT
The DNA here is from genome assembly GCA_034641835.2 of Pinus albicaulis. Classification (NCBI taxonomy): domain Eukaryota; kingdom Viridiplantae; phylum Streptophyta; class Pinopsida; order Pinales; family Pinaceae; genus Pinus; species Pinus albicaulis. The sequence continues at coordinate 1,394,393,200 of CM076584.1, forward strand.
ATGAGGTTTTGTTATTGAACTCTAGAAATATATTTTTTCAATGAAATACAACATTTTGTCACATTTTAATAGTAACAATACAATTTATTGCCACCTTTGAAGGATTTATGGAAAATATATGACATACTCTATTCATATTGCAATTGAAAATAACTCAGAGAACTAATTTGGATTTTTTAGAGGTAATATGGCTTTCCATCCATTAAAATAAAACAGTGTCAAAGTGATTCACTATAGGTTGTTTAACATGTGACACTCACACATCATCTCGAATAAATAACCTAGGCACCTTAAAAGAAAGTATTCTTGCAACTTTTCTGCTGGCAGTAGTGTGCTGGTAGGGAATTTTAGGAGCAGGTCCATTGTGGGACACTAGCAATTAGGTGCTTAGTGTAAAAGCTAAAAAATGAAAGTTCTCATAATTGAATCGAAAGTGAACGAAAGAAAAGAGATCATCTCCAGGAATCTGGCGTAATTCGTTTCGTCAAAAATTGAGTACGCACGAAGAAGATGGGTTTTGTTGTTCGTTTTCCTAAACAGCTAAAATTTTTGCAGAAAAGGATAGAGAAGTGATAGGTAGCCTAGTCAGCAAAAAGGAATATTATAGGAATATTCCTCCATTTCTCCCAATGACACCATGCCAAGTGTCAGACTCTGGATGGTTGCTAAGGAGGATGACTTGTCTCAATCTTATTGGAGGTTTTAAGAACCAACGGCATGAGGACATGTGGCTAGCCCGGAGGCTGCCATGTGCCCCCTTCCAAGATTCAATTTTATGCAAGGTTGAGTTTTTGATTTATATTATGGTGGCTGCATATGATTCTATATTAAAGTCAAAGGTTGATTTTATATGGGCGCATCTGATTTTGTATCCAAGATTGAACTATATCAATGTTTTTGCATATATTATTGGAGCAAAATATTATTAAGGGATGGGTGGAGGTCGAGGTTGACCAGACGACCTCCCCCGTGCCAATCGTCTGGCTTACCACCATCCCACAAGGTTGAGACTTAACCTATATTGCCCATGTCATATGTTTCAAATCATAAAGATTGACCGGAGGGGTTATGGAGGGGGCTAGCCCCCTCCCCATAAGACCTTTCCATGGCAACCAAAGGTGGAGTGGAAATAGTTAAGAATTAGATTTTATTTAAAACCTGGATTAATTAACAATAATCCCAGTGTTTAGTTCTAATAAAAAATGCTAATACGCGGTCTGTTAAAATTCTCTTAGCGTATTAAACTGCAACTTATCTTAACTTTGATTGCAATTTTTTGATAATTAATCTAGCTTAAGTCCAGCGGCGGAGTTGGTAGAGTCCGAAGTTTGTGGCGAGACTCCAGATTTAGCTACACTAATAGGATTTCTCTCTAGTTTTCGAGGAGATTTCTAGGGAAAAATTGAATGAAGCATAACGGAAGAAAATTTCGACAATTTTTGGCTCAAGAGGAGTAATTTCAGAATGATTTGGACATTCAGAACACATTGAAGTAGGTTTCATGAGTAGTAGGTGAATGTAAACAACACTTTTTTCACATTTGAGCTAATACAGTGGCCCAAGCCATGGAATATGGACCAAGGAGATGTAGCCCAGGAGGGGTGAACTCCTTCATCAAAACACTATGTTAATGGATCATGATGGTTTGTTGTACAAGTTATTACTTCTATTCAATACTTTATTTTTACGTTAAAATGCTCATGAATTTAACATAAAATTCAACTCATTTACCTGTTTAATACTCACAAACGCCTGAAGAAAACTTTGCACATGAAGCATAAGATCATAAATTTAATTATAAATATGAAGGTTAAATTAGAACAAAAAAAATAATATTCAAATTCAGATCAAAATGGTATCAGAGCCCGGTTGAAAGGTTGAAAGGTTATTTGGTTGATTTTCTTGAGTTATGTGCAAGTAGGGTTTTAATGGTTGCAAATTTGTGATGGTTACAAGGTTAAATTTGTAGAGAGGAGAAGGGAAACATTTGGTTGCAAGTCCCGAGGTTAGGAACCAAAGAAGGAGAGCCACAAGGGCACCATCTCCACCCAAATTTTCACTCACAGTTGCACTCGAAGCACCTCAATTTTTAACTCTAGATGATGAGGTTTAGGAGGTACAAGTTGCACTAGAAGCTAAGCTTGAATCAATAGCCATCATGTCAGAATTTGGAGAGACTGAAGGTATTTTAGGAGAGGAAGCATACTAGAAGGCTTTCTATGAATTGACTGAAAGGGTTAGGATGCTCTTTGAAGAGAGGGACACCAATATGGTTGGAGAGAATTCTAAGTATCTACAGGGAGAGGGACCCTCAAAAGGAAAAAAGTACAAAGAGAAGGATTCAAAAGGCAGTGGAGGAAAGCCTCCTCCATCTTTGTGACCTTCATCATCACCCTCATCTTCTCCATCAACATCATCTTCCACTTCCACCACAAAAACCACCAATATTCACTCAAAGACCACAAAAGGAAAAAATCCCTTACTCAAAATTGATGTCAAATTTGAGCTTCCAATGTATGATGGCAAGGTAAATGCAAAGAAGTTGGAAAATTGGATTCGTCAATTAGAGGTTTATTGCAGAATTCAGAACCTTCATGAAGATGAAATGAAGATTCAATTTCCTTCTTTGAGGATGCAAGGGTCAACGCCTCTATGGCGGGAAGAAAGGACTCAAGAAGACATTAATATCCATGGTCAGATGTCAATGTATTGGTCAAGTTTTATTGCTACCATTAAAAGGAAATTTTATCCTCTAGCTTACATTCAAAAAGCCGTTATGGACTGGCAAAATTTTAGACAATTGAAAGGGAAAAGTGTGCAAGATTATACTCATGAATTTAGGAGAAGAGCTGTTATTTTTGGTATTAATCTATATTCTAAAGAAATTTTGTTAAAGTATATTGGGAGTTTTCAAAATTACCTTACGCACACTATTCTCATGTTCAATCCCACAAACTTAGGCGAGTTTTCTGTTCAAGCCACCCATTTAGAAGCAAGAGGGAAAGAGAATATAGATGAGAAAAGTGAACGTTTCTTCGAGTATGAGGGTAAAGGAAATGGAAAGCTTAATGGAAGAGGAAAGAGAAATAACAATATCAAAAGAGAGAAAGATAAAATCACATGTAAACATTGTTCAAAGAATAGCCATGATGAAAACCATTGTTGGCAAATTCATCTAGAGTTGAAGCCAAACAAGCTGAAATCCAAAGAGAAGGGGAAAACTGTTTCTATCATTGAACATGACCTAGGTTCATATTCAGGAGATGAAACCAAGATTACAACCATGGGTTTGAAAGGAAAGAAAATAGCAAGCATTGTTTCTTCAAATTGTTCCAATGTCACTCACGATGAAGATAAAAGAATTGAATTTTTCCATATTAGAGTCATTTTTAAACATACCAAGATAGACACACTTTTTGATAGTGGGACTCATGCTAATTTGATTTTCGAAGACTTAGTTAAGAAGTTAAACCTTGAAATTGTTAGACATCCAAGACCTTATCGTTTAGGGTGGATATGCAATAATGCAAACTTGCAGATAACAAGGAAGTGCATATTAAGGTTTGCCATCAATTCAAACTTTTTTGATGAAGTTGAACTTGATTTCGTGTCGCTTGATATATCAGGTATTGTTTTGGGAAGTCCATATATTTATGATAGGAAAGAAGTATGTCATCGCCATGAGAATAAGTATTAATTATTTAAAGATGGAATTGAGAACATAGTTAGAGCACATAAGAAGAAAAAAAATTTGTCTCTTATACATGCAGGAGAAATGAAGAGGATAGTGAATGCAAGTCAAATTTTTACTTTGTTAATGACCAAACATAGAGATGTTTTGAATGAGGCCTTTCAAAAATATGCATAAAATGAACAAGTTGATTTCGTTGAAGTTTCTTATGCATGTAATGAGATTTTTTAGGACTCTAACATGTTTCCTTTGAAATGAGGTAAAAAAGATGTGACATATTTGTAGCAGTCAACATTAGTGTTGAGCAGTGTTGGAAACAAGATGTTGGTGCAAGCGAGTGCAAACGTAAAAGAGAAAATGCCAAATAAATTTGACAAAGAAGGCATAGGTTCCAAAAGTGCTTGCTTTTGGTTTCAAAAGGGTACATGGAAATGGAAAAAATACTTGGTCAAGAGTCGACACAAGTACAAAGCAAGATCAGTTAAGAATCGCCATGACGACAGTGTGCAAGGTGAGACAATTTTTAAGTTTCCTTTGATTAATGACCGAGGTGGGAATAAGTTTTTTTCTGCAAGAATAACTTGCTACTTTGTAAATTCATGGAAATTGCAGCATGATGGTGTCATGCCACAAAAAGAGAGGGCCACAAGAGTCAAGGAGAAATCTTAGTTTTTTTGAAAAGCTCCAGTTGATGAAAATGGGAAAATTTCAGTGGATTGAGACTGGAAGGGTGAGGTAACTCTACCCTCATCCACATGATCAGTAATCAAAGAGATTTTGGGGTCAAAAATGATACTACTGGGGCGAAATGATTAGGTTCTCAGTGTAAAAGCTAAAAAATGAGAGTACTCATAATTGAATGGAAACTAAATGAAAACAAAGAGATCATTGCCAGAAATCTGACGCAATTCATTTCGTTGAAAACAAAGTCTAGGTGAGGAAGATAGGGTATGTTGTTCATTTTCCTAAATGGCTAAAAAATTTGCAGAAGAGGAAAAACAAGTGACATGGTAGCCTAGTCAGCAAAAATGGATATTCTAGGAATATTCCTTCATTTCGCCCAATGACACCATCCCAAGTGTCAGAATGTGGATGGTTACTAAGGAGGATGACTTGTCTCAATATTATTGGAGGTTTTAAGAACCAATGGCATGGGGACACATGGATAGCCCAGAGGTTGCCACGTGCCCCCTTCCAAGGTTCAATTTTATATAAGGTTGAATTTTTGAATTATATTAAGGTGGATCTATATGATATTATAATAAAGTCAAAGGCTAATTTTATATGGGCGCATATGATTTTATATCCAACGCTGAACTATGTCAAAGTTGGCGCGTATATTATTACAAAAAAATATTGCTTAAGGATGGGCAGAGGTCGAGGTTGACCCCGTGACCTCCCTCGCGCTGATCGCCAGACATATATTTCAAATCATAAGCATTTACCGGCGAGGGTATGGAGGGTGCCAACCCCCTCCCTTAAGACCTTTCCACGATGGCCAAAGGAGGAGCTGGATAGTTAAGCACAAGATTTTATTTAAAACCGGATTAATTAACAATAATCACTATGTTTAGGGCTAATAAAAAATGCTTATGCATAGTTTTTTCGAAAAACTCTTAGCACATTAAAGTGTAGATTATATTAACTTTAATTATAGTTTATTTCTAATTAATATAGCTTAAGTTTAGCGTTGAAGTTGGCAAAATCAGCCATTTTGCGGTGGGTATCTAGATTTAGCTACGCTAACTAGAGTTCTCTCCAGTTTTCGAGGAGATTTCAAGGGAAAAAATGAATGAAGCATAAGTGGAGAAGGTTTCGACCATTTTCGCTCAAGAAGAGCCATTTTTTAATGAGTTGGACATTCTAAACACATTGAAGCGAGTTTCAAGAGAATTAGGTGAATTTAAACAACACTTTTTTCACATTTGAGCTAAGATAGATGGCCAAGCCATGGAAGCTAGACCAAACAGATGTAGCCCAGGAGGGGTGAACTACTTCATCAAAAACACTGTGTTAATGGATCATTCGATGGTTTTTTGTACATGTTATTACTATTGTTCAATACTTTGTTTTTAAGCTAAAATGATCATGAATTTAACATGAAATTAAACTCATTTACCAGTTTAACACTCACAAACACCTCAAGAAACCTATGCACATGAAGAATAAGATAAAAAATTTAATGATAAATATGAATATGAAATTAGCACAGTAAAAATAACATTCAAACTTTGATCAAATGGTACCCAATAGTGTCCATTGATTTCCATGAACATGCGATGACCAATATGATGGTTTTGAGGCATGTATGTGCCTTGTTTTTTGTATCTTCCGATGCGAGGAAGCCTTAACAAGGGATGAATCACCCATGATAGGGGATTTCTAGGAACTTGGAAGGTGAGTGATTGCATGGGAGGGAATTATTGGATTTTCCGAGGGACTGAATAGCAGAGAAAGGAAGGTCAAGGTGGATTTGTTTTGGTCATTAGAAATTCCATATGGAATCAAATGCACATCAGGAGTGTTCCCTAAAACAATGAGCTGGTAAATATTCACCGAGGGTACAATAGCACAGGATAGCGCTGGACATCGGATGCATATTTGACTTTTCAGTCGATTATGGACTTCCTAGAAAGGAAGTCAATCTTGGTACTACTTTTACGGTGGGGGTCTGAGCTTCTAGATTCCCTTGCTATTGATACGTGCATCGTATCCTTTTACTTTATGGTTGAGAAAATGTGTATATGTGTATATTATTGTAAATACCGTAATGAGCCATGTTATCAAGCTCCAATATACGATATTATTATCATGATATTTTTTGCGTTTGAGCAAGTTATTCATTATAAATACTCCAACGAGTTTATTTATAAAGCTATATGGTAAGTACGGTTTCTTTTTAGCGATTTTTCTGAGGTGTATGTGTGGTTGAACACCGAGGACGATGTCCCCCAAGGGGGAGCATTTTTTAATAGCCGTGGTGAAAATTTCATGTAAGAGATGTTAAAAATAATAACCATGGTTGATGGGACATGTATTCCAAGCTAAATGTTGGGGAAAAATTCCTAATGGGTGTTAATTTGCTTTATTATGCCTGAGGAAATTGAAAAAGGAAATGGAAAAGGTTTTGGAAAGAAAAAATGGCATTTTGGCACATTTATTTATGAAAATAATGGAAATTAGGAGAAAACGAAGGTGAAAGGTCACATGTTGCATGTGATGAGGAAAATGAAGGAAATTATGGAAAATGAAGAAATTAGAGGCATAAATGAGAAAATGTATGCTGAGGATCAGTTGGAAAAATTTTCTCTCATTATTCTCTTTCTGTTTCATACTCTTGTACATTTAGAGTATTCTTGGAGCACTCTTGGTGAGTGTGACATACCTGGAGAATTGGAGAAAGAAGGAAAATATCAAGTAGGGAAAATCAGATTCAAGTAGCTACAACAAGATTCTTGGCATGTATCAATTTTCATGTGTATTTTCCATACTAGATTTGGCATGAATGCTATTGCATGTGGTTATTTTCTATCTTGGCACGGGTTTTGCCCGATGTGACAGTGTTTTCAGCACAGCCTTGCCATTTTCGGATTTCCATGGTGTTGTGGTGTTCTCATGTTTTGGTTTAGCCAGATCACCTGATGTATTCAAAGATGAGTGAGGTGGATATCTAAATGATATAGAGACAGTTCGCTTGTTGCCTCAGTTTAGGGCCTAGTAATTTGGGTTTGGATTGTTGTAAATCATGATAGGTGGTGGTTTTCTCTTCATTTAGGGCCTAGGAATCTCGAGTTTGTGATTGCGGTAAATAATGGAGAGTATGTCTTAGTTTGGGGCCTAGTGACCCCTTATTCAGACTGTGGGTTGCAGTCAAGCTTGAGAAACTAGGAGACAGGAAAATTCCTTAGGGTGTAGGCAGATAGAATTTGATGATATCCATGCTTGTGTTTGCCTAGTGATCTGGGTTAGATCATGGTCAAGCCGATTATGACATGTTTATGGTGTTTTCCTAGTGATACGGGTTCGATCATGGTAAAGCCTTATTTCTATTTGATGAGGGTTACGTGGTTCAGCCTCAGGATGCCCTTGTTGGTTCTTTCAATTTAATTCCCACATTCATGCTTGGAATATGGCACGGGGGTGACATGTTGAAGTAGATTTGGCTCAACCAATCTATGGTCAGGTGGAACATGGAAGTCCCATCTCAGGTTGGTTTTTACATTCAATATTTAAGAGCTCATTCCTTCGGTATTCTGTATGCAAATGTACTAGTTTATGTATTGATTTTATTTCTATTGTATCCATTATATTTCTATTGTTAATATGTTGGTTATGAGCATGTATTCGATTAGTGATGATGTATGGCTCTATTCACGTTTTTTCTTGTAAATTAATATCCCATGTATCTATGATAAAATGGATTGTATTATAGCTTCAATGCTTCTTAACCATTCTTAGACAAGAAAGAGACCCCTTTGTTTAAATCTTTTGTTCATGCCTATAGATGCTATTTTTGTGACATGTTTGACGAAATGACTGTCTTGGAAGGGGGCTGGGGGGGTTGGATGAGTTTCGGTTGATGTGATTTCTACCATCTGTTTTTTTTAATATTATTTACCCTCTCCTAAAGTGACAGTAAGTTCTGGGCAGTGAAATGGGCCCAGGGGCTGGAAATATGGCACAAATCTGAAAGCTACAAGCAGAAAATTCATTGTTTGGGCCTCAGCCGCTACCTTTCCAAGGCTAGCCCATGGCTCCAGGGTCTAGAGCTACTCCCTTTCCCTTATATGTCTGCGGCTTAGCCTCAAAGGGGAAAAACATCAGTCCCTCCTTAGGGAACAGGGCCATGGAAGATTGGGTTACTTCCTGGGGATGTCAATGATGCAGTGTAAGGTGTGTTTTTGATGCTTCTGTCGGTTCCACTTTCTTAATGTCATATAGGAGGTTGAATATCATATTAGTAGTCTCTCGTCACATGTTTACCTTAGTTGGATGGTTACTTGGGTAGATGTGGCAAGAGGGTGTTACAACATGCTTGACCAATAGAACCCCTAAGTCCATATGCATTCCCATATAGCTAAGTCTGGGGAATTTGAACCTCTAATCTCCTAGTATGCAACACTCCATTTTGGCAATTCAACTTCCTACGAGGATTACAATTACTTTTTCATCTAAATAAAACTGTAAAAAATTGTTTGTAAATCAAATTATTCTCAATTTTTTTAGTTTAAAATCTAGAAATGTTTTCACAATATGTTTTATTTATCTTTGTTTATATGATATTTTTTATTTTTTTAATATTTTTTTAATGTGCTAAACAAATTTGAAAGAAAGAAATAAACTAAAAAAAATTCAAGTCACTCAAAGTTAAAAAAAAAAAATGTGATTGAATTTATATGAAATTATCTTATTTTCATGTACTTAATGCATTTATATATTTTTATTTATTGAAATTACATTATGAATATTGAAGATAATTTTTTTACTTGTGGTAAATTTTGTGGCTTCTCATTTAAAAAAACAATTCTGATTTGAATTAGGTCCCATTCTTTTTACTTCTTGAATTTATGGACTATACCTATGGACGATACCTACCAGTCTCCATGGTTCCACCCAATGAATCAATAACTACCAATGTCCATGGCTCGACCCAATGAATCTTCTTTTTATGTACTCCAAGCATCTTTCTGTGGGATCAATATGAAAGTATGAATGTCAGAATCAAGGATGAGTATTGATGTGATTTCTTCTTATTATTATTAGAAAGTCAGGAATAGTATTCATTTTAAACTCGAATTTTTATTTGAGAAAAATGTTATTTCTTAATCTCTTATGGTGTTATCTATAACATGCACATATGCACCCATCAATTTTAAGTTTATAATTCTTTTAGTTAAGCATTTTATATTTTTTTTTGAAAATTGTGTTATTGGATATTTAAAACCATTATAATTTTTATTTTATATTGACATTGAAGCAACATTCAAAAAACAATTTAATTTTTAAAATTTATTGCAAATGTTTGAATAGTTAGACAAATTCTCTAATAAGAAAGAAGGAAATATTTTTTATATCTATGAAATGAAAGATAAAATAAAAAAATAAATGATTTTATTAAATTTTCTACCTACAACTTTAATGATAAAATTTTTTGGAAAGTACTTTTATTTACATTATGAATCACAAAAATTTTAGATCTAACATAATATTATTATAATATACATGAAATTATAATTTTTTTTACTTTTATTTTCATTATGAATCACACAAGTCTTAAATCTAACGTAATACTGTTACAATATACATGAAATTATAATTTTTTTTTACATTTAATTATTAAATAAATAATTTATTTAAACTAGTGGATATTAAAAAGTTAAAATAAAATAAATCTAGCATTTGACTTCAAAATTGATTCCTTGATATCTGAAATTCAAAAGCATCATCCAGACAGAAGCGGAGCAGGTAAACCAACTCGCAGTTACTGATGCACAGTTGTGTGTGAAACATTAAAAGAAACAATGGTTAAAATCTAGATGTAAGGAAATTGTGACAAATAATCGCACCGTAATAAATCAAAAAGATTTTGGAAGATGCTTGCATCGTAAGGAATCAACAGCACCCATACGGCAATGAATTCGGGGCAAGAGGCAAAAGGCATGGCAGAAGTCATGTGACTAACCGTCAGAGAAAGTTGGCGAACATATTCAGATCTTCCATATCGATTTATATTACTTACGACCAACTGTCCAACCCTCTATCGCTATGTTCTGATGGATTGAACATCGATAAAAGAATAAAGGTAAAACTCGTGAAGATCTTGACGAGACTAGACAAGTGAAGAGACGTGGGAATAGACAGGTTACAGAAAAATTATATATAGCCAAAGAGAAATCCACACAGGAAGGCCAAAGTACTCAGTGGTGGGAAATGCCGTCAGTATCAGTAATCAATGTAATCTCAGCCGTTTTACCAGTTAGAATTGTCATTGCCATATATGGGAAAAATGAAGCTCCCAGCGCGTCGGACACCTTTTTGGATTTTAATTTTTTTTCTCGTCACCAACCTTTCTGTGAAATTTGCTATCCATCATAAAAGTAATATAGAATAATGACATAGATACACAAATAGAGAGACATATTTATTAATTGAGATTGAGGTTTTCCACCATTTGAATTTATGTTGCAGATCAAATGTTTATGAAATAAATTGTGTTGTGTGTTAAAATTTTAGAAGTTTTGAGTGGGTTCTCTATTTATTTTCAGAATAAAGGAAGTTTAAGTGATCCGAGGTTTTCACAGTTCCTTATATAGTTGGAGATTTCAAAAAAAACTGTGTAATAATTTAGTTACATTACACCGTTCACATCTTAAAAAAAAAATTCATAAATATTAAAAAGTACAAGATTAGAAATAAATAAATGGAAATCTAAAAGCTATTCATGATCCTGCACTATTTAATGTTAATGATTAAAGCTTTGTTGGTGTATGATAATGGCAAAGTGTTTACTCTAAAAGTCCCACATTTTCACATTCAAAACTACTTTTTTCAAAAGCATTTTATTCATAATATACTTATTAATAGTTAAAAAATAATCTCAAAACCCTAGGATGAAAATGACAGATCTTAACTTTTTTTGACTCGAAATTAATTCCATTTTTAATAATATTTAAAAATCTGATAATTAGAAAATAGTTTGACCTAACTTCTATATTTCAAAATACTTTTGAATTTGGTAATTTAAATGAAGATAACTGATATATTCAAAATAAATATTAATTGTTTATATGTATTATATTGTAAAATTAATGATTGCTATTGCTCCATACTAACAAAAATGCACAAAATCTAAATATAAAAATGTACCTGAAATACACATCTTTTCTACATATTGGCAATAACGAATAAGAATACCTAAAATCCGTAAACAGTGAACAGTACTCAAGTTTTATGAGGTGGCCAACCACTGTTATATTATTTTATATCTTCGAATCTCTATTTCGGTCCGACATAGGCATCGAAGTCCTCAAGAGAGTTATAAAATTTGGAATGGTACCAATCCCATTATAAATGTAGATGCCAGAAGTGATTGTCCGCAATATACATGGCGACAGATGAATACTCGGTATGTTCATTTCAACGTACAGACGAGAATTACCTATACTTCTAAACTACTCCTGCAGGTTGGAGGGCCCGATGGCTGCAAACCAGAGACATTTGTTCAATATCAGTCACTATAGTTTAATCTCGGGATGCCAAATTGCAGAGATGTCTAAGTGGACATAATATACAGTTTGAATGAGTCTAATGATTAAGATCGTGTGTTTTTTCCAAAGAGGTGAGAGATTCAAAACTAGAGAGGTTAGAGTATGTATGTCTTGCTAGATTTAGCAGTCAAATAACTACTAAGAGGTAGGTTCCTTGTTTTAGAAACAGAAAAATCTCATACACCAATTTGACTTCGACTTCTAATTTAGTAATAACCTTAAAATTAAATTAATATTATTATTATTATATTATAATATTTCAAAATCATATTTTTACTTATAAAAATAGAAGTTAAAAAAATGGTAAATAATTAAAAAAAAATAAAAAATTGAAGTTTTTATAATTGAAATGTTATGAAGTTATTATGTGGTTTATGAAAAGAGAAAGCAGTGCCTTAATGAGGGTCTTTTTAATAGATTTCAACAACCAAAAAAAATGCGAAGTTTTTAGTGTTGTGAAGTTTTGATAGTGTTGGATTACTTTTTCAAAAGTGAGGTTGAAGCAGTGGAGTTTCATCCTGTTTTACATTGTGCGATAAAACACCAAAAATTAGCATCCAAAACATTATATTAATTAAAAATAAATAAATTCATAAAGAAAAAAATATTATATTTTAATATATAAATAAAGATAAGGTATATTTGATTATATTAGTTATTACATTTATTTTAAATTAATATAAATCAGATATTTTTTATATAAAAAAGATAAATAATTATAATAGTAATAATAATATATTATAAAAAATAAAGTAAGTTATAAATTATGATAAATTATAAAAAAATAATTTTATTATTATTATTATTTTATTTTTAAATATAAAATTATATTTTCATATTTTGTATAGTGATTTCAAAGCTATATTGTTAAGTTACTTTTATTTTATTTTATTAAATAATATAATAAATAAATAAATAAATATAATTTATTAAAACAAAAATACTTTTATAACTCACCAATAAATACTTACAATCACATTTATATATAATTTCTTATATTAAAATTATAAATATTTACATTATTATTACACTTTGATTTTAAATTAAATTTTATTAAATAATTAAAAATGAAATAATTTATTTATAATTTAAAAATATAAATTTTAAGATTTATATGATAATGATTGATATTTATTCAAAATTAAGAGATTACTTGGAATTTTTTAACAATTTTATTTTATTTTATTTTTGAAAAATATTAAGAGTAATTTAAGATCACCATTATTTTACTAAAAGAAATTATGAGTATAGCAAATATTTTTAAAATTAAATAAAATGTGATAATAAAATAGGTAATTTAAATGAAAGTAATTTGAGTATTCCACTATGTAATAATATTTCTAACATTATTCTTATTTTGAAATATAATTTAGTAATAAATAATGTAACCAAGCCTAAACTCACTAATGATAATCTTTATTTATCTTAGATAAAATTATGAAGTTACTTTTTTTTAATTTTTAGTTAAAATTAACTGGATATCTTCTGCTTCATAATATAAAATTAGATTGAAACTTGGTGATTATTGAATGTATTGATTGAAAAAGAAATAATTATTAAGCATAATTATAATAAGTGGATAATTTTTGAGTTTTGAATTTTTTTATGAAATTAGAGTTTTGATGAAATTCAAGAATTTGAAAATTCTTCATTTCTATGAACATCATTCTATGAAATCAGTGTTAAGTGGATTATTCAAAAATCATGAGAAATTAGTCACTTAGGACTACCTCTCATGGAAATGGTCATAGACTAATGATTTACTTAACCCAGTTGAACCCCCAAAATGATATATAATATAATGCACTGTGAAAACCCCTCAATACTTAAATATAAAGAGTGATGGGATCTCTTCTTGAATCGTACATGAGACACAATACTTGCTAAGGTTTTTCAAATGGGATAGCAAGCTAAGTGGGCTTGATTGTGGGGAAAACTTCATAGTTAAGGGCACTTGAGCCAGAGGCTATTTGGGATGGGTGATCTCCCGGGAAGTTGTTGTTACTTAGTGTGGAGGAAGGGAAGTTCTGGTTACGTAGTGCGGAGGAAGTGAATCAGTGCGAGCGAAGGAAGTGATGATTTAGGCTATGTGATTCATTTCACTAGTTTCAATCCCACTTCTTCACCTTTATAAAGATCACTAGATGCAATAAATGCTAAGATGACTCCTATATAAACTATTCAAAAATCATCTTTAGATAAATGACTTACTAAAAGCACTTGAATCACAAAAATAATATCTAAATTTGATTTATAAAATAATATTATGAACTTGAGTTATAAATTTGTTAAATATTTATAAATGTTTATTATATTATCTTTACAATCTCAAAATTACAAATTTCAAATATCAAGGTTGAAGTGAGCTACTGTATATGACATGGCTTGTGATTAGCATCACTTTATAAATAAAATTGTATTTAATTAGCTGAATATATGTTAATTTTTACACATATGCACTTCAAAAGATAAATTTATCTTCTCTCAGGAAAAACATTGGTTCATTGGTGTTCACACTAAAAGACATAACCATATACCACTGTAAAAAAGGTTCTCAAAAGTTTCACCAACTTCCATTGCATGGTGCTGGCTGAGGCCATAATAAATAATACACATCTTGTACATGAACGTCTTGACAATCAAAAAGCATCCAGTGTCCCTCAGTTCGGATGCTATAAAAATATCACACATCGTGTACGTGTAACGTCACCACAATGAATAAACATCTATTGCCCGTCAGATCAGATGGTGTACACTGGAGATCTATTCAGTTTGGAGTGCAAAAGAATAAAACTAGCTTGTCTCCGTGCAATTAGAACAGAATTACCTTCTCTCCATCCGTGCAACGAGAATGGAACAGAATCAAAATAACAGTGGAGTCCACCTAGGATGCTGTAACGCTGGTGGTGGGGAGGGAGAAACGGTATAATTAAATATTAACATTGAAATCTGTGCGGGGCACACACAAAGAGAGGAGACCGACGTGGAAAGAACAGTGGGAGATTGATTATATACCTCTGAATGCAGATAACATATATGTGGTGCCTTGGGATGGGTGAACTGCCAAAACAATTAAGTGGTATAAAACAAAGTAGCAGTGGATACCAACCCGAAGTTTAAAAAAACAACAGGACCCCAGTTAATCTTTTATCTATCAATATATATTTGGAAAATCAAGGGAATCACGTAAGCTCTCTCCTTTTACACAATACATATTATTTTTCTTTTTCTAAATGACGTATATTCACTCTATTTATGGTGCGAGACCTTTGGTAAAGTTGTGTGACGCTGTTTCATTCTCTGCGTATAACTTTGGTTTTGTTCCTCTCCGTCTCTTTTGCAATTTTCTTAAACTTCTCTTCCCTTCCCTTCTATTGCAGAAGCCATGAGCCACCAGCCCCAGCAGAAGCAAGGAAATCATGTGGGATCTCGCATGAAAGGCCACAGTAGGTAATGGAGCCAAGGATGATTTGCCGACATCCACTCATAATATGTCTGCAAAAATTCATATTGTACACGACGACGTCATAAAATGTAGGGAAGTTGGCACTTTGTCCTTGGCTAACATATCTTGCTGTGCTTCTCATGCCAGATCTGAGATGAAATATCTATAGTGGAGTGAGCTAGTAGGCAGAAGAAATACAATCATATGGCCTTCTCCCAATGCCCCGACATTTACTACTATTGAATCTTACTGTGTGTAAAATCTGATCCTGTTTACAACCTGCAAATGTGAGCTACTTCGTTTTAACTGCCTTCATTGGTGTATACAGAAGTGTTTGATTTATTTTCTTTCATTTGCAATACCTAACAGCCGTTTTATTGTTTCACAATAATGCATAATAGTCTTTAATAGTCCTGAAGATGAACATTATATTGGTAGGTTTGAAATGTCTATCAAAGAGTCATTTTATGTGATTAATCTGAAAAATAGTTTCAGATTATCATTATGGATTACAAAAATCTGAGATCAGAAAGTCATTTTATGTGATTAATCTGAAATTTTTTTTCAAATTATCATTGTGGATTACAAAAATTTGAGATAAAAAATCCTAGAACTTTTTTTTTCATCTGTTATATCAAGTTAGCACTAATCCATTTTAGTAAGATATCTGCTATTTAAATCATTATAAATTACAAAAACATGAAATATGTGCTATTTAAATCATTATGGATCACAAAAATATGAAATCATTATATTATATCAAATTAGCACTAACCCTTTTTAGTGAGATATCTGCTATTTAAATCATTATAGATCGCAAAGAAATATCTGCCATTTAAATAATTATGAATCACAAAAATATGAGATCAAAAACCCTAAAACACCTTTTTTCTTTTCTTTTTGGACTGAATTGCATATCAGGTTGGCACTAATCCATTTTAGTGGGATATCTGCTTTTTAAATTATAAAGTTTCATAAAGTTTTTGGTTATATTTTCCTGACAGATTTCGTCATGAAAACGGGATACACAGAAGGATCCAAGGTATTGACCGTATCGATCCACCTTAGAAACCCATTATGGCTTAACAATGATGCAATAGGACTTAACCGTGCCCATCTTCTGCACAAGATCTGTGGTCATTCAGTTCGAGTGGACGAGTGTTGATGGCTTTATCACTACCTTTCTTTTCATTCCTTACCACTATCTTACTTGTCAACATTCTAATTGTAATTATCTTGACTTTGTCATTATAACTAGGGTTGCAACTATCGTACTTGTCAACCTTCTAATGGTAATTATCTTAACTTTTTCAATACATCTAGTCTTGCAACTATCTTACGTGTCAACATTATAATGGTAATTATCTTAACTTTGTCATTATGACTAGGGTTGTGTAGGAGGTGGAGCTCGGGTTTGAGTCCCAGCATCGTGATGCCTTCCTCAGAGTTCTTATACATAGTTCAGCTATTTTTCTTTTAATATATGGATGTTGTATTAATTTTTATTTACAGTTGTCTATGTCTTTAAATTAGGATAGGGTATATAAAAGTTTATGAAATTGCTTGGTTTTAAATTAGGCTATATATTAGTTTGTCAAATTAGATGGTTTAAAGCATCATTTAGTATACAGAAATTAAATTTTAAATTTTAATATTAATGGGAACTTTTTATATTTAATCTTGAGTTATTCAATTTTATATGTGAAGTTATTTCATTTATCAATAGTTTATAAGTAGTTTAAAAAAATATTATTTTAATACATTTTTTTAATAAGATTAATTGAGTAATTTTATATTTTGAATTATAAAATTTCAAGGTTATATAATGTTTCATTATTAAAAAAATAGAATAAAATTTTTATTTATAAAAATAATTTTTTAAAATAAATATATCATTCATAGAATTTACAATTTTATAATAGTAATTAGTTAAAATTTATATTAATAATAATTTTATATATATTGTAAATGTTTTAATAAAAATAATAAATTAATTAATAATAATTTTATATATTTACAAATGTTTTAATAAAAATAATAAATCTAATTAAAATTTAAAATTGCAATGGAAAAAGCAAAATTAAAATAAAAAGATAGTATAGTAAACAGAAATAAAGATATACAACTAGATAGGTTAATTTGTTAAAAAATGTAAATAAACAAATTGTTAAAACTGAACTCTCTTATCACCCAAACAAATGTAAGAGAATGATTATCTTTAAGAAAAAGATTGATTATTATTTTAGGAATGAACAAAATAAATTCGTTTTATTATTATTTTATATAAAATTTTCTAAATATTTATTTTCAAATATAATTAGAAATGTAAATTATAAGCATACTAAATTTTGGCTACAAACTTTAATTATTTCATTAATTTTTAAATTTCACTATATTAAGATAATATATATTAAAACATGCGTATGCAATTTTTAGAAAATATAAGCTAAATACATGAATTTCAACATAAATTTTTGTTAATTTATATTATAATTTCGTGTTGTTAAGCAGGTCACAAGTTCAAGTCTCGTCTTATCTAGGTATCACTCTTACAGACTGGGCAAAAAAAACAAAAACATAAAATTTTGTTAATTTATATTATAATAAATTTTTATATGCATGAATAGATAAAAACTCATTCCTATATTCTCTTTTTTTTTTTCCACCGCAGTTATCCTTTTTCTTTTTTTCCACCACAATTATCCCATTGGTATGCACTTCTCTCCAGGCAACTACCACCATCTCTAATCATAAAAATAAGACAACTCTGTACTAGAAGACAAACAACATGTTAGTTATCGAGCTTAGATTAAAATATTTTATGATCACTCTGACCATTGTTGATTTTTTCCTTGTGACACTCCATATCGAGGATGGTGGCAATGTTGGTCTTACTCAGCCATTTCTAAACCATTCCCTATTTTCTAAAAGACACCTAGTTGCGCATGTCATTTTTGTAAGTTACCTTTAACTTTCTATGGTTTTCTATAAGATCTTTTTAGTCTTGTAAGTGTTTCTTGTGGAGTTCAGCTTTGGAACATAACCATCACATAGTTATATTTACTTGGGCATATCTTTTTTTGTCTCCTTGGCTTGTCTCACTTGGTCACTCAACTAGTTCTTGGACTCTAACTCTCTCATATTCACTCTCTGTGCATTCTTCACTAGTATTCAAAGTTTATCTTAACCCCACTCTCCCCACTTTCCTCCTTTTTGTACCTCCTCTCATTTTCTTGAATTCTATAATGGAATGACATAGCTCCTAGTATAAACGTTTTGGAAGTTAGGGGAGGAGGGAGTCTTCCTATTCATGAGTTCAAGCCAATGCAAAAGCTTCCACCACTTTTAATTTGGAATATCCACTTTATATTTAGAACATTCTTCCCACAACCAGGGAATAGGCTGGCCTTGCTAAGTGGGTAGCCAAAGTTGAAAGTTAAGTAGCCCATGTTGAAAGGCAAGTCATTTCTTATATAGAGGTGGATGAAAACATAGGGAAATGAGTTATGTACACAGTTGATATCTATTGGTAGATAAAAACTATTATGGGAAAATTGCTAGTGGAAGAGAGAGAGGGTTAACCAGCATGGATGAGTTGCATTTTCAGCTCAAAAAATTTGACAATAGGATTTCTTTGTTTGGTGAAAAAGTAGCAAATGTAGATTTCAATGGAGATGACCAAGAAAATATGTCTAATAAAACTACTAAAGTAAATTCCCACATACCTTAATTAATAATACTTTTTACTTTTTCTTGCACCTAAACAAGTAAGTTGTCCTTATTAATAATTTATTCATAATAAACTTAAACTCAACCTCTTATATAAACATTTTAATAATCAAATTAATAATCTTAACAAAAACTTTATACTGGTATTATTCCTCTTATTTTCCAAATTTACCAAATAACAAATTGTTATCTTAAAAAATATCATCATTTCCCTGACATAATATAAATTCATGTCGACCTTAAAAAAAAAATTATGTTATAATAAACATATAATTATCAATGCTTCAGCTTTTTAACACTAAAATCCATAAAATTACGAATCATCTCTGCAAAAAGCATTCTTTATCACCAATATTAAAATCAATAAATCTAAAAACCACTCATAAAAAGCGTTCCTTATTATCTTTTCTACTTTTAATATGTTTACTTAATGTGTTTAGTTGAGAATCACAAAAATATCTTTTTGATTTGTCCAAGTGCATGATCTGTCCAAGTGCGTGGGAAAAATTTAAGATCCTCTACCGCATTACAAAATTTACTGAATTGTTTGTCAGATTTCTGTTTTGAAAAGGCTATATACCAATAAAAAAGTTTTCCATCTAAATGTACACGTAGTTATGTGCAAAACGATCTTGGATAAAGATTTACAATCGAGAGAGATTCCAGATTTCCTGGAATGGTGGCAAAGGATGTAATACCAAGGCTGAGGTATTAGTTCTTTGGAGTGTTATTTGGTTAGCATATAAGTTTCAATGGTCATTTGTGCATATTATGGGGATGTCAAGTCAGTATTTATGGAATTTTGAGGAAGTCTGAGTAGATTGCAGTGGTTGATTCTTCGCCTAAAATATCTGCTTATTAGACTCAAAGAGCCTACAAAATATCTATTTATCGCACTCAAATAGCCTCCCATGCAGCATATATTTCGGGAAAACAACACAAAAGCTAATCATCTCACAGTGGTTTGGAGGCTCCCTTTGGCCGCATCACGATCCACCGTTATAAAAGGCTCCAACAACTGTTCCGTGGAGGCAGGGTTGGAATTTGGATTTCTCCTTACCCATCACAGAATTTTTTGTTGACGTTTTGGGTTATTATGCTCCCCTTCAAGAAACGTTATCTTTAAAATTTTGCCCTTCGTTGGTGATGTTCAACTAGGATTGCATTGAAATTTTCAACTAGAATTCAAATAATTTTGAAAAAGAAACTGCAGTTATAATAAATAAAAAAAACACAATAAGGAAATTTCGAAATGACAGGCGACATAATTTACTCGAAGAAATTGGCAACATGTGTTTGGTTTAAAATAAGGAAAAAATTCATCCACCAAGTTTAAAAAAAACCATTAAATGCACCATATTTCATCTAGATAATTAAAAAAAAATGTAAAAATTAGAGACCACCTACTAGTAGTTTTTGTGAGAAGGAAATATTGGTGGTTCAGCTTTAGTTTTCAATTGTCCTCCTCATTTATGTGGCCAGAAAACCCCAAATCCAATTTGGGGAGTCTGTATTTCTGCATCACCCATAGTGGTATGGTTAGAATCTAGTTTCGTTTAGAGAAAATCACACAAAGAAAAACCAAAATTGAGCATCTACCAAGTTTAAAACAACATGACCGTTTTCGGTTTTCAAATACCAACCACAATCCAAAACTAAAATTAACTCCTTGCACACTTTCATTCATTGGAAAAAGGAAAACTATGTAAGAAAACAACTACAACTGCCTGTAAATCTAGTCTTCTCCAATCTCTTCCTTTAACATAAAATTAAATGAAATGAAAAGAAAATAGATGTAGATCACTTTAAAAAAACAGCTACTGATATTAAATTTAATGTTATTGCTTAGTATGTAATTATTGATTTCACCTTCAACTTTATAAAAACTTGATATTTAATTGAAAAAAAAAAAGACTAGTCAAAAAAGTAATGTGATGTGTATATTTTTTTTTCCTTCGTTTAGAAGCTATAAAGTTTTTAAATATCCATTACATTGTTCAAAAAAAAAAAAAAAAAAAAATCCATATATATCCAATCTGTTATATTGTTAAGAGAAAAAAACAGCATGTCCATATATACTCAATCTATTATTTTGGAAAAAAAATAAGTGCAAAACTTTCATGGTTTAGGTGGTGCTCATAAAATATCTTCTATGAGCACATCTACTCATTTTTAATTTGCTACTTTCAAAAAGAAGACTTCGCTGCTTTCAAAAAGAGGACTGGGATGGAAAGATCACCCTACCTCTTTCACAACTCGCGAATAGTATGAGATTCCAAATTTCTCCACACAAAACCAATCATCTAAATTATCTCCAATTGTTGTAGTTTGCTTGAAATGAAACTGTCAGTCATTTCAGTTAAATAAATTAACCAAATTAAATAAATTTTTATCTCCAACTGTTGGTCTGTAAAATAAATTTAAACTATTTGTAAATCTAGTTAAATTTAAACTATTTGTAAATCCAATTGAATAAGCTTTAAATTTGATTGTCTGTAATTTCAGTTAAATAAATTAGTGGTATTAAATAAATTTAAACTATTTGTAAATCCTATTGAATAAATTATCGGAAATTATTTTTGAAAGCTCCTTGCATATTTGAGAGAGATAATGTGAGTATTTTATATAAAATTCAAAACCCAATTCCAAGTTAAGTGGAAAATGGCAATGGATTTGGTGAAAAATGTCCATCAAAATCTTTCATGAAAATTTTACGTTCTAATTTCTTATAACTTCTATGAAAATTAAATTACTAGGCATTTTCTATGAAAATTAAATTATTGGACATTGAGAATGCAAGTGTGTTAGACTTTGGACTTAGCATGCTACATGCTCCAAGCTCATAGCAATGGCCGCACCAATTCATCCTGCGTGCAGCGACTCAACATTGAAATTTCGGCACCGATTCACCACTCAAATTTGATAGGATGGGTGTAGAAACTTACCATTGAAATTTAAAACTGAATCTTTTGAAGGTTGGCCAACGCTTTATTCTTTTTTGTAAATGAGGTAGTTTTTTTGTAATTGGAATTTGGCAGCACAAAGCAAGTTAAGATTTTCATATTTTCTATTAATGTTTGAATGCAGTTGCAGTTGTACTGACATTTAAGAAACAACGAATAAAAACATAGTTATATTTAAGAAACCACTGCTAAATAAAAATTTTAATAAATGAAAAATAGAAAATTTTAATAAATAGAAAATAGACATATAAAAACGTTTTCAATTTTTTTCAGACATCAAAATGAAGTTTTCTATCTTTCCTAACACGTCTAAGAAAATGGGCAGCAATATATTCTAACCTGCAAATACGGGTAAAATGGTCAATGATGGGCAAAATGCCCGTCAAATTCCATCCCTGCGTGGAGGGATCCTGGCTCCGTCTGTTCCTCAGCATTTCCCTCATGGGAATATGGTTTTTATTTAAGTTTTCATTAGTAGTTTCTATTGGAAGCTGGCTTGCCTTCTAAACCAGGCTTCTCTTTTCTCTTTTCATATAAAGTTTCTTCTTTTAACTATTATGAAGCATATGATAAGTATGAACTTCCTTTTCGTTTAGACTAAACTGTCATCAATTGACCATTTAGATTTTCAATTTACTAAGTAATAGCTGTAGCTGGAGAAGGAAAATGTATGCAACAAATTTTTGAACTATCTTCAGATCAAGTATCAGATAAATATACCTGTGTTAAACTTTTAATAAGTGTTATTTTTTCCTCATCTTCTTAATGTACACGCAGTTATGTGCAAAACGGTTAATTATCTTTTAAACACCAGGTAAACATTTTAACCGAAACGCTCTCTAATCTCCTCCATTTTACGGTTTCTTATCAGAGACAATCTCCATTGTACGGCTTCTTAAATGTTGCCAGAGAGACATCGCAGTCGAGAATATCGTAACACATTTTATAATTACGTCTCTCATAATTTGACGTTTTGTCATATCTACAATGTGGTTTATTTTGTCGTAATAGGTTAGGAATTTGAAAAATATTTAAAAAAAGGCAATCCAATAAATCGTTTTTAATAGATTTTTCAGAGACTATAATTAAATTTATTTAAGTTATATATTAGAAATTTTTTTCCTTAAAATTCAATTATAATTTTTTATTTAAATAATAATTTTTTATTATTTAAATTGGCTTTTTAAATAATATAAATAGATTTAACTCTTTAAAAAACTTTGAAACCAATTATATAAATTCAATAATTCAAAATACTAGATTTCCTATCAAATTAAATTAAAAATATTTTAGATAAAAAAAAATCTTTATCATTTCAATTTTGTTAATGGAAACTTAAGTATCAAAATTTTGTCAGTAAAATATTGCTAAGTATTAAAAAGTCAATATTTTTATTTTTTTAAAGCATATTGAGCCAATTGATTTTTTTTTGTTTTTAAGTTTGGTCTTTGTGAGTTGCATATTTTTAAAGGATTAGAAGTATTTCACTGCATATCAAAAGGTAATATTTATTTTTTATTAAATTTCAATGTATTATGAAGATTAGTGGTGTTTTGTTTAGAGAAAAAGTGTGGATGGTAGTGGTGTTTTGTTTAGAGAAAAAGTGTGGATAGTAAGATTCATGTTGAATTTATTTTTTAATATTTTATGATATTGAGTGAAAATCATTACTTTTTACTCTATGACATAAATATAAATCCTTAAGATAGAAATAATATAAAATTAACAAGGCTTATATTTTTTTACTAAAGAAACACCAACAATTAGTTTAAAAATCTGGCCTTGCTTTAGGATTTGAAAATAAAATCTTCTATGACATTTAAACATAAGTTGAGTAAAAGAGTGCTAGTAGTGTCATAGTGAGAGATACAAATGCCTACTAAGAAAACATCTCTATCATGAACACCAACAACTTAGATATAAAACTAGTTAGTCTATATATTTCTGTTAACACTTGGTCAATTAATGGGAGAGATTGGTAAGGTTGTCATGTTTCTTGGAATTATTAATTTTTTCTAAATTTTATACCATAGTATGATTTCCTATATGTCATTGATAAATAGTGAATAATGACCCATAATTTTTGTACCTAATTATTGATCATGAATACATATCCTTGGTGACCCATTAGAGATTTACCATATGTGATTGTAAGAGGGAAATTATTTATATGTCAAGAAAATAGAGAAGTTATGTTGGACCCCTTACTAGAGGTTTCCTTCCTGTGAAATAATATTGACCCTTGGATTTTAAATTTTAGGAGTTATCATAATTACTTTTCACACCATCACTAGAGTCCAAGTATGCCCTCATCATCCTATTTTGACCTATAAAGGCCCTTTTCGGCCTTTAGAAGTGTGACTTGTGGATTTAGTTACCACATCTTTGCTTTAAGGTGCACCTAACCTCTCATATACTTTAGGAGTATGTTAGTAGTTGAGTACTTATTCATGTCATTTATAAGTGGAAATAGATTCTAATTTCTCATATTTTGTAGTTCTTTGCCTAGCTCAAGAGTTTTAAAGTAGCTAACTAGAGGCATTGAACATACATATTCTTATTGTATTCCTATTGAGAGCATGAATGTGGAAATATATTCTAATTTCTCGGATTTTCTAATTATTTTCCTAGCTCAAGATTTTTAATTTAGCTAACTAGACAATTTGTAAATAAAAAAAGAACGTACATATTTCTATGTATTCCTATTGAGAGCATGAAGCCATGGCCTATTAAATGCATACATGAAATTTCAAAATTCCCCTTGTATAATTTTCAAGAAGAAAAAGCACATGCCACTTATAATAATCTTATCAAAACTAATCTATTAGTGTACCTAAATAGAAATTAGATGAGATGATGACTTTCGTACAAATTTATATAATCATTTCTTAGGATATGAAGATGTGAACTCCATCTTCCGCAATAATAATTTAACCCTCCAGTGGTAGAGGATTTGGAAGCGCTCTTCTAGAAAATTTCAATCATTCACTTTAATCTAGAAGATTCTAGTATCATTCAAGTGGATGGATTACCATATACGTTTACATTTATATGAAATTGTCCTCATTCCAAAATACGGATCTAAAATATTATCAAATGGGTTGAAATCCCAAAATAACTTTAGAGTTTATGTGAGGCACAATACTATCTACATTGGAAAAACAACTTGCAAAATAAATCCATTTATGAGTATTGCTTTCAATGGTGGAACCATATCCTTAGGAATGTGATTAGTTATTGCTAGTCCATAGTCCACTAATATTCATTTTGGGATAGGAAAAAAGATTTCCCTCAAAAGCATCAATGTTTTTAGGTCCAAAATCACTATATAAAATATGTCTAAACATTTTCTTTATTGATGCAGGAGCATCCAAGCCAAATTTTCATTTTTAAATTATGTAATAAGGGAGGTGAGATATTTTAATTATTTTGTTAATTAAAATACTTATTTTAAATGAATTAGGAGAGAAATTATAAATGTGAGGATTTTTGTAAATATTCTTTAATAATTAAAGGATATGAGTGGAGTGGAATTAGGTAGATAATATAGGGAGTAGGAATTCCATATACGGGACTTTGTCGAGTCCAAAACTAGAATAAATCCAAATTAGATTTGTAGTTGAGATTTATGTGGAGGAATTTATGGAATGAAATAAATTCATTATTTATGTATAAATAGGAGTGTTTTGTGAGGATGAAAGACAACTGAGAGAAGTGAGGAGTACAATGAGAATGAAAGATGGTTTGAAGGGCCGAGAGTCAACCTTATAAAGCCGAATCTAACACCAAATCTTAAGAAAAGAAACCAAGGGGAACCCCAGGGCCTTTAGAGGAAGGTCTATGGAGCCTTATAAAGCCCAATGTAACACCAAGTCCTAAGAAAATGAACCCTCCCACCAAGGATGGTGAAGGAGAGATATTAAGGTCCTTGGGTTGAGGGTGGGGTGATGGGGCAACCAAAGGTTGAAGTAAAGGACAATCAAAGGTTGAAGGGTTGGTTGGAACCCATCATAGATCATTATGATCTATAAACTTAAAAGTTTTTAATTTTTAAGAGGCTGCCCAATGTAATATTTAGCCAAAGAGTTTTTGGTTTATTGTCAGTGTTTTTTTATGTGATTCTCTGTCTTTCATGTACATTTTGAGCTGAATATTTTTATGACTTTAATAAAGAATTATTGAGAATTTTTATGCTGAGTGAAAGAGTATGTGTTTTATATGCTAGAATTTGTTCTATAGCAAAATCCCCTGCATCATTTATAATGTCCTTTCTATACTTAAAATAAAAATTAGCTGAAATCTATGCCTAAACATTTTCTTTATAATGTCCTTCAAACTCTTTGATGGATGATTCACTCTCCATTTTAGTAACCATTAATATGTATCATGACTAATGGCATGCTGAGGTCTCTTCTTTATGTTAGTATTCACCCTCATAGCACTAATCATATACTAAGAGGCTCTCAAAGGTCTCACAAACTTGCACCGCTAAAAAGCCTTGAACGATAGTGCTGGTTGATCTTTCCAATTTTCTTGCCGCAAAAAGAAACTATACACATCTTCTGCCTGAACATCTCGACAATCAATAAGCATCTATGGTCCTTCAGATCTGAGAGTGTAGAAATATTACACATCTTGTACGTGTAATGTCTCCGCAATCAATAAACATAAATCGGACGGTGTATACTTTTATATTCCGTTTAGAATGGAAAAGAATAGAACTAGCTTTCTTCCGTGCAATTAGAATAGAACTAACTTCTCCGACGCCGAGCAATGAGAATGGAGAAAAATAAAAATCACATTGGAGTAGACCAAGGATGCCGTGACGTCTGCGGTCAGAAGAGATAAAGCGCATAAATATATATTAACATAGAAAACTGAGGGGCACACACAAAGAGATGAGAGCAACTTGGACGGAGCAGTTGGAGATTGATTTTATATCCGTCAATCCCAACAGCATGTATTTTGTGGTGGCAGCCTTGGCATGAGTGAACGGTCAAATCAGTCCATCAGGATAGTCTGTCACGATACACAAAGCTTTACACTTAAAAATCCATATAATAATTTAGAAATTTCGGTAAGATTATGAAAAAATTTAGTAAAGATTTTTGAAAATTTGGGTTATAGTCTTTAAACTTCAGTATTTTGGGGGCCTGAAAAGTTTTTGATGGTGCTGAATCTATTTTTATTATCAAAAATATGCAATTTAAACACTTCAACTACTTAATTTTTTCAAATTTATTTAACCAAATTCGAACCAAAAACTATTCATCCTAACTATTCTCTTGGGTCAGTGGACAACTCCACAAACAAATTAACAATGAACAGCATGTATGTTGTGGTGGCAGCGTTGGCATGAGTGAACTCCCAAATCAAATTAACAGTGGATTCAAAAACCACAGGACCACAATGAGCCTCTCATCTACCTACATATAATAAAATCTACCTATATGTATCTTACATATTTTATCATGATTTTCTTTTATAAAATTTAGTAATTTTTGGAAATCTAAATTATATTTATTAAATTTCAAGATTATGAATGGAAATTTTTTTGATGTATGTTAAATCTATTTTTACCATTTTCACTATCAAAATTCAATTTAAAGACTCTCACTGTCCATTTTAATGACCACATTCCTGCGAAAGACAAGATTAAATTGTGGCTTATCTAGACAACACCATATATTTGGGTAAATAAAGGGAATCACCCAACGCTTGATGAGTAATACATTTTTTCTGGCGTTTTCTAAATCAGGCATATTCACTCCAAGAGCTTTAGAAAGATTGTGCAACGATGTTTCAGTGTCTTTGTATAGGACTCCCTATCACGCTCTCTCCTTCGCAATGTTCATGAGTTTTTCTTCTGTGGCGCAGGCAATGAGGGACAAGCTCTGCAGAAGCAAAGGAATACTATCCGTAATATATATATTAATTGCAGATTCTGTTAATTTCGTATCTAAACTCTAATCAGTATAAAACAAAAAGTTTAAATACAAAAAATTTACAATAGATATAAGGATATTTAAAATATTATGAAATTTTATGTGAAAACCACTTTAAGTGATCAGTTGGTAATGGCCCCGAGGATATTTGCAGACATCCCATCATTTTCTCTCTGAAAAGTGCATATGATATATGACATCATGGTATTCAGTGAAGTGGACAATTTGTCGTTGGCTACATATCTTGTGATGCTTTCCACGCCATACCTGAGATGAAGTATATATAGACGAATAAGTGACTTGGCAGTAGAAATATAGTCATATGGCTTGTTGCCGATAAACCGATACTTATCATTACTGATTTATTGGATGTTGTTTACAGACATGCATTTGTGAGTGTTGTTATAGACGTCAATATTTTTTAATTTTTTTTCAGTATCATAGACTTTGAAACATTGACATAAAAATGGTTGGATCACATTCTGAATTAAGATTATTATTAAAGATTTGAAACATTGACATAAAAATAATTGATCAGATTCTGAATCAGGATCACCATCAAAGATTTGAAACATGGACATAAAAATGGTTGGATCAAATTTTGAATAAAATTATCATCAAAATTTTTATCACAAAAATCTTAATTTGCAATTGTAAATTTTGTTATAAACTTGAAACATTAACATAAAAATAACTACTATAAATCAGATTCCAAATCAACACTATCATCAAAATTTCTACTACAAAAATCTTCAAAAGCTCAACCGTGAGGTACCACCACATTTCACAGTTAACTTGATTATCTCTAAACGCAGCGTCGTTTTTATTCCTTTTCATTGCTTTATACCGAAGCATTCCGTGTATATATCTATATATATATGTGGTATCTATATGTTTTAACTAGCTGAAAGAAGAAAATTAATATAGCCAAGATTAGAACGAACCCTCATGAGCTCTATAGTGAAACAGTTCGTTGGATAGTTCCTAAAACACCATGGATGGAAAGGATTGCCATCTCTATGAGAATATGAACATCGAGGATGAAAATCACTTCCTCTTAGAGTGCTCCGGGTACAAACACATTAGAGCTCAATTTCATAATCCTTGTTGCAATACCGACCTTCGTAGCCTTTTAAGATGTCAAAATTATAGTGAGCTCCGAGGGCTTCTCTCCAAGCTTTTTGAGCATAGGAATAAAATCTTAAATCAAACTAAATAACTTTTTCTTTAGATCCGATAAACCAAAGATTAGTCTCAATGGACATTAAATACCATCATCATCATATATATATATAAACAGTTTTATAGTTTCAAAACAATTTATAAGACACCTTACAAATTATTCTACAGACATCAGTTGGATTGAACCCAGCCATTAGAGTGGAGCTCTATGATATTTCAATTTTAATGTGTTTATAGGTTTTAAAATTGTTATATATTTTTTTAGTTTCTCAAACTTTCCCATTCTAAAATGGGAAAATTAAAATTATGACTCTGTAAGTGTCTGTTTCTCACGAAATATACTTGTAACGGGGTTCCACTTATGAAGGGCAATTGAGAGAGCATATATTCTTATAACTTTATTGATATATTATTTACTCAATATATAATTCAGGGGTAGTTTAATTAATAATTGAATTTTTTTTTTAATTGGAATCAAGGTCAGTGTTTGATTATTAAATAAATTCGGTGTTAAAAAAAATCTTGAAATTTGTGAATTAAATACTATTTTCCAGTTGATAAAAAAAATAGAAAAAAACATTTCAAAACTGCATCTATTAATTGAATCACAGTTGTTGAAAAACAAATTAATTCTCACCACACCCAAACTATAAAACTTTGACGTGTCCTACTACAGATATCAGCATGACCACAGGATACAGAGAAGGATCCAGAGCATTCGCCGCATTAATCCACTTCGATGACTCATTATGCCTCAAGGATGATGCAAGAGGAATGATGATGCAGTAGGACATGACGATGTGATCTCCTGCAGAGGATCTGTGATCAATCAGTTCGGCATGATAAGAGTGGAGGCATATCATGGAGTACAAGTGCTTTTCTTTTCATTCCTTACAACTATATTGCTTGTCAAGATTCTAGTTGTAACTATCTGAACTTTCTCATGATTACTGGGGTTGTCTTGGAGTTGGAGGCTCAGTTTGCATCTCAGTATGTCCCATTTCCGGCCATTCCACAATATATCACAAAAAATTCAATTATCTTCTACGTATATTAGTATATGTTTTTTTATTTTTTATTTATACTTATCTTAATTTTGATATATGTTAGGTTGTTTTGATCTATGATATTAGTGTTTTTTTATTTTTTATTTATACTTATCCTAATTTTGATATATGTTAGGCTGTTTTGATCTATGATATTAGTGTTGAGATGTGATAGGTTTTCATCTACGATACATACAGTAAAATGCGAAATTAGTAAAATGTGTAATTGCCTAGCCTTCATACATATATTAATATAATATAATAAAATGTCTAATTCCCTGGACTTCATACATATATTAATATATATTGGTAGGTGAGATGAGATATATATAATATTATTTTTTTCTATTAAAAAAAAATAGTAGGGAGTTTTTTCACTATAGTGGCTTGCCATATGGGAACAAAAACAATCATAGTAAAGTGTTCTACTTGTTTTTTTTTCTATAAAAATAAGCAGATATAATCTTACAATTTGAGTATCAATACACTAAGACATATGTTTGGCTATGTTGTCAAAAATCTTACCTATAATTTTTTGGGCGACAATAGCACGCTGCAATTGTATATCTATAATATTTTGGCTCACACATGTTCAAAACTAGGGGTAGAATGTAACAGCCCCTTCCCATATCTACTCAATTAACTAGTCAACTAGGGTAAACATGCGACGAAAGGCTACTATAATGAGATTCAACCTCCTATGTGACCTTAAGGAAGTGGAACCAGTGGAAAACGCTACCTACAGACCTTTTACACCAACCGAAACACCCCTATGAGGTAACCCAACCATTCAGGCCTCATATCCCTTGGTCACACTGACATTTTTACCCCCTTTCAGCCATAGCCGCAGTCATAACACTACATTCCAGGGGCTAGGAGGATATATCCGTAGAAATAACACTACATGCCAACGGCTAGGGCCCGAAATGCTGAGTTATGTGCCTACGGCTCTGGGATTTGAGCCACCTTTTCAGGCCCATAGCCCAGGTCACTATCCATAACTTCATTAAAAAATAAGGGATGATAAGTAACAATAGGACAATGTTATAGAAGCAATCATGTCAACAAGAACCCATATGGACCCCTCATAGCCATGATAGGAATTTGGTCAAACATGTATCAAGCATTGAATCTATAGGTCTAACAACAGATTTATGAATAGGGGTGTCATACTTATCTGAGAATTGATAAGAAGCATTTCTCCCTTACATCATTAGTTGCAATACAATCTATTTGACCATATATAGATTGTGCATTCATTTACAAG
The DNA here is from genome assembly GCA_034641835.2 of Pinus albicaulis. Classification (NCBI taxonomy): domain Eukaryota; kingdom Viridiplantae; phylum Streptophyta; class Pinopsida; order Pinales; family Pinaceae; genus Pinus; species Pinus albicaulis. Next base: position 1,394,424,735 of record CM076584.1, read on the forward strand.
TAAAAACATGGATATAGCCATACACCATCACTGATAAAATACATGCTTATAAATAGCATAATAACAACAGAAATACAGTGGATACAACAATAATAGGATCCACATAATAACCACAACATTTTCATACCAAATACGAAACGAATGAGCTCTTCATTATTGAATGTAAAACCCAACTAAAGATGGAGCTTCCATGTTCCACTCGACCATAGATTGGCTGAGCAAAATATCTCTTCAACAAATCACCCTCGTGTGATATTCCAAGCATGAATGTGGGACTCAAACCAAAAGAACCAATGAGGGCATCCTGAGGCTAAACCACCTCATCCTCATCAAATGTAAATCAGGCTTTACCGTGATCCACACTTGATCACTAGGCCAACACAAACTTGGATATCATGAGATTATCTTCGCCTAAAATGTTAGGAAGTTTCTTGTCTCCTAGTATCTCAATATTTACCGCAACCCATAATATGAATTAGGGGTCACTAGGACCTAAACCGAGACATACTCTACCGGTTTTACCATATATCCCAAACTTGGCATTATTAAGCCTGATGGAGAGAAAACCACTTCTAGGCTTTACCGTCTATCCTACCATTCATGAGTCGAGGATTCTTAGGTATACCGAGGAAACACACTATTGGGATTTACTGCACCACACATTCTGGTTCAAGGGTTACTAGACCATGTTTTATACCATTTCGGAGATACACCCCACTTAGCCTCGAATTCATCCCACAATATAGCTAAACCAGAACATGAGAATTACACAACACCATGGCTATCTGGAAATGGAAAGGGTAGGTTGAAAACATTGTCACACTTGGAAAAACCCATGCCAAGATACAAAATAACCACAAGAAATACCATGCATGCCAAATATAGCGAGGAAAAGATACCAGCAAATTGATACTTGCATGGAATCCTATTGTAGATGCCTGATTCATCCTCCTCCTTGCTTGCTTCATCCTTCTTCCTACTTTCTTTCCTATCTTCCTCCAAAGCCAAAGTGCTGCAAAAAATCTAAGTGTCCAAGAGTGAGAGAGAGAGAGAGAGAGAGAGAGAGGGAGAATAATGAGAGAGATCCAAAACTGAATTGACAAAAGGTACCAACTAATCCTCAGAAGCTTTTCTGTAGAAGAGGCCTCTATTTTCTTCATTTTCCATTATTTTCCTTCATTTTCCTCCTCACATGCAACTTTTGAACTTCCATCTCCCTTTTCTTCTAATTTCTATTATTTTCATAAATAAATGTGTTAAAAATGCCAATTTTCCTTTCCAAAGCCTTTTCCTTTTCCTTTTCCAATTTTGTTAGACATAATAAACCAAATTAACACCCATTATGATGTTTTTCCCAAAATTGAGCTCGGAGTAAGTGTCCCATCAATCATGGTTATTATCTTTAACTTTATTACATGGAATTTTCATGAGGGTTGTTACAGAACCCTGCCCCTTGGGGGAAACCATCCTTCATGTTCAAGCAAACATATACCTCATCAAAATTATTGAAAAGAAACCATACTGCCCATGGAGCTTTATAACATAGCTCAATGTAGTATTTACAACAATAACCATGCTGAAAAGCAAACCAACATGACATCATGACAACGTGACAGCTATACTGACATGACACCATACTACTTATTGGATTTTTATAACATATCTCATGGTGGTTTTAAATCCATACACCTTTGTACATAAACCTAAATATCACATCAAAAAATATATCAAAACATAACCAAAACACATGCCGAACATGTACCAACGTCACACAAAAACTTCTTTGCCTCAATCAACAAACAAGAAAGGATACATGGCCCACATCTGATTCACCATCTCCCATGTAGCTTCATCGGGCCCAAATTTCTTCCATGGAACTTTAACTTGCTTTATTTCTCTATTCTAGAGCATGGGCACCTTTTTCTACAATACACACAGAGGCTCTGACTAGAATTCTCCATCTAGTTCCACCTATAATAAAATCGAGTAAATCACATGATCAAAATATTTAACATACTTCTTAAGTAAATATATATCAAAAACATCACATAATTTCACTGTGGAAGGAAGTGCAAGTCAATGGGCCACTGTTCTGATCCTCTCAATGATCCTGAAGGGTCCACAAAACCTTGGATCCAAATTGGCACGTAGTTTAATCTAAAAGGAGCTCTTCTTGGGCTTGATACACAAGTACACCTGATCCCCATCCTAAAAATCCTTGAACAATATGTTCCTATTTTCATAACTCTTTTTCCTATTCTGTGTTTCCTTCAAGTTCTTCTTGATCACCTACATTTATTGTTCCATTTCTTCCAACATCTCTGGTCCAATCAAAACAATGTTAACCGAATCACTCCAACTAATAGCAGTGTTGACAATCCTTCCATACATAGCCTCAAACAAACACATGTTCAATGAATCTTGATACATGTTGTTGTAGGTGAACTCTACTAGTGGAAGATAATCTTCCCACTTGCATTGTTGATCCATCACATACATCCTCAACATATCCTCCAATATCCTATTAACCCTCTATGTTTTTCCATCTGTCTACAGATGATAAGTTGTGCTGAAGGCTAACTTGGTGCCCAAACCTGCAAACAAATCCTTCCAAAACTTGGAAGTTAACTTTGCATCCCCGTGTGACACAAACTTCTTTGGAACACCATGAAATCTGACTATGTCCCTGATGAACATCTATGCTACAACACTAGCTGAGTATGTAGTCTTCATCGGTATGAAATGTGTAACCTTTCTTAATATTTGAACAACAACTATTATGGAATCTTCCTGTCTAATTGTCTTAGGAAAATTTGTGATGAAATACATGTAAATGGCCTCCCATTTCCACTCTTGAATCGCAATTGCCTGTAGAAATCCACCTGAATGTTTACCCTCTACCTTAACCATCTAACAATCCAAACATATTGCTATTAACTCTACCACATCCCTCTTTAGATTCAGCCAATAGTAGAATCTCTTCACTACAATCAATGTCTTCTGGTATCCTCAGTGACCCGAATATGGTTTTTCTTCAAACTCCATCAAGATCACCTTCTTGAGCTCACTGATATCTAGCACATATATCCTATCTCTAAACCTAACCAAGCCATCCGTTGTGAGATCATAGTCCAAATCATGTACATGTGTACCTATACCAACACCTATACCTATACATGTACTCTGTTGCAACTAGTGCACAATCTCCATATACATGTGATCTTTCTGACTTGCCAGTAAGTTTGTCCCATAGGAGCTCATCGCTGTTAGCCTATACTCACCTACTATGAGCAACTGTGATCTTGTTCTCCTTTCCCTTGATGTACCTAATATCAAAGTTAAACTCACTGATCATGACCAACCATCTAGCCTATCTGGCATTCCAATTCAGCTATTCAAACAATTACCTCAACCCAAAGTAGTTAGTCATCAATACAAATCACCTATCAAGAAGATGGTTCCTCCATATCTTTAGTGCATGAATCATCATTGCTAGCTCAAGATCATGTGTTTGGTATTTTTTCTCACGCTCATTCAATTTTAGTGACTTATAGCATACCACCCTTCCATCCTACATAACAACCCCACCAAGTCCACTCTTGCAAGCATATGTACACACTACAAACCCTTGTCTACATCTGCAATATTTGACACTAGAGCATGTGTCAAGAACTGCTTAAGATGCTCAAAACTAGCTTCACACTCCTCTGTCCAATAAAAGTTCTTACCTTTCCTCTGCAATGATGTAATAGGGTAAGAAATTTGTGACAAATTCCTGATGAACTTCCTATAATAACCTATCAGTCCCATCAATGATCTCACCTAATATACATTTTTAGGATCTACCCACTCAATGATGGTCCTTATCTTTTCTGGATCTACTGCAATTCCCTCCTTGGAGAGAACATGTCCCAAGTAGTGCACCTCATTTTGGAAGAAGGTGGATTTGTTTAGCTTAGCATACAACTAATGCTCTCTCAACAACCTCAACATTGCTGCCAAATGCTCGATATAGTCTTCCTCATTTTTAGAATATACCAATATGTCATCAATAAACCCAACCACAAACTTGTATAAATAAGGACATGACACATTGTTCATCAAAGACATAGATTTAGCTTGGGCAATTGTCAATCCGAATGGAACTACAACAAACTCATATTGCACCTGCCTTGTCCTAAATGTGATCCTATAGATGTCCTGTTTTTTGATGCATACATGATGATATTTCGATATCAATTAAATCTTAGAGAACAATGTTATTCCCTTCAATTGATCAAACAAATCATTGATCCTCGGTCATTGGTACCTATTATTGATTGTCACTTTGTTTAGCTACCTATATTCAATGCACAATATGAGAGTGTCATCCTTCTTCTTTACGAACAACACTAGTGAACCCTAAGGTGATACAATTGGCCTAATGTATTCCTTGTCAAGAATTTATTTTAGTTACAACTTTAAATCTACCAACTCAGGTGCACACATCTTGTAAGGTGCTTTTAATGTTGGAGCTTACCCTGTGCGGTGGAAAATCTGAAATCTATGCTGGAAACATATCCTGAAACTGCTGCAAAACTGGATACATGTTCAACACATTTGCATCATGATCTTCCTTATCTTTGTCACTAGAGAAATGAATTATAAATAACACATACCCTTTTCTACAACTACACTTGACCTACATAGCTATCACCATCCTAAATGATGTAACTTTCTTATTTCCCTGTACGACTCTTGGTTCCCCATTTTCATCCAAGCACTCAATAGCTTTGTCATAACAATCTACCTTGGTCCTGTGAAGATATAACCAGTTCATACCCAATAGCATGTTGTAGGAACCCAATGGTAATATTTTCAAGTGCACTACTATAAGCATGCCATTTAACTCGAATGCACATGCTCTTACCCAATGGTTAACTCTTTTATTCGTACCTATGACCAACTGCACTAACCATTATTCTTCATGCATTTCCTTACTTAAACCACACTTATTGTTAAACTTAATTTTGGTCATCTAACCATTTACAACTAGATGAATCAAAGTACATGAGGTAAGACCAATTTTACCATAGTAAAATTGCTTTGAGTATAAAAAATAATTTAATAAACCATATTATATTAATTTTTTTCTAGTTCAAACAGGAAACCCCATGACGAATAATTAAATAAATTTTTATTTATTTGATTTTACTCCAAGAATAATTAATTAAACCATTGCTTAAATAATATTCCTAGTCATATTTAACCCAATGATGAGAAATAATTAGATAAATCATTATTTGTCTTATTTTTTTCTAGGAATAATTAATTAAATCATTATTTAGTTATTATTCTTTGTTAAATTTGACTAAATCATCTAGAAATAATTAAACAAATCATTATTTGTTAAATTATTCCTTACCCCCATTCTTGAAATGATAAATAAATCATTTATTTGTTTATTATTTCTAAATAAAGGCGTTTAACCAATTCAAATACCTTTTCCCTCCAACAAAATATAATAAAATATTTCAAGCAGTTAGGTCTAGATCTTGGTTAATAATATTTTATTATTCTCCATTATCGAGGATAACTCAACATTTGTTTATAAATAGGAGGTTTATCTATTCATTATTCACATTTATCACTTTCATTGTCGCACTTTTATCATTATCATTGTTGTTACTACTTTCTTTGCTTCTTGAGCTCCCATAGAGTTCAACACATTTTGGGTTCTCTACACAATTGAGAGACGTAAAATGTTGGATCTGAAGCATTGAGGATAGACAAGAACCCATCCCAATTATGGGGACTGGTAACATCATTCTTTGTTCCCTTCCTAGGTGTTATAATACATATAAAATTCTTTATATCTTGTCTTGTCCGTTGGATGTATGGAGCATTTTTATTTGTTTTCACTGTTTAACTACTTTTACTGCATAGATAAGGTTTTTGGCAAGATTTATTTTAAATATCACTTGCAGAACTAAAGAAGTTAAGTAGCCATATTTTTTTTTAGCGCTATTTTTCACGCACAACTAAAGTGAGCTCTTTTCGCACACTTGCGTTAAGAAATTACACTAACAATTGGCGACTCCACTGTGTTTTATTTAGATCCCTGCATGACCAACTGCTTCAGTAACTAGGGTTTTTATTTAGGTATTTCTAGTCTCTTGATGTTTTTTTTTTTACTTTTATGCCCTAAAACAGTCAAAATCATAACTTTTGTGTGTGTTTCATGTGTTTTCTGTAGGTAACAGGTATCAGTCGCGCAAGAGACAACAACTTTTTCTGTAATCTGCCTCCCGAAGATATCAAATCTGTAACTGGCACCTTTTGGCCCAAAATCTGTGATTTATGTCTGAACTCGCAAATGTCAGCTCAGAAACTGTGATTTTAACATTTTATAGGTCAGTACCTATGAGGTGCAAATTTTTTCTGAGTTTTTTATATGACGGTTAGGGTTAGCCGGAAGCACTTTTGTGGGTCTTCTATCCTTTTTCTCATCCCATCTTAGGCTTTGAGATTCTCATTTTGTCTCCTTGAAGTAGAACCAAGCCCCTTAGGGTTTCAGTACACTTCCACCTTTCTAAGAGGGGTTCAACAGAGTAGGTAGTCTGCGATTTTGTAGCACTTTGAACCATTGTTTAGGGTCTGATCTATCCTTCTTTTAGGTCCCTTTTGATCAGTTGTTATTGCATCCAAAACCCCCTTTGGAGTTTTATTTGGTCTCTCCCTTAGGGTTCCATTTTTTCTGTAATGTACCCTTTTTTCTTCTTTTTTTCACTGTTTCTAAGGTTATTCAATCCACATTTATATTAATTACTATAATAAAAACATCATATAATTTTCTTATCTCCATTATTAAATCCCCTTTACTCCTCATTTATAATTCTATTCATTTATTTATATTCTCAAACCCTTGATATTAAATTAATAAAGGGAGAAGACATTAACTTTATGTCTACACCCTAAACTTAAATCTATCCTTATGGATAAGTAATATAGTGATTTATATATCGAAAGGTATGGTTTTATTATACCTATGCTCTATTGACTCTAATACTAATTTCGACTCTTACCCATATAGTTTCATGTTGAACTTTACATTTGGTTTACAACGTTCAGGGAACTAATATTCATACGACTCTAATTCCTCACAGAGCCACCCATTTTAGTGGTTCTCCTCCAACGTTATCAAAAAAGTGACATTAATAAATGTGTCTATTGAAACGTAATGCCAACTTTCAGTATTTAATGAGATTAGTCTCTTATTTCAATATAGGTACGAGTCTCTTAACATCTATTTCCCTTCCGATTTCTGGAGCCACAGAAACAAAAATATTTTAATGATACCTACCACGGATCTGATCCTTGGTTTAAAATCTCAAATGTGATGGTACCTTTGTCATTTAATACCAATATATTTTTTTTTCATTTTTTCGGATCATAACCTCGATTTGAGGGAGGATCGAGGGATTTATGCCAACTGTAAGATGGGATTTCACTAGGGTTTGGAAATATGAGTCTCTATTTAACTCCAGCGTTTCTATTATACACAAATTCTCTGTTCATTTTTACTTTGCAGATTTCTCTCAAACTTAATTACGAATCCATGGCTTCTTCAGCGTTTTAATCATTCAGCCTTATGCATCTACCATTAAACCTACTGGTAAGCTTTGATAGTTCGTTTATTACTTCTCAACTGTGGTTGGAAATACATATGTAAGTGGGACTGTATGTAAATCATATGGCATTATACACCTCCAGTACAGTCTTCTGCTTTTTCTCGTTTTCATTGTTAACTTCCCAATATCTAAGGTTGCATGAATATGGAATGAGTTTCTCTATCTATCGATTTCGTAGGTTTTGTTTTCTCCATTCGTGAATTATGCTATTATGTAGATACAAGCCAGTTATTAAATTTTTGTGATTAATAAGGCTGATATTTTAGTGAAAAGTATACACGCTCTTTTGTTGATTCCTCTCGCCATTTAGTTTCCATAGTTTTACAATGGCTTAAATTTGAGACTTTGTTGTGGATTTTGGTTCGATTTTTGTGTGCGTCTCAGGATTTCTTCAACTAATTTATACGATATTTTAATTTCTTCTGATTTGTTTTCCTATTTATGTCTTTTAATGAACTCGCTGGCAAGTATAAAGGACCCATGACTTTTCATGTCGTTCTCGGTCGGCTCTGCAACCGCCTTCTGACATTTTGTCGAGATATACTACGTCTTTCAACTCAGTTCCTCAAATCAGTCTGCTCGTTTGATTCAACCTTGAGGTTCAAACAGATGATAAGATTCGTCCAAATTTTAACCCATAGGTAAGGATGCACCTACGTTCTATGTTAATTGGCATTCAACTTTATCATTATTAAAATTTCACTTTTGCATTGTGATTCTAACATCGGGTTCTCATCTCGTGTCAATGTTTTTCTTACAGTGGGTTCACCCCGTTTCCCCAAATCTGTAAGATAAGAATATGATATATGCGTTATGAGATTTTCTATTATTCCTTTCCAAATTTTCGTATTTGTTAATATTTCTAATTCATTCTCTTCTGTTTCAGGTTTCCTTTCTCTGTCAATTTTTTCTTCTTACTTATTTATCAAGTCCGGCATCGAATTTGTCATTCTAACCTATACATATATTTATCTATATACAGGTTGGTCCTACGTTGCCTTCCATTATCACAAACTTTGATGGCAACATTGTCCTTTAATGCTTTTCAAGTTTTAGTAGATGGCATAGGGTTTTTCTACCATTGAGGTCTTCAGATATACATTGTAGTAATGATACATCAATTATTTTTTTGATTGGGTTCTCCCCACAGAACTGTTAAACTTAATTAATTTGTTCTGATATATTTTCGAACCCAGGTACTCATATTTATTAAATTTTTAGAATATATATATATAATTGAATTGCAGTAATAGCCCATAGCTGAAATAGCATAATTTTGTATGCTATTTTCGCTCAATATTACCTCATTGTTTTAAATTTGAAATTATTGTTTCTATCACTCTGATATGTAAATAATAGTCTGTACTCCTGATTAAATATGAGTTTTAGGTTATTTTAATTTTCCAACTCTACTGACACATTAAAATCTATATAAGTTTTCTTTAACATTTTTCCTTTCGTTTAGTTTATCCCTTGAAATGAAGTATTTATAATATGTTCTGTTCAAAGTTCTTTAATGCTTGTTTACAAATTGACAAGCTCAATGTATGTGTATGCTAGTCTCAGTAAATTAAACAATTTGTTTATAATAAGGCAGTGTACTGTTAATTCAGAATTTGGATAAGTTTTTTTTTTTGTTTAGGATATACAGTTTTATAATTGTTTATTTCTTGTATGAACCTCTATTGTCCTTAAAATATTTAAGAACTTTCATTCATATCATCAGAGTAATAATCTCTCAGGTAAAATTAGACATAAATATATATTTATATAGATAAGGCAGTAGTGACTGTATATCTTATCCAACATGTAGAGATATTTTCTACAATACTGGCTTTTCCCTTTTTATAATATCGGCTATGTTAAAATTTATTTTCAAGACAGAGCAATAGAAAAAATCTATATAAAAATAATACCAATCTTCATGTTTTAATTCTTGTATAATTTTTTTGAAATCTTTTTGACATAACTAAACTCGACAGTAGACTGATGTTTATTATAGAAATGAAATTGAATCCCTATTCAGCATGAAACTTAATTTTTTTCTTTTCCTATGCAAACATTAAAATTTTCAGGTGAGACATTCATCTCCAAATTTAAGCCCATTACAGGTTTAGACATTTTGGTAGATGGGTCTCTCCTTGATTCTCCCATACAACTATACAGAGGACATCAATCCTGTCTAATTAATTTTGTTAAATGTATGGGATACCATAGAATTCAATATAGAGTAATTTAATTCCATTGGTTACAACAGGAATATGTCTACACATACATAGCTTTATAGAGTAAAAAAACTTATTCCATTGTGCATACTAGTTACTATGACTAGTCCTCCCAACCTTAGAGTTATTTGTCTCACGAAATCACCCCCGAGCTGAGATCTTCCAGTTGCAGACCAACCTCTGTCTATCATGGAACAACTTACTTAATCTATGATTTCCCTAAGTCTATTTCTAAATTCTGCGTCCAGAATTTCCAAGATGCTTTCTTCCTATTTTTGCCTAGGCTTCCCTCAATGAGGTACTTTAAAGCTACCTTTTTCCGCTTTTCCAGCTTTTCTACCTCTTTCCAATTACTTTCCTCTTCATTGGGGGATTTAGATTTTCCGCTTTAAATCTAATTCAGAATTATTCCTTTCAATTTTTTCTGAAAGGTTTTGGGAAATTCTAACCTTATCCATATCCTCATGGATCAGGTTTAGGATCTCCAATATCACTCTAGTCATAATGCACACTTAAATATTCCATTTATTTTCACTAATAAATATTTAAATAAAATTCACACAACGTTTCTCCATTGGGGTCCACTTTCCCCTTTGGATTTTGTTCAAATGTCAATTTAAAAAGCATAGAACAGGGGGTGTTACAGTTTCCCTTAGGTTTTTAACCTTTCGCCTCCCATTTTGCAACATTTTTCCCCTTTGGTTTCTTGCTGTTTTTTGTGCCTTTTCCAGCAGATCTGAGTCTTTAGATCCATGTCCCTTAGAACTTAGATCTCTTGGCCATATTGTGTGTTTTGATTCAATTCCGCTCGCCTTTTAGACAGTTGTTTGGGAAGCCTTCTTTTGGGGTTGAATTTATGCATCTATAGCTGTTTATTGAACTATCGTTTCCATTTTGTTTACAGTACTTCAAAATATATATTTTTTATTCATACAACCATATGGGCTTAATTAAAATTAAAACACGGCTTTCACACATGGACACCTAAAGAGAAGAGTGCTTGTTTTACACAGTCAAGCCAAGACATAAACATCATAATTAATTTATCTGCCTCACTGAGCCTTTGTTTATCACTCTTCACCCTTTTCGTGTAATTTGTGACGAGCCATAAAAGAACCCACAAGGCATTTATCTCAGAGAATCCAAGGCATTCATCCTCATTTTATGTTAGGAGGAATTACTCCACAGCATCAAATCCGAGTTAGCCCTTTGCGAAGTCCCCATACCAACTTTGATTTTTGTTCATCGGACTCTTCCCCTGGTTGTGAACCTAGTTCCCCTCCACCTCATTTTGTCATCATGTCAGGCGTCAATGTAGGTGCTGGTCCTCAAGCTGGTGGTGGCCCCGGACCTAATGCTAGAGCTACTACTAGCGGAGCCACTACTGGTACCATTCTGGCTACTCCTTTTCTACCTTTCATGACAATTTGTTTCTAAGTTTTGTTTGTGATAGTCAGGGTTTTCCGCAGGAACTATTGAGGGTTTTTTTACCTTTTCCTTAGTCCATATTAGGCCTAAATATTATCAATTTGTCTCCTTTAAGTAGAACCAATCCCCTTAGGGTTTCAGTACACTTCTACCTTTCTAGGAGGGGTTTAGCTCAGTAGGTAGTGTGAGATTTTGCAGCACTTTCAGCCATTGTTTAGGGTCTAATATATCCTTCTTTTAGGTTCCTTTTTATCGGTTATTATTCCATCAAAAACCCCCTTTGGAGTTTTTTTTGGTTTCTCCCTTAGGGTTCCCTTGTTTCCCCTAGGGTTTTAACCTTTCACCTCCTATTTTGCAGCATTTCCCCCCTCCAGTCTCTTGCTTTTTTCTACGCCTTTTCAAGTAGATCTTAGTCATTAGATCCCTGTCCCTTAGACCTTAGATCTCTTGGCCGTCTTGTGTGTTTTGAGTCAATTATGCCTGCATTTTAGACAAGTTGTTTTGGAAGCCTTCTTTTGGGGTTGAATTTATTCATCTATAGCTGTTTATTTTACTGTCATTTAAGTTTTATTTACAGTACTTAGAGATTTTTTATTTTTCTTTATAAAACTGTCTTGGCTTAATTAAAATTAACAAACAACTTGCATACATGCACACCTAAATGGAAGAGTGTTTGGTTTACGCCACCAACCCAAGACATAAAGATCGTAATTAATTTATCTTCCTCACTATGCCTTTGTTTCTCACTCTTCACCCTTTTCATGTTATTTGTGACTTGCCATCATAGCGCCCCCTAGGTGTTTATCTCAAAGTCTCCGAGGCCTTCATACTCAGTTTCCATTAGGAAGACTTACTCCACCACGTAGAATCTGAGTTATTCCTTTGCCGAGTCCATCAAGTTGCTCCTCTATATGGTGTTGGCGTTGGCCATAATGCTGGATCTGCTACTAGCGGAGCCACTAATGGTACTATTATGGCTACTCCTTCTCTACATTTCACGACAGGTTTAAGCCTTCCCTATTTTAGCGAGTTTATCAATGACCATATACTTCACAATCCAGGTTGGACTTCTATGACAACTAAGATTCCTTCAGACATTAATAAGTTTGAAGGAAATGCTGGAGAGGACCCTGCTAATCACGTCCACTCCTTTCACATGTGGTGTTTGTCTAATTATATCACCGATGACTCTATCCGCCTCTAGTTATTGCAACGTATGCTCATTGGAGAAGTTGTGAAGTGGTATGTCGACCAGAGCACTACCTCTCATTCCACTTTTGCGATTCTTGCTAAAGATTTTATGTCCTACTTCCATTTACCTCTCCGCTATGATACTGGTACCGAGTTGTTGACCGCATTTCATCAAAGTTCCACCACCTGCCTTTCTGAGCATGTCCAAGAATGGCATATAAGGAGGAGCCTATTTCTAGCTCCTACATTCACTGACCATGTCTATATGGATTGGGTTCTCAGAACATTTTTTCCTTCTATTGGTAAATATTTTTCATCCAATTTTTCTTAGACTGAGGAAGATGCTCTCTAGTCGCATTGAAATATGACTTGATCTATGCCCAGTCTGGTTATATTTTTACTGTTTTATAATATCTTCCTAGACCTTATGGTGCTAACGCAACAGGGGAATCTCATGCCACTAACAATATTTTTTGATTTATTTCACATCCGTATACTAATCCTTCCATGGGTTATGGTTTTCCTCATGGAGGGACTAGCTCCTCCAACGCATATCCACCTCCCAACAGTTTGTATTCATGGAAAATCACGCCTTACACATTTTCCAATCTACATCAACCAATGACAGGGCAAGTTGTTGCTCAACCTATTTACCCCAATGTTTCTTAACCTTATTTCTATCCTTATCCACAGCTCGGTGCTCCAACCCCTCTGGCATCAACACCCTAGCCTGTCGTTCCTTCTCAACCTCCGCCACAACACCCACCTCCCCCTCAAGGTCAGGTGTATGTAGAGCAGGGTGAGACTAATCTTCCTAATTCGAAGAAAAAGAGGAAAGGAAACCAGAACCAACCAATGTAGGGTAACCAAGGGTGCCAAGGTAATAAACCAAACACACCCCAAGGGAACCAACCTAACACTACAAGTCAGCAACATGGCGATTAGCCCAAGAAGAGTAACCCCTTCGTACGAACAAGCCTTTTTCTTGTTGTGGTGTCCATGGCCATTACACTCATGATTGTCCCCTTTTTCCCTAGATGTGCCAGTTGTGGGAAGCACAAGAAACATCTAGAGGATAGCAAGCCACCACATCAGTTCCTCCAAATATTGCACCTACTCAACCAACTGTGTTCACTAATCCTTTCCCTTAGCAAGGATATGTTGCTGCTCAACCCCATCAAGGTCAGGACGCCCCTCGAACTTCACTGCCTAGCACCCCTAAGTATGAGATTCTAATGATGAATTATAAAGAGGTCAATACCGTCGATGTCAACCTTCATACTTGGTCACACCAATATCAAAGCCACTTGCTACATCTGCAATCGATTCCCAAACCAAAGTTTCCACAGAGTCCATTTTGACACCTAATTCTCCCTTAAAAATCCCTCAACCATGGGCTGAGGTCGTTCACAAGATCTCCAAAGGGCCATTACATCAAAATGATGCTTTTTCAAAAGCTTTTCACACCTACAACATAGTATCTTACTTGGCCCAATCTCCTCTTGCTATGGCAAGGCCGAAATTCCTTGATGCAGGAGCATCCAACTGAAAGGCTACAACTGGAGTTGATTTCATTTGTTGGACAGAAGACGAAATTTTGAATTCTATTTTACTTTGTTATAAGTTAATTTTGGCTAAAATAACCATTGTAATTTGTTGATTAAATGAATAGTTAAATTAGGATTAGCTAAGTATTTAGTTGAATAAAATGTTCTGAAACTGAATGAAAGTTTCTCAACCATATGGGGTTTTGGAAAGGCATAAAACAAAACCAAACCCACCATTGTCAGGTTCTGCAATCCATAGAGAGAGAGAGAGTAGAACAAGAGTGAAATAGGTGTGGAATAGGTGTGAGAGAGGAGGGAACAGAGAGCAGGAAAAAATGTAGAAACCAGCCATCCAAGGTCTTGGCTCTGTGTATTTCATTACTAAATTAATTCTAAGGGTTTTTTATTTTTATTAGGCTCTCTGTTTTAAACTGTTTGTTTTATTTCTTTGTTGAAATCGAGCATTTCATTTAATCACAGAGAGGGAAAGTTAATTGGATTTGCAGGCACAAAGAGGCCATAGATCTTGCATGAATCTTCTGTCGAATTGACTATCGTATTAATCGTAGAACAAAAGAAAATCATATTTGCAGGCATAGCAAGGACCGTTAGATCCAAGAGCGATTAATGATGAGAAATCACTTCGCCATGCAGAGGACATCGTATATCACAAAATATATTATTTACGGTTAATACTTCGCAAGTTAAAGTATTTAACTTGCGATGTGAAGTGAGTCGATGGAGACATAATGTGGACCATCAGATCTAGAAAATACCACGACAGAGATTGAAGCGCTTCGGGAAGCGATTTCACAGATCGCAATATTTATATGTTAGCGTTAAGGAATGTCAGAAGGAAAGCTAAATGATTTGCGATGTAAAGTGGAGAAGGCACGTGTCGACAACGCATGACATCACATAACACAAGAAATGGAGGTTAGATGGTAAGTTAGTTTGTAAAGTGAGTGAAGTGTGATCGCTTGCGATTGGTGGAAGGTGTTGTGGGACCCTCCAGGTAAGCTGCTTCATGTATATGTATAGTTTGGGTTTATGTGTGGTCTATATAAAGTAACCACTATGATCGCGCATGTATGTATGTCAAGAAATTCCAAAAGGTGAATTCTGTTGCGAGAAAGGGAGTTGTGTGGAATTATAAACTACAGTTTTGTGGCGCATTCTAATATTTTTGCAACTAGTCTGCATCATTTGGTATCAGAGAAAAATTTCTCTTCCTAAGTGAAGATGAAATTAGGAAGAAGAGGTCAGGGAAGAGATGCAAGGGGAGCAGTAGATGAAGGATTGTGTAAAGAGATTAGAATTTTGTCATCATGTTTGGGAGCAGTGGAAGCAAGAACGTGTAGGGATACTAAAGGTGGAGATGACAGTGATGGTGATACAATGACACTAACATATGGGTCAGAGGACGAGACACTAGAAATCAGACTACTAAAATATGTTTTGATGGCTACCAGGAATCCAAGACCAGAGCTCTCCAATTATGATGGAAATTTGTCCACAGAAGCATTGTTGGACTGGATAAGTGAGTTAGATAAATATTTCGAGTATGAGGAAGTTAGTGAGGATAGGAAAATCAAGTTTTCTATTGTTATGTTTAAAGGACACGCCGCACTTTGGTGGGATAGTGTGCAGGTAGAAAGGAGAACACTGAACAAGACTTTGATAAAGAGATGGGATAGGATGATTGAAAATATGAAAAGCAAGTTCCTGCCCAAATATTACCAAATTTCCCTTTACATACAAGTGAATAATCTGAGACAGAGAACGATGACTATAAAGGAATACAAAGAAGATTTCTATAAATTGAACTTGAGGGCTGGGTATGTTTAAGATACCCCTAAGAAGACAACAAGATTTTTGAATGGTCTACAGATGGAAATCTTATATGAGATTAGTATTCTTTCCCTTGAAACTATAGACGATTCATATCAATGTGCTTTGAAAGTGGAAGAAAATATTACCATGAAGCAAAATGCAAGAAGAGAACGTGGGTCCAGTAAAGGAAGAGGATAGTCCTTTGGCAGAGGTAGCACTATCAACATTAATGAAGAGGGCGAGAGTTTGAAGACTTCAGAATAGACTGAGAAGGAAGATAACACCAGAGGTGGAAGGCCATACCAGTGAGGAAGAGCTAATGGTAGAGGTAGAGGAAATTCGTACCAGTGTTACAAGTGTCACAAATGGGGGCACATGTCTTTTGAATGTCCTAAAAATGAGCAATTTGGACATATGGTAGCATATGTTGCTCAACCTGATGTAGCAGAGGCACCACCACAAAACTGGAGAATGTGCCTGAAACAGGAGAGGCCTTTATGTTGAACAAGGTTTTACTAAAACTAACTAAGGAGGTGGAAGACATGACATAGAGGAAAGCATTGTTTCAGACTGTGTGTAAGTCACATGGAAAATGCTGCAAATTTACTATAGATAGTGGAAGCACTAATAACCTAGTAGCCACTTAGATGGTGGAAAATTTGGGTTTGATGAATTCGAAGCACCCGAATCCATATAAGGTGTCTTGGTTGCAAAAAGAACACCAACTATTGTTTGATGAGCAGTGCGAGGTGGAGTTTCACATTGGCAGGTATAAGGACAAGGTGACTTGCAATATTATGCCTATGGATGTGTGTCATATTCTGTTGGGAAGACCATCGAAATATGACAGAAAGGGCATCCATGATGGGGAAAAGAATTGTTACAGATTTTTCAAGGATGGGATAAAGCATACGCTAGTTCCCATGAAAGAAGAAGAAATTGCAGAAAATAGTCAGACTAAAACACTGCTACTAGGCGGAAAGGATTTTTTGTGAAAGACTGAGGAGAATGAGGTGAATTATGCAGTTGCGTAGAGGCCAAGAGAAATATAGATGAATACGGAAGTCACTGATTTTTCTGTGAAAATACAAGAAATCCTACAAGATTTTAGTGATATTGTGGTAGATGTTCTACCAAATAAATTACCACCAAAGCGAAGCATTAGTCACCATATTGATTTTATTCCAAGAGCCAGTTTGCCAAACAAGGCTGCTTACGAGATGAGTTCGAAAGACAATGAGGAAATCAAGAATCAAGTACAAGAATTTTTGGGTAAAGGGATGATTCGGGAGATTTTGAGTCCTTGTGATGTTCAAATTGTTTTAGCTCCCAAGAAAGGAGGTGAATGGCAGATGTGCACTGATTCCCGGGCGATAAACAAGATCACTTTCAGGTATAGGTTTCCTTTACCTCAGATGGATGATATGATGGATTGTTTGAGTGGATCAACATACTTTTGAAAGATAGATTTGAAAAGCGGCTATCACCAGATCAAGATTAGAGAAAGTGACAAATGGAAGACAACTTTCAAGACCAATGAAGGCTTTATGAATGGCTAGCCATGCCATTTGGGTTGAGAAATGCTCCCAGCACATTCATGTGTTAGATGAATGATATGTTGAAAGAACTCATTGGAATTTTTTTGATTGTATATTTGGATGATATACTCATTTTCAACAAGAGTAAGGAAGAACATTTTTGGCATGTCAGGTATGTGCTCGAAAAGCTGCAGAAAAATAAATTGCTGATGTATAAAAAAATGTTATTTTTTGAAGAAAGAATTGATTTATTTAGGATTTGTAATTTCTGAAAATGAGTTGAAGATGGACCCAGAGAAGGTTGAATCCATAGTTAGCTGGCCATCTCCCAAAAGTTTTTTTGAAGTAAGAATTTTTCATGCACTGGAAATTTTTTATCGAAAGGATATTAAGAACTGTAGTGGTATTTTTGCACATATGGTGGATACCATTAAGAAGGAAAATCAACTTGTTCATTGGAAAAAATCTGCTGAGAGAATTTTTTAGTTTTTGAAGAAGAAGATTACTAAAAAACCAATCCTAAAATTGCCAGACTTCAACAAAATTTTCGAAGTTCATTGTGATGCCAGTGGGAAAATCATTGGTGCAGTACTCAGCTAAGAATATAAGATAGTAGCATAATTCAGCAAGAAGTTAAATGAGATCAGGAAGAAGTATACATCTTACAACAAAGATTTTTATGCAGTTGTGCAAGCATTGAAGCATTGGAGACATTATTTTCTAGCTAATGAATTTGTCTTGTTTTCATACAATTATGCGTTACAATACATTATGTAGTAGCACAAGATGAATCATAAACATGCGAAATGGGTGGAGTACTTGCAGAGTTTTACATTTTTTTTGAAACACATCAATGGTTAGGCCAATAAGGTGCCAGATGCGTTAAGTAGGAGAAGTTTGATATTAAAAGAAAACATAGTGCAAGTGTTGGGATTTGAACATCTCAAAGACTTGTAGGATATGGATGTAGATATTAAGGAATCTTATGAAGCTTGGAAAAATCCATTGTTGAGAGACAATAGTCCATGGTTGGACTATAACATGCAGGAGGGGTTGATGTTCAAAGGAGGATAGTTGTGTATTCCAGAATGTTCTATGCCAAAGAAATTAATCCAGGAAAAACATAGTGGATGTTTGGCCAGAAATTTTGGCATAGATAAGACTTTGGATCAGCTGAGACACTTTTACAATTGGCTGAGGATGCAAAGATATGTGGAGAGATTCATGATCAGGTGTAAATCCTGTTAGCATGCAAACAGACGCAACCATAATGGAAGGTTGTATACACCCTTACCCATTCCGAATAGACCATGGGACTTTGTCGACTTGGACTTTGTCTTAGGTCTACCAAAGACACTGTGGAGATTCAATTCCATCATGGTGGTGGTGGATCGTTTCACCAAAATGGCACATTCCATTCCATGCAAAAAGGCAAGTGATGCCACACATGTAGCACACTTGTTCTTTTCAGAGATATTCAGATTACATGGCTTGTCGAAGTCCATCATCTCGGACAAGGATGTAAATTTCACAGGCCATTTCTGGGGAACATTGTGGAAGAAGTTAGACACCAAACTAAATTTCAGTTTGGAATATCATCCACAGTTAGATGGGAAAACTGAAGTTGTGAACATGACTCTAAGGAATCTAGCAAGGAGTCTGGTTGGTGAAAATTCCAGACAGTGGGATCGTGTGCTTGCACAAGCGGAGTTTGCCTACAATGACTTGCCCAATAGAAGCATGGGAAAAATTCCTTTCCAAATCGTATATGGAATGCACCCACGTGGAGTATTTGATTTGCGAGATTTGGTTCAGTTGGAGCACAGGAGTGCTGATGGCAAAGATTTCACAAAAACAATCAACGATCTACATGAACAGGTCAAATTGAAGCTACAACACAATAGCCAAAGATATAAATAGAGAGCATATTTGAAAAGACGAGAGGTACAATTCAAATTAGGAGACCTGATACTAGCACATTTGTGCAAGGAGAGCCTTCCTAAAGGAAAATACAATAAACTGAAGATGAAAAAGATCAGGCCTTGCAGAATTCTTAAAAAAAATTCTGCAAACGATTACGAGTTACAGTTACCTCCTGGTGTAGGAATCTCGCCCATTTTTAATTTGGTAGATCTATACCCATACACTATTGTTGATGAGGAAGATAGTTTGAAGAGATGAACACGGGACACTGAGAATGAGAAGATATCATGGATTAAACAGATGCCTCTAGCAGATCCTTTGGAAATTGAACAGATTTTGGACACACAGGTAGCTAGGAAGACACAATGGAAAGAATATTTAGAGTATCTGGTCAAATGGAAGGATTGTCCGATGGATAATTTTTCTTGGTTGGACGTTGCCCAAATTCAAAGCACCAGGTACTCTATTGAAGAGCTCATGGACAGGAGCCATGAGATTAATTTACCTTGGGAGCCTAATGTAGGAGCATCTAACCGAAAGGCTAGAGCTGGAGTTGATTTCTTATGTTACAGAGAAGAAGAAATTTTGAATTCTATTTTAACTTGTTTTAAGTTAATTTGGGTTAACATAGCCATTGTAATTTGCAGATTAAAATAAAATTTAAATTAGCATTAGTTAAGTATTTAGTTGAATAAACTGTTCTGTAACTGAATGACAATTTCTCTACCATATGGGGTTTTGGAAAGGCATAAAACCAAACCAAACCCACCATTCTGAGGTTCTTCTATCCATAGAGAGAAAGCGAGTAGAACAAGAGTGTAATAGGTGTGGAATAGGTGTGAGAAAGGAGGGAACATAGAGAATAAACAAATGTAAAAACCAACCATCCAAGTGCTTGGCTCTGTGTATTTCATTTCTAAATAAATTCCAAGTGTTTTGTATTTTGATCAGGCTCTCTGTTTTAAACCGTTTGTTTTATTTCTCTGTTGAAATAGAGAATTGAATTTAATCGCAAAGCAGGAAGGTTAATCCAATTTGAAAGAACAAAAAGGCCATAGATCTTGCATGAATCCTCTGTCGAATTGAATATCGAATTAATAGCATAACATAAGACAATCGGATTTGCAGGCATAATGAGGACCATTAGGTCCAACATCGATCAATGGTGATAAATCACTTTGCAGTCGAGAGGACATCACATATCACAAAAGATAGTGTTTACGGTTAAGACTTCGCAAATTAAAGTATTTAACTTGTGATGCGAAGTGAGTCGGCGGAGACATAAATTGGACTATCGAATCCAACAAAGGCCAACGATGGAGATTGAAGCGCTCTGGGAAGAGATTTCACAGATCGCAAAATTTAGATGTTAGCATTAGGGACCATCGCAAGGTAATCTAAATTATTTGCGATGCGAAGTGGAGAAGGCACGTGTCGATAGTGTGCGACATCGCATATCAAAAGATATATAGGTTAGCTGCTAAGTTAATTTGTAAAGTGAGTGAAGTGTGGTTGCTTGTGATTAGTAGAAGGTGTTGTGGGACCCTCTAGGTAAGCCACTTCACGTATATGTATTGTTTGGGTTTATGTGTGGTCTATATAAAGTAACCACTGTGATCGCGTGCATATATATGTTAATAAATTACAAAAGGTGAAGTATGATGCGAGGAAGGGAGTTGTGTGGAATTATAAACCATAGTTCCACGACACATTCTGATATTTTTGCAACTAGTCTACATCAATACTCCAGTCGTGCCCATATAAATGAAAATATCTACTAGTAGCTTTGGGCGTTGCGGATCCTTCAGATAGCTGTTTGATTTTATTTGATGTTGACAAATCAGAACATCCCCCCTTACCTTCATCTGCCGCCCTCCAAACAATAGTCAAGATTCGTAATGCTAATGTCCAACAATGTATCATTGATGAGGGTGCATCGACCTACGTGATGTCCGCCTCTGTTCGGAATAAGGTTGGATCACCCAACTTAGCCCCATCCACTATCACTTTACATGCTTGGGATGGTCACCCTTCTCAGCCCCAGGGCATGTTCCGCAATTGTCCTGTCACTCTTGCGGTGAGACTGTTTGTGTTGACATTGAATTCATTGATGATGGCTTGGATTACAATATCCTCTTAGGTCATAGATATACCTATGCAATTTATGCTGTCACATTTGCGGTTAACCATGAGATGTGCTTTCCTCATAATGGAAATATCATCACCATCGATCATTTGACATATTATGAACCGAAGTCTCAGACCTCCCCCGAGTCTGTCATATCTTTGGTGGGCGATAATAAATCAATCACACGTCTCACCAGTGTCTCACTAGGTTTCTATAAATATTCCACCTTAATTGGTGCATTCCCTGGTCACCCCCCTCTTATCACTGACCCCATCTTGTCGAATGTTTTCATGATACAATCATCTCGGGCTAGCCACAAGTGATTTGGTTCGACCAACCAACAGCCAACCCCTCCGCAACCTGCTCGTGGTCAATTGACGAAGCCTTTAAGACCTTCTCCTCAAGGACCTTCTTCTTCTATTGATGTATCTTCCAAAAAGTTTCAAATAGGAATGATTCCCCCTATCCTTAACAATTTGGGATCCATTCCGCTAGGCCATTACCCTTCCTTTCAGATACCGTTTCTAGACCCCCCCTCAGGAGTCTTTTCAGTGCCTATTATGGCTAGGTTGAACCTTCCCAATTTGACCCTGGGGATCCCAGTCTCGTACATTGATACCCCAGTGAACATTCCACCCGGTCAGCTCAAACCTTATACCTCTTTGACCTTGGTCCAACCAGTCACTATGACCCCAACCTTTGCTTCAGTGCCTCAACGACCTCAACATGAATATAATGCTGCCGCAAAGACAAAAAAAAGGAACCCAAGGACAAGGACCCCCAAAAAACTCATGCTCGTCCTAAGCCTCCAAAGTCTTCACTTCTGAGTGCTTTGTTTGATATTTTTGGGCATGAAACCCATAATTTTCTTGATATTACTCATCTCAAACATGTGGGAAATGAGATTTTTCCTAATTATCATATGCCGGAGGTCCATGTTACCTTACCTGATTCAGCTAAGATACTCAAATCGTTGCGCACAACTAACCCTTCTGATTTTTGTGATATTTATGCCCACTATTCTCACCATTTTCCCCATCTCGATGATTTTTTCAACACCCTTGAGGCTATTTTCCAGCTAGAGGCCACTCATAGTGGATCTTGTACTCCTCTATTTGTGAATTTTGCTTCAATAGAACCAGAGGACATGTCTTCACCCATTTTGATACCTCCCACTGATGTCGAGATGACAAAAACTTTGGCCACTATCCTCTATCTATCATCATCCATGAGATCCATGGTGGAAGACCCCTCTGAGGCATCCCCATCTGTTTCGACTGAACCTCCTTCAGCGATCACCCTGGGCTGAAAATCGGTAGATGTTTCATCTACTAAATCTTCGTCTACCATCCGTAATGATTTGTATGTTAACCATATCTCTCATGAAGATGCGCTAGGTAGCCCGGTCGCATCATGTGGTCTCCCTTCCACCAGTCCTCCCATATTCCATTTTGATGAAAACATTATGTAAGCCATGACCACCATTGAGAGTAAGTCCTTTCATAGCAGTCCCATGACCAGTATGTAGTTGAATCTAAATACTTCATCCATAGTGAGGTGGATTGGTTTTGTCCCCCTTTACATTGAACATGTGAATTCGATCCACATACACATTGTGGCCATTACATTGATACCCAATGTTTGGGCAAGGGGGCATACCTTCTATAGGATTTCGAAGGCTAACGCCTTCCTAAGCCTTGTAATGCACTCTACCTCAAGAAAGTTTACCCATAGAATATCCCATTAACATGTGTGTTTTATTTTTTTCATGAATTTAGGTAGCTTGAATTATCATCTCATTTGTTTACTTGTGGTGTCTTTTATATGGATCCATCATGCACACCATATATCGGCTATGCCCATGGTCCAAATCACTTCTCCCAGAATGTAGCCTCGACAGCTGGGGAAATTTTTACCCCCATGCATTTGTTAGTCCTCTCCAACGGCGTACGCATTGGATCTTCCACCAATAACCAGGATGAATATGATTTAGTGATATGTTTGTTATTAGATTCCCTTGATCATCACATCCTTCCTCTTCATGTTCGTTTAGATTCCTTGTTGCTTGTGATGAAATTGAATGGAATGTATCGTGTAAATAACCATGTCCATTATAGAAGATATTTCTGAGTGAAGTTCTGAGTGAGTGAATTTGAAACCATTACATTCAGTCATTACCTGGAGCCCGAAATCACTATGTAGAAAGAATTGCAAACAATATTCTAGATTGGCATTTATCACATGCGTTTAACACAAGAAAATAATCATAAAACAAATGGAGATTCATATACTCATCATATGTAAGTGATGCATATCCATAATATGCATCGAAAAAATCATAAATGTTTTGGAGTCCACTACTCTAATACATCCGACATGGCCATAGCATGTTACAAAATCAAAACTTGGGGCACCACACATCCCTACATATAATCACTATCTGGAGGTTCCCAAACTAATGGATTGGCTCCAGTATCCCATAGATCTCGCACAGCCTGTCCAACCATCACCATGCACCGCATGACCCCTTGCCACTCGGAGGGTAGCCCTATACATCCCTCTATGTATTGGTCCTCAATATCTTGTCATCCGTGCTTAGATACGTCGGTCAGCATTAACTCACACTTGCGGCAGAAATCCTCCAGCAGAGCCTCATAGTCAGGTCTTAGGTCTCCTCTTGCTCCACTAGACTCTGCAGCCCCTGGCACTGCGGGCCATCCCATATACCATGTAAAATTCACTGGTGCTATATCTGAATACCAAAGTAGTGAATCAGTACCACATGAATATTATAAAAACTTTAAAATGCACCATAATATATAACAACTTTCAGTTACCATCTGCTGCCCATGCTCGACCTGGCTAAAGTGGCAAGTGAGGGTCCCCCCGAAAGTTCATACCACTATATGGATAGTCATATATATATAGAAACATATTATCCCAATGTGTGAATTACTCAGGTCAGAACACCTGTTCGACTACCTTGCCTCATCCTCTCCATAGCATTTGCCCCCTGCAGTGCATTATGGGCTCCCGTGGGCCCCCATCCCGGATCTGCGCATGAGTTCGAAGTGTGGGGATCTTCTTGAAGAAGAACGAGCACAACACTGTACCAAAAGCACAATCATGGTTCACATGTCCCTTGCATAGCAAAAACTATCGTTTAACCAATGATAACATCATTTGGGCCCACCCATAGTAGATCCTACTTAGTACACTCTCAAATAACACCCTCTGCCCCCGAGTGATGTTTTGGAATGCTTGGTTGCCTACGATACGCAGTACTGCTGCAGAGACGACCCTTGTCTCTAGCCTCACTAGATCATCGATCGGTATGGTAGTTCCCATAGCATGAACATCTGGTCTGCAGTGGTGTTCCATGAACTCTAATATGTTTTGCCCCCGTAGTAATATCAGATGTATATTTCCCACCACCCCTAAGGAAAAGAGTTAGATCAATAAGTAGATGTATTGTATCGTCAAATTGATCCTATGCCCATGCATTATAAATGCCTCATGGTCTTGATTCCAGTAGCTGACTATCCTAGACTACAAGGGCTCCCCTGTCCTCATCAGTGGGTTCTCAACAACCTTGAGAACTCTATACCTCACAAGTGCGCCTCTAACCACCTGACCCCCTTAGATCTCAGCACAAAGCACAACCAAATTCCTCTGTCTCCAGTTGATATTCAAATCTGCTATACCTGCACAAACCCATCATGTAATTCATCTTAGAGATAAATAAACTGCATCCTAATTCATCAAGTCCCGGTCCCCAACAAAAATAACACAAAACCCACTTTCTGTCCAACTCGGAATTTGCAATCCCTGTACTTGTGAGATTGTAGTTTTCCCCTCTAGAAAATGCAAGTCAGGTCATAGTATAGGCCCGAGGAAGTGCGAGCCAACTGTGAGGATGGGCAGAGTGTTATTCTTGGGCTCTGGGCACCTAATCTGAAAAATTAAACCACTAAAAAAGTAGAATAGGGTTAGGACACCAACCTGCAACTAGAAGATCTCGATTCCAACACTTGATTTTTCCACTATGATCACCACATGATTTAGGGCCTTCTCCTCCTCTCTAAATTCACCACAGCTCCAATAGAAAATGAATCAAATTAGAGGGAAATCACCCTATTAAAAGAAAAACCCTAGTTTTTCTTTCGCCAATTGCGACCAAACCGTAGCTCTGTTTGAAAAACTGTCAACACCATTGGAAAGCTCTCATCGAGGTATAAAATGGGCATCATTTTGTTTTTTATAACTTGACACTCCACCCAGAAGCCATTTTTCTAGAAAGGGTCACTTTGCTGCCTCTCAAAATCAAATTTCTTCATTTGCGCTGCTTGTACTTGGGGCAGTACATATCTTGATTTTCGTCATGAGTAACCATATTTTTCTCATACTTTTATGGTCCCCACTGGACCTATTCTGCGTGGTAGCCTCATCGAGTCACCCTTATTTAGAGAATTTGAGTTGAGTCACCATCGCATTCATGGACTCTATCACGAGTCCCTATTCCTCCTATTATAGTATTCCATCCATTTTTGCCTTGTTCCTCTCTTGTGTCACGCACTATGTCCTCTAGTCATACTGTCCCTCATCCCCTCAGGATTTGAGTCAATCGCTGCCAGGTCATCCATGGTTTTTACGCTATGACAAGGGAAGTCGTTCGTAAGCTACTGATTATCCCCTATTCCATCATCATCCATGGTGGCAGTTCATCAGTCACTTTACTATGATCCCACATGGCTTATTAGAGGATTCCTCATTACCTCACCTATGGTGGACCTGATTCTATCAACATCAACATATTCATTCAAGAAGACAGGTTTAGAGGGCAGTGGACCTTGGTTCCAACTTTCATTCTTGTTTGGTGCCTCGAATCAGGCAAAGGGACTCCTCATTGACCTTTCACTTGACTGTTTCTCATCCTCTCAGCTTCATCTCCTTATTGAATGATCTAGGTGGATATTGGTGGCCACCCACTTATTCTCTTTCGACACCCACCATCGATTCTTTTAGTTTTTTAGTTTCAACACAACTTACTATTTTTAGTAGTTTTTTGGGTCTTGAACTTCCAGAGACGTTTTGAGGCCTAAAAAGAAGTTTTTTGGGAAAACCGAGAGCAAAATGGGTCTAACATGGGTCTACATACCCATGTTCCTCACTCAAAAGTTGTATTCCTTGGATAGATATTTATAATGAGGTATTTGGCATGTCAAACAGAGATCGTATGCCATAGTTACGTCCCCAGGAAGATTGATATACCAATTTACTGAAACAGGGCCCATAGTTTTGGCGCTTCATCTCCTAGGGTTAGGATTTTGGATGTTTAGGGTTTCTCATTGTTTCTTAACAATAAATATGCCTTCGGGCCTCATTTTAACGCAGTTCAAATACCTTTATCTACCACATCGCTTCTTAGAGATACACTACCAGCGTCCTAGCTAGTTTATTTCCATTATGTTTGTAAGCATATTTCTGTTATTTGATTTTAATGAAATGAAATATTATTCCCTTTGAATCTCAGTGCTTATTTTTATTTTTGTGTTTTATTGCATTCCTGCATAAATCTAGATCATTTCATGATTGAGATTCTTATAATTGATGGTTCGGTGATCCACAATATTAACCAGTGATTCCTAGGTGTGTGTGAGATGTTTTAGACCTCATTAGGGGGTGGCCCTTTAGGTAGCCCCCACATGCTTGGATGACCTCATATTATGCTATAGCCTTAGATATAGCTCCATATATTTTATGGGTTCGGTTCCAGCCACTTGCAATGCCCATACCATGCATGTATCACTCAAATGATCCATTCATATTTTCAGAGCCCTTTCATGTTTATGAGGGCTTCTTTGGTTGTTATTATGTCTCATGTACTCAAATATTATTGTATTCATTCCTAGCTACTTCCTAGGCATATTATGTATGTGGGATCCATTATATTTTTGTCTGGACCATGTTATGCTAGCATGTCATGTACCATTTATCATGTACTTTACTTCTCAGTCTCATTTTGCTGGGCACACCATTATTCTTTGTACTTTGTCAACTTGGCGGACATAGGTATGCCTCCCCCACCTCACTGAGAACAGGTACCGAAACATTAAAAGAGATTTATATCATTTGTAAATAATCACTCTCTCGGTTATTGTCCTCTCTCGCTTCACTCTCTCTACATATCTGCCTCTCTCTGACTCCACTTGGGTGTCTAGTGATTGTGTTCTTACAACGTACTTCGGTCATATGATTTTCTCCTAACACTCGCACGGTGGGGGAAAATCTGTTACACCATTTTTTTGTCATTTAACCATTTACAATTAGATGGATCGAATTACACCTAGTAAGACCAATTTTACCATAGTAAAATTTCTTTCACTATAAGAAATAATCTAACAAACCATATTTTATTAAGTTATTTATGGTTCAAAGAGGAAACCTCATAAGGGATAATTAAATAAATCCTTATTTATTTTATTTTCCTATAGGAAAAAGTAATTAAACCAATGTTTAAATAATATTCCTGGTCATATTTAACCCAATTCTGAGAAATAATTAGATAAATCATTATTTAGCTTATTTTTTCCTAGGAATAATTAATTAAATCATTATTTAGTTATTATTCCTTGTTAAATTTGAATAAATCACCTAGAAATAATTAAAAAGTTAATTATTTGTTATATTATTCCTTACCCCCATTATTGAAATGATAAATAAATCATTTTTTTGTTTATTATTTACAAATAAAGGTATTTAATCAATTCAAATACCTTTTCCCTCCAAAAAAATATAATAAAATATTCCCAGCAGTTAGATCTAGATCTTCGTTAATAATATTTTATTATTCACCATTATCGAGGATAACTCAGTATTTTTTTATAAATAGGAAGGTTTTCCATTCATTATTCACTTTGATCACTTTTATTTTCATGCTTTGATCATTCTCATTGATACTACTAATTTCTTTTCTTCTTGAGCTCCCATAGAGTTCAACACATTTTAGGTTTTCTACACCATTGAGGGAGAGAAACTTCTGGATATGAAGTGTTGAGGACAACCAAGAACCCATCCCATTTAGGGGGACTGGAAACATCATTCTTCATTCCCTTCCCAGGTGCTATAATACATATAAAATTCTTCATATCTTCTCTTGTCCGTTGGATGTATGGAAAATTTATTATTTCTTTTCACTGTTTAACTACTTTTACTGCATAAATTAGGTTTCTTCCATCATTTGTTTTAACTATCACTTGCAAATCTAAAGAAGTTAACTAGTCGTCTTTGTTGGTAGGGTTGTTTGTCACACACAACTAAAGTTAGATATTTTTGTACAATTGGGTTAATAATTTATGCTAACACTTATCCACCAAGTCAGGACTAACATGGCTATAATTATATTGAGTGTTAATAAAAAATTGAAATAGCTTGATCAAAAATATTACCTTACATATCAATGATATAAGCTTGATGACCTACTTTCCTGTTTCCTACAACTACATAAATATGAGGAATGCTCTGCCTAACATCTCCAACAATATTTTCCTCCTCTGCACTATATATCTTAGGCATACCACCCTAATTATGTGGACAATCTCTCTTAAGATTCTCCTCACTGCATGTGCAGCACTCCAACCGTCGTATACCATTACCTCCATACTGTTGCTATGAGATATGCTGCTATTGTGGTCTATGTCCCTCTCCAACTGCATTAAAATGATTTTGTGGTGCCAAATTTTCTTTCTCATATGCATTCTCCGACCTTGTTCTCTTAGGACTCCATATACCTTTACCTTTGTCCTTCCCTTTCCATCCTTACAGAGACTCATTATTATTCTTTTACTGTTCATATAAATGCTTCATATTCCCAATCAATTTATCAAGTGACCGAGGCTCATCATACTCAATATCATATTTGAATGCTAATGCAAAAACATTGAAAAATAATTGAAATTTAGCCTTCTCATCCTCAAGATATGGTACATGATTCAGTAGCTCCAAGAATTTTGTTGTGTACTCTTCATCTATTATTGATCCCATCCTTAGCTCAGAGAGTTATTTTGACTTGCCATCATAGAACCTCTTTGACAAATACTTCTTCTTGAAAATCCTTTTGAACTCATTCCAAATAAAGTCCTCTATCCTAATGTCTCTGACTCACTTCACATCTTCCCACCAAATGTCTTCTTTACCTTTCAGAATTAATATAGAAATAATGGCCTTCATGTTTTCTGTGTACTCATGCAACTCATAATTTTTTCATTCCAGGTATCCAAGCCTCTCCATCTTCCAGTTTCTTAAAGTCTCCATCAAAAGTAGGTGGTTTTGATTTCTTTAATTCATCAGGAAAGTATTCCTCATCACTCCTCATGTAAGGATGATGTTGATGATGATGATGATGTCTATTTGAACCATAACTAGAATGGTACCTATACTCATCACCCCTCCTATCGAGAGTGTCCAACAACCTACAATATCTCATTGTATATTCTCTATTTTACCCATGTCTACTAGGAAACCTACTGCCACATGCCCCATTAGCTATGTCTCATGTCCATAACTGATCTGTAGTGGCCCTTGTTTATGAAAATATGAAAAGCTTTGAAGAAATATTCATTCACCTCTGCTTGTTTCTCTTGTGCCTATATGGGTCTTTAATTATCCACCTTAAAAATCCTTATTTCTTCCTTTATGCCTCTCAATGTGTCTTCCAAATCAGAAGAGTGCCCACCATGTTTCTCATATGAATCATAGGGAGAGTCCTTGAAGTCTATCGTCTTTCTATTCATTTTGATATTTCTCCTACAAAGAATAATATGTCATCTAACCAAATAAAAATAAAGAAACATACACTAGTGTAATTAGGGGAGGATATATCCTGAAAGATAAACAAATTAACGTAGTACACATGTATAGATAATCATAACAACATATAAACTCATAAAGCATGGTACGCTAGCACATACACATTATTATTTTTGGAGTCCAGTCATTAATGCATTCCCATACCAAATACACAACATGAACTAATGCATAACCATACCAAAGGAACTTGACCACACATCATCACAAGCACAGACCATACAAAAGTATAAGCAATGTGTAGCCAAGCTCGAATAACCAATGTGTATTCAACATATAACATCACACAAGTAGGCATACAAAACACACAAGCATGACCAATATGTGACCCACATATGACCTAACATAAACAAGCAATGCATATTCAACATGTAAAAATATGTACGCAAGTTTTCATTCACATTACATAAGCATGAGCAACATATAACTAGTCATACAGTGAGGACCACATGTTGAAAACAACATCATTAGTCCTCCCATGGTGACACCACCGTCACCATGGCCAACACAACACATATGCACAATCGCATACACCATATGTATGAGAAACACATATGCAAAAAACAGAAAAGCATGATTGTTGGGCCTTGAAATTGTCATTTACTTCCATTACATTTTCACTTATATTTCCATATTATCACCTTCACTCCACCTCCATTTCATTACATTTACCTTACCATTACCACTATTGGGTTACATTTATGTTTTTCCAAACATTATTAATTCCTAGTATTTTTAAGTGAATTTGTGGTTAAAAATTAGAAAATAATATGCACATATTTATACCTAACAAGTGGAATGAGTTTGTTGCCATGTGTAGGTAAAAAAGAAGCTTCCAGAAGACCCTTATGTAGCCTCCTAAGGCCAAATTCGAATTTGGATGGAGAAGATCATGGGATCATAAGGATATGTGTCTTATTTCCTATTTCTATTGTAACTCTAAGAAGGCATGTGCCTTATCACTTGATATTTGGATTGTAACTCAAGAGATATAGGGAGATATTCATGGACTCTCATTAATGAGATAGCTTCTTATTTTTTGTATAAATAGGGGAATCTTTCTCCTATAAAATCATGTGTAAAATTGGAGTTATGCTCAAGCTTTGAATAGAGAATTATATTATGGCACCTTACTCAAGAACGTTCCTTCATTTTGATTTCGTTTTACTTACATATGGAGCATCTCGATTTACCATCTCTCATACTTTTAGATCAGCTACCTAAAATGTGTGAGATTTACTTTCTTTTATAGATCAAAGTTTATGTTATTTCTTAGTATTAGTTTTAGAATAACTTTATAATCATTGTTCTTCTGAAACATTTCGTGAGGATGGATATTTCTGTTTTTAAATTGAACTAAGTTTGAAGCAATAAGAATTCACAGTTATATAGCTTCTTTTACTATTTTTTCATTTTCTTTCCTAGATTAGAAATATCAATTAATTATATCAATGGATGTTATTAAAGGTCATTTCAAGGTGATGATTCTAAACTAAATTATTGAATTTCTAATTCATACAATTATTGAGTCTTTCCTCTGCACATTTTAATTTCTTTCTAGGAACTTAGAAACTAAGGTATAATTGATTTCTTAGACAACATCTCAAGAGGTTAATACTTCATATTGAATGTTGGAGTAAATCAAAACATACATTAGTTAAATTTACATGCTTTTTACATTTTCTTTAGATACTCATTTAATTGCATCACCAATGTTCCTAAAGGTCATTCCAAGAAGTTGATTTTATCATATTTCTAGACTAGATGATTGAATATCTAATTCATGCAATTATTGAGCTTTTCCCTTTGCATGCATTAATTTCTTTCCTAGATTTAAAGACTAAAATATAATTGGTTTCTTGTACATCATCTAGAGAGGGTGATTCTATCATACTCCCATATTGGATGCTAGAGTTATTGAACGTACCTTAGTTGTTTTCCTTTAGATGTTTTGAAATGCTTTTTTGGATTTAAATTTCAATTCCTGCAAGTGTGATTGCGTGCGCTATATTTTCTCTTGAATTTTATTTCCTTATTTTCATTACTTGATTTCATAGGTTAGTTGAATTTCATTTTCATTATTTGATTTCATAGATTAGATGATTTTTTTTTCATTATTTTGTATTTATATTGACCTAAACTGAAAGATAATTTCTAGCAGATATAGTGAACACATGCTTCACAAGCTTACAAAACACTTGGGTTGAAAAATTAAATGATACACAATTATTTTTCCCCAACAATGACCAACACATAGCCCATCCATTTCAAGGGTTGAACCATGCTCTGATACCACTTTGTAACACTCCCTTCCTACATCTTCCCAAGTAACCAAACAACCAGGGTAAACATGTGGCGAGAGACTACTATAATGAGATTCAACCTCCTATATGAACTTAAGAAAGTTGAACCAAAGAAAAGCACCACCTACAGACCTTATACAACAACAAAAACACCCCGAGGAGGTATACCAACCATTCAGATCTCTTACCCCTGGGCCACACTGAGATTTTGACCCCCTTACAGCTATATCCACCAGAATTATAGTACATTCTAGGGGCTAGGAGGCTATAGTCACAGGAATAACACTATATGCTAGTATCTAGGGCCCAAAATGCTCATTTTTGTGCCTGTGACTCCAGGATTTCAACCTCCTTTTCAGGCCCAGATCCCAAATAACTTCCTAGAACTTCATGGAAACTTAAGGTATGATAAATAATAATAATACAATGATATGTAAGAAATCACATCAACAAGATATCGTGTGGACGTCCCCAAAAAATGACATGCATTTTGTCAAACATGTCACAAACATTGAATCTACATATGTAAACAAAAAATTTAAGCATAGGAGTCACATACTTATCTGAGAATCACTAAGAAGAATTGGTCTCTTACATCATTAGCTGTAATACAATCTATTTGACCATCAATACATTTTACATTCATTTACAAGTAAAATCATGCATAGATCCATACATGATCAATGATAAAATAAATTCTTATGACCAGCATAATAAAAAAATAAATGAATTGGATAAAACAACAATAGAATCCACATAATATCCAGTACATTTTAATACGAAATACAAAACGAATGTGCTCTTCCTTATTGAATGTAAAACCCAGCTGGAGATGGGATGTATATGTTCCCAATGACCATAGATTGGTTGAGCCAAATCTCTCTTCATCCAATCACCCCTGTGCCATATTCCAAGCATGAAGGTGGGACTCAAACTGGAAGAATAAACTAGGTCATCATGAGGCTAAGCCACCTCACCCTCATCAAATAAAAAACATGCTTTACCATGATCCACACCTAATCACTAGACCAACAAAAAAATGGATATCACCATATTCTCTCTGCCTAAAGCAGGAGGAATTTTCATGTATCGTAGTCTCTCTGGCTTTAATGCAATAGAAATTGTGAATTAGTGGCTACTAGGACCTAAAATAAGACATACTCTCCTCACTTTACCATATATCCCAAACCTAGGATTCTTAGGCTAGATGGAGGGAAAGCCACCTCTAGGATTTACTGTATATCATGCCATTCATCGGTCGAGCATTCTTCGGCCTACGAGATAACACACTATTCAGCTTTACCACAACCCACAATATGGTTAATGGGTTACTAGGCCATGTGTTATACCAATTTTGAGATCCACCTGTCTCAGCTTCGAATCTATCTAGAAATCCATATTAAACCACAACATGAGAATTCCACAACAACATGACTATTCAGAAATGGCAAGACTATGATTAAAACACTCTCACACCTGGATAACCAATTATGAGAAAAAAATAACCATGTGAAATACCATGCATGCGATATATAGCTAGGAATTCATACCTGCAAATTGATACATGCCAAGAATCTTGTTGTAGCTGCTTGGTTCTTGATCCTCCTTTCTTGCCTTTCTTGCTCCAATGCCAAAGTTCTCTGAAAACTCAAAGTGTCCAAGAGTGAGATTAAGTGATTTGAATTTATGCAAAATGCACTAAAATATAGAATTATACATAAACAGAGAAATGAAGAGGAAATAATACTTCATTTCATTAATATCAAATAACAAAAATATGCTTACAAACATAATGGAAATAAACTAGCTAGGGCACAGGTAGCTTATCTATGAGAAGTTATGTGGCGGCTATAGGCCTATAAACTGTGTTACAATGAGGATCAAAGGCATATTTATTGTTGGGAAAAAATAGAAAACCTTAAACATCCAAAAATCTAACCCTAGGAGATGAAGCGCAAAAAATATGGGCCCCGTTTCAGTAAATTGGTGTTTCAAATTCCTGGGACATAACTTTGGCATACAATATATGTTTGATGCACACCATACCTTGTTAGAAATACATATCCGAGGATTAAAACTTTTGATGTGAGAAAAATTGGTCCATTGCCCCATGTTTCTTTTTGTTTTCCCAAAAAAGTCGTTTAGGGCCTCAAAACAGCTCCAGAAGATCAGGACCCAAAAAATTGCTAAAAATAGTAAGTTGTGCTGAAAATGAATAATTGAAAGAACTAATGATGGGGGTTCAAATGGAATAGGTGGGTGGCTACCAATATCCACCTGGATTATTAGGGCCTCCAAATGGCTCCATAATTTTAGGACTTGAAAACCTACTACAAATTGTAAGATGTGTTGAAAGTGAAAAAATGAAAGAACTTATGGTGTTGGTCCAAATGGAATAGGTGGGTGGCCTGCAATATCCACCTGGATTATTCCTCCCTTCTTAGGAAGCAATGGTCTCGATTGCATTAAGTTCATCCATGAGCGGCAAATTCTGCTGAATTTCGTATTGGATTTGTTTAGGATGTCGTCGACCTGCTGGCAGACATGCTGGCAGATGTGCTGGATGCGTTCAATAAATTTGGTTGCCTTAGATAGTACATGTGTTGATTCTGTCCGTGTAATCACATGAGGTAAGGCAACATCAGGCGACGGTGTGTCGGGGGTCAGATCGATGGAGTGCTTCTCTTGACAGTGTAGAGGAACCTTTGTGGGTGCGGAAAAATGTCCTCATATTCCTCCACGACTTTGTCCGTTTGCTGCAGCAGTGCAACCGAGCCCTGTTTCGAGGATGTGGCCACAATATTCTTCTTTCCTAGTGAGCGATTTGTAAGGAAAATAAATTTCCTCGTTTGGGAAACAATCTTACTGTGTTGTTTAGCAATAGTCAAGGAGATGGCATGAGACAGTACTACCTTCGGTATCTTATACAATTTATTTCCCAAAGTAATAACAACAGAAAGAGCCCTAGAATCATACACAAAATGTCACCTCCATAATTATCGTTGGCCCAATAATACATCAACTACATCAAGAGGAGCAACATCACACAATACCTCATCCGAGAATGGCTTGATGATGTACGTAAGGTGGCACTACTGGCGGATGCAAACATCTCTCCCTGGGTTTATCCACCAGATGGTATACGGCCGTAGGTGTGCTATGGTCAGTAGGCCGAGTCGCTTCATGACCTCTACTGAAGTGAGGTTCTTTTGGCTTCCACTATTGACAAGGAATTGTAGTGGAGAACCCTTCACCCACATCTGCGAATGGAAGAGGCACTCCCCCTCTTCTCGATCCTTGGGATCCTCCCTCTAGAGCTTACTGGTGGCAAAAATGGTAGTGGAGTCTACATCAATGATTTGATTCCATTTGTCATCTCCCTTGCCTAGTTCTTGATTGGGATCAAAACATGCATCTGATTTGGGTGCCTTCAATTCGGCCACTAGCGACTGTTTGGCCCAAGACTTGTTTATGCTGTGAGTGGGGCTATTATGAAATTTACACCACTTCCCCGTGTCCTTATTTGAATTTTTGGTGTTTTTCTGAGTCACCCCTCTTTGGCTTTGCCCCCTGTTCTATGGTTTGGGTGTGCCTTTCCATGGCATCAGATTTGCGAATCCAAAGTCTCGCTTCTTGTGCTTAAATTTCTTCTCGATCTTCGCAGCATTGAGATATGTCGTACCAAGCGAGCTAATTTCAGGGAACTCCATTTCCTCCTGAATGTGTCTGTGTAGACAGTTGCAGTACTTTAGCACAAACTATCTCTCCAAATATTTAATACCCAACTTTGTGTGGAGGGTATGGAACAAATTCATTAGTTCGTGCATATCTTGATCCCTTTTCTTCCACAACGTGGTCCACTGGATGTATTTGTCCTCATAGCTCCCCACAGGGTAATATTGTTCCTTGATGCCATCTCGAAAAAAATTCCAAGTGGGTGTGGCTGAGAACAGAGAGGGTTTCGTCTCGTCCTTTTTCTCGTAGTAGGTTTCCCACCAGTATTTGACATGCGGGGCATCTTTGAGGAGTGAAAAAATAATATTTTTTTTGGTCAGAGAAATCATGGACCGAGAAATAACCTTCCAGCAGATTCAACCATTTGACTACAACATCTACATCTATCTGGCCTTCAAATACAAGAATGTCAAAGTTGACATGTACCTTCAAAGGAGTGGTGCATCCAGAGTGGCTTGAGGATGTAGATGTGCCATCGGTGGGTAGCCGTTGAAGGATCTGGGCAAAGTCATCCATCATCGCGTTCCTCTGTTTCTTGAGGGCCTCCTCAAGAAATATTTTGATTGGACTTCCTAATCACTCATGTTTCTTTTCTTTCACCATGGGAGGTCATTAGGGTTTGCAAGGCTAATATTGCAAGGGTTCAACTAGATCGAGCCCTAATTCCTTATACGCTGACCACGTTAGGGACATGTAAATAAAAACAGAGAAAGAAGATGCCGCTATGATATCACTGATCCATATTTATGTAGGAACACAACAGAATACACATATAACCATAAATACAAAGATGCAGTAGAAATACTACTTCATTTCATTAATATCAAATAATAGAAATATGCTTAGAGACACAATGGAAATAAACTAGCTAGGGCGTTGGTAGCTTATCTCTAAGAAGAGATGTGGTGGCGACAAGTCTCTAAAATGTGTTACAATGAGGCTCTAAGGCCTATTTATTGTTGAGAAACAATATAAAACCCTAAACATCCAAAAACCTAACCATGGGAGATGAAGCGCCAAAAATATGGGCCCTGTTTGGGTGAATTGGTGTTTCAACTTCCCGGGGATGTAAATTTGGCATAAAATCTCTGCTTGATGTGAAAATTACCTTGTTAGAAATATCTATCCAAGGAATATAAATTTTTATGTGAGGAACATTCGTCCATGGAACAAAAAAATGTTGTTTAGGGCCTCAAAACTACTCTCGAAGTTCAGGACCTGAAAAATTGCTAAAAATAGTAAGTAGTGACGAAAATAAAAAACTAAAAGAACTGATGGTGGGGGTTCAAATTGAATAGGTTGGTGGCCACCAATATCCACCTGAATTGTTAGGGCCTCCAAATAGCTCCGAAAGTTTAGGACCCGAAAACCTGCTAAAAATAGTAAGTTGTGCCGAAAGTGAAAAACTAAAAGAAATGATGGTGCGGGTCCAAATGGAATAGGTAGGTGGCCACCAATATCCACCTGGATTAGTAATAGAGATAGAATAATGAGAGAGATCCAAGACTAAACTAACAAAAGGTACCAAATGATCATCATAATCCTTTCTATAAAAGAGGCCTATATTTTCTTCATTTTCGATTATTTTCCTCCTCACATGCAGCCTCTGAACTTTCATATCCCTTTCCCTCTAATTTCCATTATTTTAATAAATAAATGTGCCAAAAATGCCAATTTTCCTTTCCATAGAATTTTCCTTTTCCTTTATCAATTTCCTTAGTCATAATGAACCAAATTAACACCCACTATGATGTTTTGCCGAATATTCATCTTGGAATAAGTGTCCCATCAACCATGGTTATTATTTTTAACTTAATTACATGGAATTTTTACCAGGGTTTTACATAGAGTATCTATGCCTTCATAGACTTAGTATTCAAATCATTGCATGGAGGTGGGTCCCTTGTCCCACAAACAAGGGGGTCTCATACACCAATTTCAAGTCTGGATTGGTTGTGACCTTAAAATTGGAAAATAATAACAATAATATAAGAAAATAAAATAAAGTTCCTTAATCAATGAACATAAAAAATAAGACCTATGTATGCATTGGTCATCAGAAGAGGTTTTTGAGGTCAAATCCTGCGTGCTCAAGGTTGTTAAAATGTCTCCCCCACATTGAATATGCCTCTCCATGTGGGCCAAGTAGGCATTGTTAGGTCCCTATAACAATAGTGTATCCCCTTATTGTTATTAGTGTATCCCCATTTAGTTATTTTTGTACCTATGTAGTCCCCATTGTGTTATTATTGTGCCCCATAGAAGCCCAATTTTGTTATTTTTGTGCCCTTACATTATTAATGTTATGTCAGCTCAGATTATAATGTGACCCCTTAGACTCCTATAAATAGAAAAGGGTTTTTGTCATTTGAATCATCCAAGAATTGTTCATTTATTTAATGTAAAGGAGTTTTCCCCCTCGAAGAGGCTTATCTATCAGTAGTTGATCTATATTTTATTTTATTTTTTGAGTTGGCTGCATAACATTTGGTATCAAAGGTTTGGATTGTAGGGTTTTTCTTCTTAAAACAGGTCATCTTGGAATTTTGGCTATAAATTTTTTCTACGAAGCTTTAGAAGTTGAAACTCAATCCACATTGAGTCAAAATCTTGGTCAACTTCGTCATGAGATTTCATAACTTGCTTCACTATATTTTTGGATATATGATCCGAGGAAGTTAGGGTTTTGCAAGCTCCAAAATTCAGTCTCAAACAGGTGACCTATGGAAAATATTCATATATTTTTTTTGAAGCATTAGATTTGAATTATGTAAAAAGTGGAAGAAAGTGCACAAACTGTGTTTTTTCATGTATCTATATCAGCTCTGAAGGTTAAAATAATGACATGTGGTACTCCATACAAATTCTCTATACTTAATCGGTCTATAATCTGGACATCGTGGGAGATCAAGTCCAAATTAGATCTCACTTGTGGAATTGGAAAGAAGAATCAGAGGGATATGACATGGTCGAAGTTAAAATATTGGGGATTTGAAATCACAAAGATAAATCAGGTTGAATATTGAGCTCCTAAAACACAAGAAAAAGATGTGTATTTTTTCTTATAAATTGCATAACTTCTGTTTGAAAAATCAGTTTGAAGTGATTCCAAGGGAATATTGAAGCATTGATATCAAAATTGGGTTCTAAAAATACTCTAAAAGATAATTCCACACCCATTAATCCCTCAGAAACATATACATTTGACACATGAAGAGGAATAATTGCAACATGATATATCAAAATTACAAGACCAAGTGAAACAAATTTTTCTCTCACAAAGAGTAACAAAAAATGAAATAGAAGCCAAAAAAAAATATTTTAAGGATGGATTAAAAATGAACATGGATTATTTAAACATAGACATGGAAGCTAGGATTGATGGCAATGAGTCTAATATGGATGGTTTCAAAGAATACATGGAAGGTTTGAAGGAATTAGGTTTGACAAAGTTGTTACAAGAGAGGCTTACTGGTGGTGACAAGGTAATCCACGAAAATCATGACAAGGACAAAAGGAATATGAATTGTTAATTTATAAAGCTCACTGTAGGGTTTAAGAACCAATACATATAATATATATATATATATATATGAGTAAGTTTTATGGCAAGGATCAAGTAACATGGATACTAGAATTGGAGCAATATTTTGATCTCCATGATGTGCAATACTCACAAATGGTACGCATTGCAACTTTATATTTAGAAACCAATCAGTTTGTATTGTATCAATGGATTGTTTCTTGTAAACCAGTTGTCACTTGTGAATTTTTTATGGAGGAATTGTTAGAACATTATGAGGATACAAAGAGAAACACCTTCTTTAACCAATTGATAAATATTAAAAAAAAAGATTCAATCTCAGAGCACTTTGAGGACTTCAAAGAATTGAATATCATAGTAGAAGACATTATAGAGGAGCATATGATTGATTTCTTCATAGAGACTTTAAAGAATAACCTCCAACATGCGGTTCACCTTTGGAAACTTGATATATTGGAGAAGGCATTGAGGTTTGCAAGAAAAGTTGAAAGAAATATTATGGATACAAGGAAGTCTACCAATCACAACTACAGAGATGGAAATGTTGCTTCCCCTAGCCTTTCACAACCTAGAAGGTTGAAACCACAACCATTTTAGGAAAAAAGAGAAAAAGGGCTTTGTTATAGTTGTGATATAAAATGTGCTAAAGGTAATAAGTCCACCAAGAAGAAATTATTTTTCATAGATTGTGAAGATGAGAAAGAAAATGAACAAGAAGCATCGAAAGAGGACTATATACACCAGGAACCAACCCCAGAGAAGGAATAAATCAATCCAACCATATTTTGTAATACATTGGCAAGAATTATGACTCCACAAACTCTCAAGATAGAGGGATATATCAAGAAAAAAACGTAATAGTGCTGATTGATTCACATAGTACCCATAATTTTATTCATTGTAAGATATCCAAGGAATTGAATTTCTTCCTATATCCAACATGAGAATTTCAAGTGATGGTTGCAAATGGTGGAAATATAAATTTCTCATGAAAGTGTCATAATATCAAGTTAACCATAGGGGAATATTTATTTAATAGTAAAATTATTTCTATTCCAATGGATGGTGATGATGTTGTACTGGGAGTCCAATGGTTAAAATATTTGGGGACCATAACTTTTAATTTTCAAGAACATTTCTTGAAATTTTTATAAGAAGGAAAGGAATTTGAATTATCAGGTATCACAGGGAAACTAGGAAACATAATTGACTCTAATTTCATGACAAATCCTCTTAAGAAATAAAAACAAGGCGTAATTGCATAATTATTCTCACTACTGGTTGAAACATCAAAATAATCTATTTCTCCAAATCTCCAAAAAGTGTTGGACAAACATTCTGAGTTATTTCAGACTCTCAAAGGCCTCCCACATATTCGTGATCATGATCATGCTAGTAATTTGACCCCAGGAACTATTCCTCCAGACATTTGGCCTTACATATATCCTTATGCCCAAAAGAGTGATATTGAACATATGGTTGTAGAAATGATAGAGGCCAATATAATTCAACACAGTCAAAGTTATTTCTCTGCTCTTGTAGTATTGGTACACAAGAATGATGGATCATGGCACATGTGTATAGACTATATCGAGATAAAAAAACTCACTATTAAAGATAAAATTCCCATTCCTGTGATTAATAAATTATTGGATGAATTACATGGAGAAATTTACTTCACCAATTTGGAAATTCATTCAGGATATCATCAAATAAGAATGAATACTGAAGACATTATGAAAAAAATTTAGAACTCATGAGGGTCATCATGAATTTTTGGTCCTGCCTTTTGGGCTTACCAATGCAACTTCTACATTTCAAGGTTTAATAAATTCCATTTTCAAACCCTTCCTTAGAAGATTTTCGTTTATATTTTTTGATTATATACTAATCTACAACAAGTCTTGGAATAATCATGTTCAACATGTTGATAAGGTGGTCAAACTATTGGAGGAGAAACACTTATAAGCAAAAACCTACAAATGTTTCTTTGGAGTACAAGAGGTGGAATACCTTGCTCATTTTGTATCTCATGAGGGTGTTCAGGTAGACCCTAACAAAATTAAATCCATTAAGGAATGGAAAATCCACACAATCATAAAGAATATGTGAGGATTTC
This sequence comes from Pinus albicaulis, assembly GCA_034641835.2. Taxonomy (NCBI): domain Eukaryota; kingdom Viridiplantae; phylum Streptophyta; class Pinopsida; order Pinales; family Pinaceae; genus Pinus; species Pinus albicaulis. Next base: position 1,394,466,784 of record CM076584.1, read on the forward strand.
TCTGGTTGACAGGGTATTATCGCAAGTTTGTTAGGAATTGTGGGAGAATAACAGCACCTCTAATGACATTACTAAAGAAAGATGCATTTTCTTGGGCTCGAGAAGCAACTAAGGAAATTGAACATCTTAAAGAGGCAATGTGCCAAGCATCGGTCTTAACTATGCTAGACTTAAAAAAACATTATTTTGTAATTTTATTCCTAAGGAAATAGAATTGGTGATGTTCTAATGCAAAAAGGAAGACCCATTGCTTTTGAAAGTCGTCATATCAAAGGAAAGTATTTAAAAAAACCTATTGATCAGATGGAAATGTTGGAAATACTACATGAACTTAATAAATGAATACCTTAACTAATGTGAATACACTTGAAGGTAAAAAAGGATCATGATAGTCTTAAATACTTTTTATAACAAATATTATCTTCATAAGAGAAGAAAAAATGGGTCACAAATATGTTGGGTTATGACTTTGAAATTATATACAAAAAAGGGAAGAAAAATGTTGTTGGAGATCCACTCTCAAGAAAGGATGAGTATGTCGAAGCATTTGTTTATGCCATTTCTATTATCCAACCCGATTAGATAACCAAAGTAAGGTATGCATGGAAGAATGACAAAGAATTTTGGGCCTTCATTCAAAATTTGCAACAAGTGCCTAGTATATCTGATACATTTAGCTGGAAAAATGATTCATTATGGTACAAAGATCAGTTATGTCTTTGTAATAATTCCCAACTAAAAAAAAATATTCTTTTGGAATTACACACCTCTCCCTTAGGCAGGAACTCAATATTTTTAAGAACATACCACAAGGTTAAGAAGGTATTTTCTTGGGATGAACTTAAATATGATATTCAAAAGTTTGTGGTGGAATGTTTTGTTTTCCAATGATATAAAGTTGACACAATTAAGAACATGGTTTTTTTACAACTTTTATTCACTCTAAGTCAATGTTGGGAGGAGGTTTCAATACATTTTATCATAGTTTTACCCACATTTGAAGGAAAGAGTGTCACCATGGTGGTAGTTGATAGACTTACCAAGTGTGGAATTTTCTATGTAGTATCGCATCCATTTAAAGCTAGTATAATTCCTACTACATTTATGGAGACAATTAAAAAGATACATGGAAGCCAAAAGAATATTGTAAGCAACAGAGATCCCATTTTCACTGGAAATTTTTGGACATAATTTTTTTTTTTTTGTGTACTCAATTAGCTCATAGCCCATATTATTATCCTCAATCTAATGGGAAAACTCAGATAGTGAATAAATGTTTGGAAGGATATATTCGTTGCTTTGTATCTGATAAAAAAACACAATGGGTCTAATGGATACCTCTGGATGAATGGTGGTAAAACACTTCCTTCCATTCTGCAGCAAAAATGACCCCATTTATGGCATTTTATGGATATCATCCACCATCCATCATATCATATTTAAGAGAAAATTATAACCTTCAAGCAATGGAATTTCACATCGAGCATCAAAAACAAGTTCTCCATCTCTTAAAGGATAACATCACATTGGCGCAAAAAATCGAATGAAACAACAAGTAGATCAACATCACAATGAAATAAGTTTTGATGTACGTGAAAGGGTATTTTAACGGCTACAACCATACAAGAAAATTCCCCTCAATAAATCTAAGAAGGATAATAAATTATCACCAAAGTATTATGGTGTTTACAAGGTGTTGCAAAATATTGGTACTATGGCATAAAAAACGGAGCTTTTGGCATCTTCTGGAGTGCACCCAACTTTACATGTTTCATGCTTAAAGAAGGTTATAGGTGACAAGATACCAGTTCAAAAAATATTTCGAGAACTTGAAAAGGAAGGAAAAATAATATTGGAACCTGAAGCAGTAACAGAAACAACAACTCGACAATTATGGAATGGATCAATTTGAGAGTATCTCATCAAGTGGAAAAACTTACCCGGTGAATATTACTCATAGGAGGATGATAATTTTATACAGAATGATCCAAAACTAGTGAAGCATTGAGGAAAACACTTTTTTGAAGCAGAGGGGCACGGTAGGTCCCTATAAGACTAGTGTATCCCGTTATTGTTATTAATGTATCCCCCTTGTTATTATCATTGTACCAATTTAGTATCCATAGTGTTATTATTGTGCCCCATATAATCCCACTATTGTTATTGTTGTCCCCTTACATTATTATTTAATGTCGGCTCTGATCATATTGTAACCCCTTAGGCTCCGATATATAGAAATAAGGTTTTTTCATTTGAATCATCCAAGAATTGTTCATTTATGTAATGTAAATGAGGTTTCCCCCTCAAATAGGATGATTTCTAAGTTATTGATATATATTTTCTTCTATTTTGTGAGCTGGTTGCATAACACGCATCTATGCTGACAAACAAAATGGTGTTTTGAATCCAAATGATATCATTGAGGCAATCTATCATCTCATTGTGATCCTCATGTTTCTCTTTGATGATGTATCCCAAGAGAGTTTTCATTTTATAATGTAGGGTGATGGAATGAAGATAATTGTTCCTACTGCCCCTAATATGGCTAAGGCCTGGTACTCATTCAAAGTATTCATCTTGAATTTCTAAATTCAAATGGGTCTGCTTGTTAGTTGCTTCTAAAGCTTCTGTTGGTGGATTTATTCTTGATACTTAGGAGGTGTGACTAAAATATAAATTTCAGTAGTTAATTAGTCTTGGGACTGGGATCTTGGTCTACGTGATAATCGTCGGCCTTCAAAAATGTGCCTTGAGTACATTTTTCCTTCGTATAATGCTACAAGAGGAGTATCTAGATCAAAGGAATTTTACATATGGGTGTTAAATGTTTTATGGGATAGAGGGAGGTAAAAAGAAGGTAGCTTAATATGAAATAAATAAAGACAATGGAAGCCAAAGGAGAACAAAAAATAGAAACAAAACTAGGGAAGAAAATGAGCAAGATTTGTCTGTGTAGGGCCAATCTAAAGGGATGAGAATAGTAGGACTAATAATAATTTTCTCAACCTAAATGATGCCACCCATAAACCAAGACAACACCAACTAGAAGTAGTGGCCAATATAGAATTTACTAGTGTTCCCATTCTAGGCGATGTCTTCTAAGTCGTTATGGTGACACCCTCACTCGAGTAAACTCAATCTTGGTCATGAAAGGGCGATGAGGCATCCAACTATCAGTGTAATGAGATATATGGAGTTGTAGGTGAGGGGGATTTGGACCTTCCTTCATTTGAGTGCTAAAAAACTAGACTTTCATGGGGGGAAGTTCGATGCACACCATGGTGAAAACATGGAGATGACATAAAATTGTGAAGTGAATTAGAGCTCGGTAAGAAGATGTGAATGTCACGGGGATTTCCATTTTAATTTTCTGAATTATCATGACTCATAGCATGTGTAATTGCATGTGGATAGTTAGCCATACCATCCACCTCTTTAACATATTGATAATTGGCAAGAGCATCCTCTCATCAGCATTTTTTTTCTAGGACACCATTAAAATGAGTTATATATATGATTAATTTAATTTTTATGACATATATTTTATGTGAAAATATTTTAAATATATAAAATTAGATGTGTATATATTATAAAGAAGCTAAAGGTAAGTAACTTATATATTTCAGTGATGTGGAGGGGTTACCAAATAATACATGGTAATAATTTGAATTTTGTAAGGTAATTTATTTTTAACTATGTGAAATGATTTAAAAATATAAATTTCACACTTTTATATGTTTGAATAAAGATACTGGTATAAAGACACTAGGGCCTGCTTAAACCATTGGGAGATCGACGAGAATGTTGCATTGAAAAACATTAATAACATTAAAAAAATTGTTACTTCTAAGTTCAAAGAAAAAATGTGGTGTGAGAAAGATCTAGTAGCTAAAAGAAAAATAAGATATTATAAGGAGGTCATCAACCCCACCCTAGAAGATCAAAAGTATCTCTCTGTTTTAACTAGATCAAAGAAGAAAATTAATATAGCTAAGATTAGAATGAACTCTCATGAGCTCCATAGTGAAACAGGTCGTTGGATAGTTCCTAAAACACCATGGATGGATAGGATCTGCCATCTCTGGGAGAATATGAACATCGAGGATGAAAATCACTTCCTTTTAGAGTTTCCCACGTACAACCACATTAGAGTTCAATTTCATAAGCTTTGTTGCAATACTGACCTTCCTAGTCTTTTAAGATGTCAAAATTATAGTGAGCTCGGGAGGCTTATCTCCAAGCTTCTCGAGCATAGGAATAAAATCTTAAATCAAACTAAATAACTCTTTTCTTTAGGTCCGATAGACCAAAGATTGGTCTCAGTGGACGTTAACCACCACCACCACCACCATCATCATCATCACCATCACCATTACCATCACCATCACCATCATCATCATCATATTTGGTTCATGTGGAAGTGTGATGTGATATTTCATTAAATTTAATTGAATTTAATAGTTTTATATTTGAACAAGTTTTTGAATAAATTAACTATTAAAGTTATTATTTTATTAATATAATAATATATTATATTTTTTTAAACAATAATTTATATATCAATGGATATCTATATAATTTTACTAAAAATAAAAATATTAATATTAATTTTTGAATGAAAAATTTAAAATATGGTTTTAATATTATTTTAAAATATTTTATTAAGATAATTTTTTTAAGGTTAATATTTATGAAAAAATTAAAATATAGCCTTAACATTATTTTAAAGTATTTTATAAAGAATTTGTTTTTTAAGGTTAATATTTATGGTATTTTTCTATCAAAAATGTTTTAGAAATAAATTTGTTTATCATTAAACCAAAATCCCATAAACCTATAAATTTATAGTAAATATACAAATAATAATTCATTTTAATTATATTTTTTTTAAATAAATATTTTTAAAATAAAAATTTTAAGTATTAAATTTATATTTATTTTATTATAAATTATTTTTGTTCATTTTAAATTAATATTTTATATTAGTTTTTATAAAGTCAATCTTTTCTATTAATTTAAACTGCTAATACGTCGCGAGAGGGTTGTTCTTCGTCGTTTTAATGCTTCAATTCAACTAGATTTGTTGGGCATTAATAACATACAGGAAATACCATATAATGTCCCTACAAAACATGAGGAGTTCTTATCTACAGCCCATGTACAAAATTTATCAAAAAACAAGATATATCCTACATTCTACATTACGTATTGTTTTCATTTGGAGCGTTAGTATCATTCCCATATTCCACTGGGCGGTGGAAGGTCTCGTTGATGAGAGATTCCATGTGGTTCATTCGCCCTTCAAAGCCATCCACCCAATCTCGAACTCATTTCTTGTTACAACAAGAAGAAAAATGACATTCTAAGATGCGACCTTGATTGTAAATAATGTCACTGAAGAAGCTATTTTTTTCATTGTGGTTGGTTTGTCTGGTCTGAAAAAGTTGGTCCACTGAAGCCTATACTACTTGGATCTAGGCTTCAATTTAGTCAAATGGGGTGGCAGGTCGACATGGTCTGACAAACCTCCTCAGGCTAGTTTTGACTCTCGTTCCTCCTCTGATTGCTCCCCTAGGTGACATTCTCCCCTACCCCTTTGACCACCACCACGGTGAGGGTGTCCAGCTCACTTGGAATTTCCTCATTGACAACGAGAGTAAGCGTTCTTTTGGATTGAGACTATGCTAGTCCAGGCACACCAAGTACATGGAGCTATCATGTGATCCCTTTTGAGATGCTGGGGCTCCCTCTCTTCACTCGTTCACACAAATTTGGTGCTACAAAATGACAAGATATTAGCTTTCTCCACAACCGATAGAACCAGAACATGAAGAAAAAAATTTCACAAACACGCTTGAATCCCATACACCAAACCCACTTAGCGAGTCTAATAATCAAGCTTACCCGCACATAGGAGAAATCTAAAAACGATTCGCCAACTAGAGGCAGTTTGCAGAAGATAAATAGGTTGATAATTAAACCGAAAAAAACCAACAATGCTATAGTCAGAGAATTTACCAGCCGGCTACGCCCTACTAGAGTAGTATGGTTGGCATGCAGTTGAGATTCCTACATGCAGAGAGTCAAGCCCATATCCCAGACAATGCGACCTGTAGTCCCAAGAATTCATCCAAAGAGACAACCCCTCTTTCGCAAGAGAAAGCCCCATACACGTAAGGAATAGCTCGGGGGATCGAGAGGTCCTAGCGCATCGAAGGAACTGGAATACGGTTTCTCTAGTTCATCTCACTGGAAAAACCACAGTTCTTCCAGACCTGCGCCACCTTAGAAATAACGTATGCTACCTCGAGAATGTTCTCCAAGGTGACTGCCAATGCCATCCCGCTACGACGTGCCATATTTATCATCGTCAGGGTTAAGGTCCCATAATGGGCGTTAAGGTTCCAGACCGCCATGGTACATTCCTCAATTCACACTCATCCAGGAATTTATATTAGAATTAATTAAAATAACCAATTCATATTTTCATTAAAAAAAAAAAAAATTATATAAAAAGAAAAAATAAATATATTTTTATTAAATAGTAAATATTGCAATCACAAGATGATATCTCAATGAAAAATTACTTAGAATTAACACATCTAATGTGAGAAATAAAGAATAATCATGACAAGCACAACCAAATTTATATGATTAAATATATTAGTGGACCCAAAATAAAGAATCGATCAACAAATCATTGAAAATTTCTATGATTAAATATATTAGTGGACCAAAAATAAAGAATGGATCAACAAATTATTGAAATCAATTACAACTAAAATCAAGTTAGTTTGGGGAGAACGGTGTTTTATATACATACATATAGGGAAATTAATGAAATTCCAATTGTTAATGCACATAATAGTTTTTTTAAATATAATTTAGAAGCCCGTTATAAACATACAAATACATCAAATGGAAAAAGAGACATGTAAATATAATGCAATGAACTATCCATAAATATGATAAATTAAATATGATAAATTAGGAGAATTTGGGAAGATTTACTTTTTTAATTGTTTTTTTACATTCTACATTATTTACGTTAATTCATGTTACTGTATAAGTGTGAAAATAAGAGAGAATAAATAAATGCATTTTTATATGGTGTTACTGCAATTTATAACATAATATGAAATGATATCTACACATGTTTTAAATTATTAAATTTATATTTTATAAATTATGTATTTAATTAAAATAAAAAATATTCAAATTATTTATATTTGTTTTTAAACGATAAAATAATAAAAAATCATACCCCTATATTATTGTATTTTTTTAATAATAAAATATTTTAAATTATAATAAACATTTTTTTATTTAATTTTATATAATATTTAAAAAAAATTATTATTATTAATTATATTGTAAAGTGTTTTTATTTGAAAATAACTATCTTCAACTGCTACATATATCATTATGTATTATTGATTTTTAATTTTGATGTTAAACAATTGAAATAATTTCACTAATCAATTCCAAAAAAAATTATTTTAAAAACTTTTTTTTTTTTTTCCATGTTGCCCTCATTTTAGGACTCTCATGATGATTTTGCAAGTACACACATTAAGCTCGCTCCCTAGAAGATACTATGCAGAATTCAAAGTCATCTCCATTGACCTATCGCCCTGTTTCCAGGTCGATGACTCCGTTATTTCCCTTCGGCGTTGCACATTCCCACTCTTGAGTTGTGAGAGTAGCTGTTTGGTGGAAGTCGGGCAGTTCGACTGAGTTTCCTTTTCTTTGTTCAGTTGTTTGGTGGAAGTTGGGCAGTTCGACTGAGTTTCTTTTTCTTTGTTCAGTTGTTATGTATTTCTGACCACTTCCCACTTCTTCTTTGTTCGGTGATATAACATCTATACCTAATGGCCATGTTCCAACTTCTTCAAAGCAATTTAATGTCCATTCATCCATTGAAAAATAATTCATGAAAATTATATGGCTTGTATAGTAGAAATGGATTCTTTACTTTTATTACGTTGTTTGCATATTAAATTCTGATCAGGTACCAGTGGCATTATTCAGGTACCGGCTGGAGTTATACCTATAGTTTCTCTTTGCGAATAATAGTTAACTAACGTTACCATTCGAGATCCTCTATTTATTTATTTTTAATTATTTTTTGGGTGTTAGAAATAGGGTATACCTTCACTTTGGCACTTTATAATGGTAAATAGTTATATTTTTCTTTAGAAATTTCATGTTGACAATTTTTAATTTCAAAAAAAAAATATTGTTTTTATATTAAGTGGGTTTCAAGTTAGAAATAGTAAAAGAAAATATATGGTAATTTTATTAATAATGTTTTGACTTGGATATTCTTTTAAAATAAATATTGATGTAGCTATATTGAGTAATTAGGAGCATAACCAGTCCCTAAAAACAACTGTTAATTTTACTATTTTATCTTTGATTGATTCCAAATAATAATATAATTAAAAAAAAAAAAACAATATATCTATTTCTAAATTTATATTTAATAATAAAACTTACAATTATTATTGATATTATGGTGATTATTTGGATATTTGATATTTATTTCTGATATATTTTTAAAATGCTATGATCTTTTCATTTATTTATATTTTGAAATATATATTAGTTTATAATACTTGTTAATGTATTTTTTATAATATTTTGACTGAGACATTCTTCTAAAATAAATATTATTGTAGCTCTATTGAGCAATTAGGAGCATAACCAGTCCCTAAAAAAATTGTTAATTCTACTATTTTTTCTTTGATTGATTCCAAATAATAGTATAATTTATAAATAAATTTGAAAAGCAAGAAATACATCTATTTCTAAATTTTATATTTAATAATAAAGCTTACAATCATTATTGATATTGTGATGATCATTTGGATACTTGATATTTATTTGCGATATATTTTTAAGAGGTTATTTAAAGTTTATTTTATTATTTTCTTTTGGTTATTTTTATATGGTAAATAGTTATATTTTTTCTTGGTGAAATTCTATGTTGACAACTTTTAACTTCAAAGAAAATAAAATATTATTTGTATATCCAAGGGGTTTCATGTGATAGGGGTTAAAAATAGTGACAGAAAAGATATGGTAATTTTATCGAACTTAGTATTTTTTATAATGTTTTGACTTGGACATTCTTCTAAAATAAATATTGATGTACATATATTGAGAAATTAGGAGCATAACTAGTCCCTAAAAAACATTGTTGATTTTACTATTTTGTCATTGATTGATTCCAAATAATAGTATAATTTATAAATAAATTAAAAAAGAGAACAATACATGTATTTCTAATTTTTATATTTAATAATCAAGCTTACAATTATTATTGATATTATGGTGACCATTTTGATACTTGATATTTATTTGTGATATATTTTTAAAATGCTATGATCTTTTCATTTATTTACATTTGAATATTTATTAGTTTATAATACTTGTTAGTTTATTTTTTATAATGTTTTGACTTGGAAATTCTTCTAAAATAAATATTGATGTAGTTATATTGAGCAATTAGGAGCATAAAAATCCCTAAAAACAATTGTTAATTTCACTATTTTATCTTTGATTGATTCCAAATAATAGTATAATTTATAAAAAAAAATTAAAAAAGAAAACGATACATGTATTTCTAAATTCTATATTTAATAATAAATCTTACAATTATTATTGATATTATGGTGATCATTTATATACTTGATATTTATTTGTGATATATTTTCAAAATGTTATGATCTTCTCATTTATTTATATTCTGAAATATATATTAGTTTATAATACTTGTTAAAAAAATCATACAACTAAATTATAATTGTTCTTATCCAAAAAAAGGTAATTATACTTAATTGTGATGTTATTATTATTTGTATTGTTCAAATATATAAAAAGGACAATTATAAAAACTTGGTTTTAAAATATTGTCATATTCATTTGTATAATTTTAAATATTTGCAATATATTTTTAAAGCAATATGAGAATGTTATATATATATGTTGGAAATACATACTAGTTGATGATAGTTCTTAAAAACCAATGTACAATAAATGATTAGGCTTACACATAATTCATAATTATAGTTAAGTATGATATTATTATTTTGTGTATTGTTGAAATGTATATTAATTAAATTAAAATATGAAAAATAATTGAATTTTGATATTTTCATGATATTTTAAATATATATATGTATTTATGATATATTTTTTAAAATTATTTATATTTTTCAAGTATATAGTGGGTGATAAGCTGTGCTATTCTTTATGGTTTTGGTCTAATCTCTTTTTTCCTATTGAAAATATTTTTTTGGTACTTGGATACTTATGGTTCTTAGAGAAGAAATGATTATACCAATTAAACATCTCATTTTCTACACTTCTTATGATTCTTAAGGAATGGTTTAGCTGAATAACCCAATCCTGTAACACATATTTCTTTGATAAATGTGATAATATATTTTTTAAATTGAAATGCTTATTGAGTGATTTAAGGTGTTTATATATTCTCAGAGTAACCCATTAATGTTCATGTATTTTTATTGTTGTCACATAAATTAATGTTCATTTCTTGTGAGTAGCCATTGAGGATGTTCTTGTCTTTTTAATGCTATGATGTAAATTAATGTTTATTTATTTTCAATGATATGAGGTAAATATTATAATTACACATTGAGGTTTATGTTGGATTATTTAAATGATGTAATTAGTTTTTTTTGGTTGGAATTTTAAAAAAATGAAAAATTTATGATTAATGAAGAGAAAAAATGATGAAATTATTTGTGTGTTTATTAAGAGATTTTGTATGTTTATCATTAAATACCTAAGTCATATCATACATGAATTGTTATTCTTTGTGGTTTTTATGTAATCTCTTTTTTCCCATTGAAAATCTACTTTTTGGTACATCGATACTTATGGTTCTTAGAGAAGAAAGGGTTATACTAATCAAACACCTAATTTTCTAAACTTATTGAATGATGAGATTTCATATTAGGACCAAATAAATTATACTTATCTAAAAATGATGTTAACATATGTAGTTGTAACCAAATCATGTAACTAAATAACCCAATCTTGTTGTTCACTCTCTATAGTTGTAGCTATCCTACATGACTCATGTAAGAGAATTTCCTCTATACTACTCTTTTCTATGTTACTACTTTACAAATTTTCCTTTGCAACATATGGTTCAATTTCTAGTTATTTAATTATGAAAATAATATTATTATTTGAATTTAGACATCTGTGAATTTTTTTTTAGTAAAATTCATATTAGTTTTCATCGTCGGGACAAGATGAAGAACCTTCGCATGAAGTTAAATAGATGAAGATAAATTTTTTTAGCCATTCTAATATAAAATTTTTATTTGACTCAATAAATATTATTTATTAATAAATAATGTTTTAATATAAAGAAATAATTATTAGAATATAGTTGTTAATATTGAATTAAGAAAAATAATTAATGAAAATGAATATTTTTTTAATGAAATGAATATCTAAAATAAAAATAATATTTGGTTCAATGTTAAATGACCTAAAACAATTAATTTTAAAAACTTAAAAAAAAGATAAAAGTAATAAATGGTCAAACTTAAATAAAGAATATTAGGTTGAAACCTAAATAATGAAAACACTAAAATACAAATAATATTTGTGTGAAACTTAATTAATAAAAATAATTTTCTAAAAACTTAATAATTATAATAATAAATGTGCAGCAAAACAAATAAATAAATGAATTAATTAAATTAAAAAAATAATAAAAATAATAAATGAAATAAAAGTAAACATATAAATAAATTAATAATGAAGAAAATAAAGTAATTAATAGTTTATTAGTATTAAAAAAATACAAAAAAATACTAAAAATTAAAAAACAACAAATTAGGAGGAGGAAAAATAAATAAATAATAATAATAATAATAATAATAATAATAATAAATAAATAAATAAAAAATTATGAGGAAATGGCACAGATCCAACAAGTACTAACTTTTTAGTCATCATCTCTATATTGTATGACCTCTTAATTGTTATTTTAAATTATAATAAAATCTTAATTATCTAACCATATGCCATAATGGTTGATGAATTTTATAGCCTTAAAGAAAATATTGAAGATAGTTTAGATATTGTTAATTATTTATTTAATAACTAGTGTATATGTATCATAATTTCAATCTATCAAGTAATGGATCAAATTTATCGATGTGCAAACCTCTTTTTGAGTATAAAACTTGAGGAAAGGTTTGTACCTCAATAGATTTGGTCACTCCTGGTGCTTGATAGTTTTAGCACAGTTATTTGCTAAGTCATGAGTTCATTTAATTTTTTTTTGTTTTTAGCATTAAACTTTGAAAAAAAAAAAAAATGGTCTCTACCGAAGTTTCTAATAGCAGCTAAAATCTATTATATTCTTGTTTTTGTCTATTTTCCTTTTATTCCAATGCTGCTGGAAATTCCAGTAACATCCTCTCTTTTTAAAAATAAATGAAAAAGTGCATTTTCTTTTTATCAAGCCATGTGTTGTAGTGTAAATATGTTTCAAATATTTTTTAAATGTTTTATATCTTGTGATAGGAGTCGTATGCGGCCAGTTTAGTTTAAATCAAGTCATGGTATACGTGCAATGCTTAGGTGTCAACCAAGAGTAATACACCCAACTGTTAATCTCTTCCTGTATGTCAGCCAAGTTAGTTAAATAATGAGACAAATCAGTAGAAAAAGGGGTAGCATGACAACACACTTAGAATTTTAGCCCAAATTTCTTCTCTTCTTTCTTCTACAGTTGTCCTTTCAGTTAGATTTCGATGGGATATGGTTGTAATTTCTTTGGACACCTATGTAATGTTGGGAGTAATGTTTCATTCTTTTTATGAGAGATGGAGTTGGTGCCTCTCTTGCTATATATACCATTTAGAAATACCATTTCCAGGTTGGATGTACGGCTAGTTGAAGACTGAATATATTATAAAGCCTTTTTTACTTCATACTAGAGAATTTTTTGACTCAAGGAACATCTAATGTATGATGTGTCTTCTTTCTTTGTTAATTTATTTTAAAATATGAATTGCAACACCTAGTAAGGTGTCAGTGAGAAAATATTAAAGGATTTAATAGTAAATTATTTGCTCTCAGTTTTCTGGAAATCATATATGTGTTCTAGAACATGTGAGTGCAGATTTCATAAAGGATTTTTGGAATACTTTATACATGAAATCTACTATCTCAATGTTGTTTACTTTGCATAAATAGAATTTGTGTAAACAACCATCATCATAGTTGTGTGATTGATTTAGGATAGGAATATTTCCTAGAATAAGTACCAGCTATACATCTTCTTCACTTGTTACAATCTACTCCCTATACTACCAATTTACCCATAAAATTTATACTTGCCACAACTTTCCAAATCCATGAAATTCTTAAAGAATATAAAAAAAATCATTTCAAAATCTTTGAGAAGACATCCCACCACTCAAACAACCCCTTTAAAATTTGAAATCAACTATGATGTGTAAGGCTTACTCCTTATGCAGTCAAGGAGAGACTCCTTGTTACCGATGAAATAGGTAACCGCACTGTTAACTACATTTTTTTGGTAGCATAAAAAGCACCTGATTTTGAAAAGTGGTGATGCAGAATCACCTTTTTTTTTTTAGCACATTTTTGACACTCTAATATTTTTATTTATGAAGTATGAATATTTCTTTTAAAATGTTAGTGATTTCCATGCTAATTTTAAAACATATTGATGCAGCATCAACCTTTTTTTTTAGAGTGATGATTTTCTTGTTGGTAATAAAACAAAAGACTTAGATAAAAATATATATATAAAAGCAATTAAAAAAACCAATAAAAATGTTAAAAAAAAAAATTAACTTGTAAAAAAAGAAAAATTTAAACAAAAATAAATAAATAAAACAAAAATATTCCAAAATTATATTAAAAAAATGACAAAATTTGAAAAAAAAAAACAAAAAAAACAAAAAAAAAAAAAAAAAAAAAAAACTGTCAAAAACATTTTTTTCTAAGTTATTAAAAAAAACCATATAATGAAAAAAAATTAAGTTAGAAAATTTAAAAATAATTTAAATTACAAAATTAAAATTTGAATAAAAAAAAAATAAAATACAAAAAAAAAAAATTAAATTTAAAAATTTAAATTAAAAAAATAATAATAATAAGAAAAAAAAAATACAAATTTTAAAATTAACAAAAAAACCAAATTGAAAAAAAAAACAAAATTGAAAATTGAAAAAGAAAATTAAAATAAATAAATCTATCATTAAAAAACAAAAAAAATGAAAAAAACCACGTGCAAATAATTAAAAAATAAATATCCATCAATTTACTGTTTTTTTTTAAATTAAACAATTTGTAAATTTTAAAAGTGAAAAACTAAATAAACTAAAAGAATAAAAAAAAATTAAATTAAGCTAAAATTTAATAAATTTAATAAATAAATTTTAAATTTTAAAAAATAATTAATCTAAAATATTAAATTTAAAAACAAAATTAAAAAAAAAAACAAAAAAAATTAAAACAAATTAAATTTAAAATAAAAAATTTGAATTAAAAAAAAAAGTTTTAATTTTTTGAATTAACAAAAAAAATATTAAAAAAAAAAAAAAAATTTTGATCGTGGTGGCGCCGCAAATCGACCTCCCGCAGCTGGAGGTCGATTCTGGGAATCGCCCTCCCGCGACAGAGGCTGATTCCGAGAATCGCCCTCCCGCCGCGGGTGGTCGATTCCGTGAATCGCCCCAAGGCCGATTCCCAAAATCAGCCTCCTACAGCGGGAGAGCAATTCCCGGAATCAGCCTCCCGTGGTGGGAGGGCGATTCCTGGAATCAGCCTCCCGCGGCGGGAGGCAGATTCTCGGAATCGGCCTCCCGCCCAGCGGCCGACCTCTACTGCCACCTGGGTGGGAGGACGATTGGTAGCGCCACCATGATAAAAAAATTATTATTATTATTATTTTTTCAATTTTTAATATTCTTTCTTTCATTTGATTTTTTTTTTAAATTCAAAAAATTTAAAATTATTTTTTTTAATTTAATTTTTATATTTGAAATTTAATTTGTTTTAATTTTTTTTTTGTTTTTTATTTTATTTTTATTTTTTAATTTTATTCATTTTTTTTGTTTTTAATTTTATTTTTTCTAAATTTTGTTAATAATTTTTATTAAATTTTATGTTTAGTTTTTTCATTTAATTTTTTAAAATTTAGTAAATTTTCTAATTATTTTTTTAATTTATTTGAATTTAATATTTTTTAAAATTTTTTTATTTTCTTATTATTATTTTTTTTATTACATAAAATTTTTATATTTTTTTATTTCAATTAAAATTGTGTATTTAAAATTAGATTTTTTTTTTTAATTAAACTTAATATTTTCAAATTAATTTGTTTTTTATTTTATTTTTTATTTAATATATATATTTTTTAATTTATTCTTTTCAATTTTTCATTTTTAATTGATTTTTAAAGTTTTTTAGCTTTTTATTTTAACAATTTTTTTTTCTTTATATTTAAAATTTATTTTTTATTTCAAAATTTATTTGTTTATTCATTTAATTATTAAAATTTAATATTTTTCTTTTTTTAAATTTAATTTGTTATTTTAATATTAACATTTTTTTTTTAATTTAATAAAATCTAATATATATATATATATATATATATATATATATATATATATATATATATATATATATTTATATATATTTTTAATTTAAGTTGATATGTATATATTTTATTTTTTATAATTTAAATTTAATTTATTTTTTAAAGTCTATTTGTTTTTTAATATATATTTTTTTAAATTTAATATTTTTATTGTATTTTATTTTTCATTTTTCATTTTTAATTAATTTTTCATTTTTTTACTTTTAATTTCAATAATGTTTGTCACAC
>CM076584.1:1396382789-1396460810 GCA_034641835.2 Pinus albicaulis
TTTTTGCAGGTCGTGGGAGAGTAAATGAGGTCAATTTATGAACAAGGGATTCTTGAAGATAATGATAATGAAATATTTTCAAAAAAATTTCCTCACACGGAGAAAAAAACATGAATATTTTTCATCAATTAATGGATTTATAACATGAGAAATGGGGAATTGATTTCTATTTGAAGATCCAAGTCATTTCTGGCAAAAAAAAAAAAAACATTTTTCCATTTATTAACCATTCACAAACAACATTGCTACAACAAAAATCATAACCATTATAACTTAAGATTTTTATTTATTTATTGGTTTTCAATAAAAGAGTCATTTCTTTTCTGATTTTTTTTATTCTTCAGGTATTGCTTACTTCAAAGTCACGGTTTCTTTGTTTTGTTCTCAAAATAAAAGTAGCAAGTTCTTAAGTTTCACGATGTTGTTACTCCTTGGATCCTACTACTCCATGAAGCTCTTACTCTAGATGCTGCTACTCGCGATGTTGTTACTCTTTGGATGCTACTACTCGTGATGTTGTTGCTCCTTCGATGCTGCTACTCATGATGTTGTTTCTCTGGATGCTGCTACTCGTGATGTTGTTACTCCTTGGATGATGCTACTCGTGATGCAGTTACTCCAAATGCTGCTACTCATGATGTTGTTACTCCTTGGATGTTGCTACTCATGATGTTGTTACTCCAAATGCTGCTACTCGTGATGTTGTTATTCCTTGGATGCTGCTACTCGTGATGTTGTTACTCCTTGGATGCTGCTACTCATGATGTTGTTACTCCATAATGTTGTCACTCCTTGGTTGTTGTTACTCCACATGCTGCTACTAAGGATGTTGTTACTCCTTGATGTTGTTACTCCTTGGTTTCTATTACTCTAGATGTTGATACTCAGGAAGTTATTACTCCTCGGATTCTACTACTCCACGATGTTGTTACTCGCACTGTTGTTACTCTGGATGTTGTTACTCGCACTGCTGTTACTCTGAATGTTGTTACTCACATTTTTATTACTTGCATTGTTGTTACTCCAGATGCTGTTACTACAGATGCTTGCACTGATGTTACTCCAGATGTTTTTACTCGCACTACTGTTACTCCAGATGTTGTTACTCACACTCTTTTTACTCTGGATGTTGTTACTCGCACTGTTGTAACTCGCACTGCTATTACTCCGAATGTTGTTACTCACACTTTTGTTACTCTGGATGTTGTTACTCACACTATTATTACTTGCAATTTTGTTACTCTAGATGCTAATACTCGTACTGTTGTTACTCCAGATGCTCGCACTGCTATTACTTCAGATATTTTTATTCGCACCGTTGTTACTCACATGGTTGTTACTCTAGATGCTATTACTCATAGTGTTGTTACTCTGGATGTTGTTACTCCGTCGTTGTTGTGAATCTGTCACTGTTATTACTCCGTCGGTGCTATGAATCTATCACTGTTGTTACTCTGGAAAATTTTTCTAAGTGTTGGATGCTGTTACTCCTTCTAAAATTCTCTAAGTGTCCGGTGGTATTTCTTCTCTGATGTTGTTACTCCTCCGTTGATGTTACTCCTGGTGATATTTTTCTAAGTACTTGGTGCTATTACTCCTCCACTATTTTTACTCTGCCAAGGCAAGTCGCCAGGTACGTCCTCGACCAACTGCATGGATTTATTTGGTATTTTACTTATGACATGATCAACTATGACTGATGACAGACATACTTTACCTGGGGGAAGTTCTTGTATTTAAAGAATGATTATTATGGTAAGTATTGTCAGGAATGATTTACTCTTAATTCCTCATTATTTTGTAAAGTGACTAATCCTCCTTTATGTCACCCTCCTAACATCATTCTTTTTCCCCTTTCCTTGTTTTTAACTAAGTCATGGTTGTTGTTATCTCAGTAACAACTATTGTTGCTGGCTGATTTTCACATTGAATTCAACATATATAGGTCTTTCTGATTTTTTTTTCTCTTCACTGAATGGGAAATACTTTTAATGGTCTAGGCCCACTTTGAAATAATTATTGGGTAGTCAATTTATCCTTGTTTATCTATAAACACAATCTTATTTTTAAGAAATAATTATGCAAAGATGATTTCATCATGTCAACTTTCAACTTTTCTAATAGGTCAAGTCCCTGATCTTGTAAAATTTATGATGATGACCACAGAATTGTATTTAAATCTTTCTGCCATTATCTAATGAGTTGTTCCTCAACCCCAATATAAACAGTGAAAAATATATTTATCAGCAGTCATTTGAAGGTTATTATTTTTTGAGAAGAAAAACTATCAAAGTTGAAAATAGTTACATCACAACTTTTACGCCATCCCTAGCTCTTAAGGAGCTGACCTGCCATGCCATCTATTAAGTAATATTTATTGATTAAAAATAGCCATATTTTAATTTTAAACATAAATGTTCAACTGGAGCATAGGAGGTGTCATCATGAGCCAACCTACCATGATCATAGGTCCTAATAAAGTGACATTACCACTGCTGGTCACCAAGCCACGGTAATGGCCTTCGGTCATAAGTTTGAAGGACAAGAGGTCTCATCACTAGCCGACTTTTTCACTTTTCTTAGCTCCCGTGAATGGAATTGTTATTAACTAGTTGCCACGCTAGAATAATGATCTTCAGTTGAAATCTAAGTAAATTGAAAAATATTTTTGCAACTATGTACTTATTTCTAATTGATGGGACATTGGCATCTCAATGGGTTAAAAAGGTATCCCCGTCGAGGCTATGGATGCCCGGTAGTAGCAGTGGATATGCCTATGGTATAGAAGTTAATTTAATACTATAGTGAAAATATGTGAAAATAATGAATGATTTCGTGGCAATTTATATTGCTGCGAAATATTTTTTTGGAGGGGCTCGGCGGTACTTTTCGGCCGATGGAAAGTTAGGTGAAAGTTCGGCCAAAATTTTTATAAATAGTTTGGCTGAAATTTTATGTCGTTGGACTTTAGAAGCTATCAACACAAAAAAAAGCTGCAACCAAACTTTGTTTAAGAGTTTAGCCGAACTAATGCGTCACAAGTTACACAGAACCAAGCTCTGAGAATGTATCTACAACTTTAGACTGATTAAACTCCATGAAACATTCCGAATTAACTGTTGGAACCAACACAAGTAGTTTCAAAATTGAATCTACTTTCAGGAAATATAATTTTGATGGAATTTCATAAATATTTACTAATTTTAATTTATTTTGTAATAAAACTGGTGCAAACAATTTCTGAAGGTCATTGTGATTCAATGAAATCAAAATTCTATATCTTCCAAAATACATTATAAAAAAATTTGAAAAAGTTATGGTACATTACATTGGTCCATCACCTATAATGGGTAGCTTTTATATTTTTATTTTAGAACTTTTATCTTAATAAATTTCTTGCGTCGCGAAATATATTCAAAATATGCAGTTTTTTCATATTGGACCAGTTCAAAAAATTCTAGTAATTATGATATGCATCCATTGGCTTTGTAAATATGAAGAAACCAAAGTAGACCCTGTCTAGATTGTTGTAACACATTTTGTTTCTCAAAAACACAAATTTTCAAAGAATACAACATCGCGTATTAACATGAATTCTTATGAATCTGTTGATTGTTAAAAAAACACACTCTCAAAGAAATGCTAAGTTGACATATCAAATGTGTATAAACAAATTCCAAAAAATAATTAATAGAAAGCTAAAAAACTTTCTAAGAACTTTTATTTTTATCACAAAATGAAATTCTAAACAGAAAATTTGTTTTAGCTTGCAGAAAGTTGAAGAACCGAAAAAAATGAAAGTTTTTTCTCAAAAAAGGGAAAAAAGTGTAACCCAACTTCACATTTTCACCCTATAATCTAATTTGTTACCTTGTTTTCTCAAATCTAATTTCCGATAAAGCTGAATGTTGCATATACAAGCTTTTGCAGAACTCATGGTTCATGTGGTAATATTTAATCATTTCTTAGATGATGGTGGTTATTTTTTATATCTATTATTGAGTTACAAATATTTACTTTACATGTCAGGGATGAAACTTTTAGGATATTTGATATTTGACATTTGTATCATCTAATATATAATTCATTTATTCTACAAGTATCATACATTTAACCAAAGATAGTTTATTGCCCAATCAATCCCCATTTATTCATATCTTAACAACACCACTGAGAGGCCTGATTCTGATGTAATTGGACAGAACATGAGAAGAAAAGACTGAGATAACTAATTCTTTTAATTTCTGTGATCATAACAACCAAAGCTTATAGGTATAGGGAATGCATCTTTTCCCTTCTTATCCATTATTATTCCATGTCATTCACAATATGATTATGTCACATTTATATGTAATGAGGTAATTGAGGTGATGAATTACTAATTAAGGATACTCATGATATATATATTTTTATAGATGACAGGGAAACTAATCAGTTTGGTGGAAGGAAACCCTTTTACACTTTCTGATTACTTTTTCAGCTTGCATGGCTTCCACCTTCCGCATCACTTTCAGCAGCAGCTCAACCTACATGAGCTCCAAGAAATTTCAATCCATACATGCCATTCCACATTTTTTTATGGAGGTAAAACTGGAGGTAAAATAGCATAATGTTTGCTTTATTAAAATTTTAGGAGAATGTCATGAAAAACCATTGAGCATTATTCACTCATATTTTTCAACCATTATTTCTCTTTCTTTACCACTTCCCATTTTTCAGAGACAAAATATTTCAGTTTGGGGAGTGTTACTTTCATTATCATGAACATGCCATTAATATTCCTTATCATCCATTGATCTCATTACTCATTCTCAAAATCTCCCTTATTCTATGTTGATATAAACCAAACAAAGATTTCAGCCATGATTGTAGAAACCACCCCAATTTCTTTTCTAGTGTAGCATGAGGGCATGCTAATTATATAGTTCGGGGGAAGGGTTGCTATGCATGATGAATGATTTCTCATTTCTTCCTCATTTAAGGTATACAATCCTAAAATTTATTTGTGTATATCCTTAAAACTATCGACTAGATTCTTCGGATTTTTGGACAACAAAGATGTATTATGAAACCCATAAATTTTCAAGATAAACCAATTTGTTAATTAAAAAAAAATCATGCATTATTACCTAAAACCATTTTGCTGATATATTGAAATCCGTTTGTTGCATTGATTTGATTTTCGGATCGGAGAAGCTTTGATATAGAATAAATTTTCTTACAAAATTTCAGCAAAATTTGGTTTGTAATGAAGTTTGTATTTACTTGTATCATACTTTTTTGCAACTTCATATACATATGGTTAAAAGTATACATGAAAATTATTTTAAGGAATCATTTGAGGAAGAAACCTTTTCTCCCATCAGTATCATGCGCTGGGGTGTGCATTTTGATTACTTTATTACAACTTGGTTAATAATAAGGCATTGGGCTGCATGAGGACATGCAACATGTACAGTTTGGGGGAGATGTTGGGCCTCTAATTTGTATTATTATTATCACTTATTAACATTCATTTCATCCATTTCTAATGTTATTTTATCCCATTATTTATCATAATTTGTTATATAATTCCATTTCATAATTATTTATGCTATTTTGGATAAAGAATATTTGTTCTCCTTCATTTTAATAAATTAATGATTATTATGCATTATTTTTCCAATGATGGTTTATTAATGAATTCATTATAATATAACTCACTATTCCAACTCAAAAATTCACTGGAATAACAAGAGACAGTTTTGCGTTGAACGTTTCCGGCAAATGGAGAAGAATCCTGAAAATTTAAACATGGGTTTTGTGCAAAACGGACCAAATTAGTTTTACAATGAGTTTTTTTTTCGACAATTCGATCTTTATTGAGAGAAAATAAGTCTTCTTCGAAGGACAAATTTTCATATTTTCTGTTCTAGCCATTTTCCAAAATTGCCACAATTGTAATTGCTAGATTCGATTTGTGCCATCTGAATCATGATGGAAAGATATTTTAGATCTGATATTGGCTATCGATATTTTGTAATCAGTTTATTTCCCCTTTTTTGTTTGTATATTGAAAGGGGAAGAAATCAGAACGCAGGGGAGAATGCATAGGAGAAGGCATAGAGGGTTAAGCCCTTTGAGATACAGATTTTGTAATCAATATTTTTATCATTAATTGAATGTATAGTAGCTTGTTTTTTCTCCTGTATTTCATGATTTTTTGCAGCCCTGATCAGAGAGTTGGGCCCACTCTTTTGATCAGGTGTCGCGCTTTCCCTTTTTATTGCAGTGTTGCGTTTTAGTGTGATTTCTTTACTGTTGTTACAGTTTATTCTTAATTGTCATGAATGCCCTTAATTTTTGCAGTTTATTTAATTATCATTATAGTGGTATGTGTGTTGTGGAATTAAACCTGTGATATACAACAGGTCATGTACTTGTATCTGCATATACTTTGTCGTTAGTCTTGAAATAACTAACGCCCTCGGGTTGATAATTTATGTGGAGAAAGGTTTGAATTCTGTTCATATCCAGACACCAACAGTGTTTTCCTGGTGATTTTTTTCCTGATTCAAGTTTAATTTTTTCCCACTGTAATCCTTCCGTGTGTTACATTTATAATTCTATTTGTAAAGCAGGAAGGTTAGATTAAGATTTGTTGTTTTAGAGTACCTTAATTCTTATTGTCTTTTCAATTTCAATGTTTTCTTCTGATGTATTGTTTAATAATTCTTAGTTGCTCTTCAGTCATTACTGAAAGTACTTTTCTCCAGCCTATAATTCCACTCGGCTATAAACACTAGTATTCGTAGTTAGCTTTTGTTGCATTTTATCTGAAATCTGATATGTACACCCAGCCTATTTTGACTCCATAGCCCAATGGAAATTGTTTCAAGAAACCCCCCTCAAATCCAACAACAAACAGTGAAACAAAAACAACTCCCACGCTCAATTTAACTAGCCTAATATCAATAAACTCAAAAAAATCCAAATCTTATAGAGAGATCCCTCTCTCATTTTACGAGGGCTGGATCTCAGGCGTCAAGTGGTTTTGATGTTTTTCTTTATAATTTAGTCTTTCCAATGTTATAAATTATAGAGTGATAATGGATCCCACACCTCACCAAGCATCGTGTAGCTACTGAGCTAGGTGGCTGAAATAGATCACACTCCCTTGTCATATGGCATGCGCCAGCACTATCTAGATACCAACCACCTCTGGAAATCTTCTCTGGATCTAGGAGTGATACATACTCTTTCTCTAACAATGCAGAGATTTTCTTAGTGATTTTTAGCTCTTTCTTAACTGTAGCATGTTTCAGAACCAAGATTTTTCTCTCATTCTTGGCTTGAAATAGTGAGATAGTGTAATGTGAAATAGTGAAATAGATTTTCCTTGTACATGACTCATATTATATGCATATGGGATGATTATTCTCACTATGTGCCCTAGTTTCCTCCTAAATACATTGCTCCAAAATATGGAGAAATCCTAAGAGAATATTCTAATCAATGAGGTTCTAAAAGAGATTTGGGAAGAATCATTGTAAACTAAGGGTTGAAATTATATCTATTCAAAAGAAAATATATACTAAACTATTATTACTCTTCTATATCCTAAGATTATTATTATAATCATGCATGAATTCTGAAAGATTAGCAAGAAGACTAAGATTTAAATGTTCACACTAACAACACAAATAAACTAGAATGAAAATGATGTAAAATTCAATAAATAGTTAATTGAATCAACTACATTAACATGATTCACATATGTATCATTCAGATAATAATTCTAATAATTAAATGAAATAACTAGTCAAAAAAAACTAATCAATTATACAGGATATTGATTATATTAGGGAAAAGTATTGATATTTTGATTTCACTAAAATATAAGAAGAAAACTTATTGTAGAATACCATATTCAGTTGATAAAAAACAACTTGAGAATATGAAGTGGTCCAAGGTATTCTTCCAAAATAAAATTTACGACTGTTCAAAGTGTCTACTTCTTCCAAAAAATTAGAACTCATAATAAAATCTATGACTATTCTTTAAATAAGCTTCTTAAATTCAAGTGTCTATCCTAGTTTTGTTACAACAAACTTAAAAATAGAAAACTAAAAGATAAAAAGGGAAAATTCGTTCCACTTAAAATTGGAGTGAAGAAATAATTTAGAATAAAGTATGTTCTATAGTATTAATCGTAAGTTTATATGGTTAATACATCACGTAATAAAGTTACATGTTATTGGGACGTTTAATAAACATCTTGCAACTATGAAGGGCCAAGATCTAATGCACTCAGATCAACAACGTGCATGCAAGCCGTCACCCCTCAGTGGTTCTGAACTTTCTCTGCTCGGGCAGGTGGTCTGGGTAAAGTCGAAATTCAAAACCTCCTTCGCTAGGTGTCATATTAACATGGAGACTAAATGCTCCCCACCTCCCCACCTTCAATTCTACTCACAATTTGTCCCATCCTCTAGGTAGTGTCCAAAACTGCCCTTTGACCATTTGACCAATTTTTCCATCTCATCACCATTCACACGTCATTCCATTTATCTAATTATAAAATGCCATGTGTCTCCCAATTACAAGTTACCATATACTCGTTAACTGTAATGTCTTCGCATTAAATCCTCTCGCACTTATGAACGTTCCTTATTATCTAACTTAAACTCTGCACTTTCACTCTAAGTCAAAATCTTTCGTTGTTCTATTTTCATCACCTTTTCCCACCTACTCAAAACTGTAAGAAAAGCACAGAGGTGGCATGTAGACTGGATCACTTGTCTTCTGAGTACATGTACTTCCTTATCGAATTATTTTTTAACAGGTATTTACAAACATCCACTTCCCTTTCATTTAAATGGCTCCTAAAGGAAAATCTACTTCCAAGAATACTTTAATATCACCTCCAGCTGTCGATTTAGATCATCAACCATTGGTATATCATTTATAGCAGATATCTGAGATCAATTGTGAATTTTCTCTTCATGAAATTCATAATTGGATCCTGCAAAAATACCTCAACAACAATGACGAAGTCGACCTTTGGAATTCAATATTACCCTAGTATATTTTCCCTTGGGTGCCATATTTTCCTAAATTTGTTACCTCTTGTCAACTTGATTACATACCCAGTCAAATAGTTTTAGCTACGTAGAATGGAGATACCCTCTTCTACAGTAATACCCATGCAATTTCTTAAATGCTTTGACTAAAGGATGACCCCCTCGTCAGACCCTTCTACCTTGATTTTCTTATGGAAATGTACAACAACTTGGAACTTACACAAAGAGAAATGGTTTTTGAAACCTTTCTATCAAATCATCTCCCAATAGCTAAAACCAATTCTCCATATTCAGTCTCCATTTTCCCTTAAATGATCAAAGAAATTGTCTCCATTATGTCTTATATTCTGGGCTATAATTCAGACCAGTGGTTTGATGAGCATATCCTTGATTTTCTTTCCATTTTTTCAACTGAAAAAAAGTCACCAATTATATTTTTTTAAGGTGAATTTATAGCAGACAGGATCCAGGAGAAATTTGTTAATTTATCAAAAGAATGAGTTTTTATATATGCCTATGTCCTTGTGTATATATTTATTTATTATCAATTAGATAAATTCCATTTTCAGCTACAGAATATGGATGATCAGGGAAATCCTTTATTAGTAATTCATTGGATGCCTTTTGCCAGGAAGGACAACACAGAATTCTCTTTCGGTCAGTTTAATGTGGCAGTAAGCTTACTGAACATCAATACAGAGCCAAGGATAGATTTAGAGATAAAGAGTATTTTACACCTTAGTGAGAAAACAGAGAAGGGTGACTAGTACCTGTATCAAAGTCACTCGAAAATCAGAATTTATGGTTGCGAATTAGCCCCCTACAAGCTTCCTAAGTATGTGCCCATCATGATATTTTCTTTGGAGTTCACTAGAGAAATGATAAACATGGATCAAATACATTTTCAGGAAGCCAAGAAGAAATCCAATTTCAAATTAAAAACACAGGTTGGCCCTTCATTTGAAATACAAGGGCATCAAGACAAGATGTAAATGCTATCCTAAGTAGTATGAATTTTAAACACGGTTTTACTTGGTCTTATGACCCTTTTGGAATTGTTTCAAAGATGAGGATAGAGCAGAAATATACCCCTTATATTCATAGATCCAGAATATATTTAGAACAATTCAATAAGTAGGAGAAATGGCAACAAAATACTCTTAAAGAGGTCCAAGAGAAAAAACTATCCTCTTCACAAATTCCATTACCACAACAAAAGGGAGAGAAAAGGCCAAGGGAAACTAGTTCCCCTATAGCATTAAAAGTTCTAGTGAGATATTTCATTGTATATAACAAGAAAAAAAGGAAAAAAAATGAGGAAAACAATCAACATGGAAATACTAAACAAATGCACCCAATTATTCTTTCTCAAGCATGAACTCCATGAGTTTTGGGAAGACAAGATAGTATGCCACCATCTCCAGCAACTCCAGGGACCCAATGACTGCATTTACACCTATTTCATCATGAAAAAGTGAATTGGGGTAGAGTAGTAAAAAAGAGCCCAACATTTTTGTTTCTTATCAATAAATCAAAAGAAGTAATATAGCCCTTAAAGTTTCTACATTTTCTCAATTCTAGAAACATACAAAAAAATTTCAGCATAGGCTTTTATCAGCCTTTGACATCAAGAGAGGAAAAATGCATATTTCTTTTCTAGACCCTAAGGTTCATCAACCTCAGACAACACATGACTACAAATAGTCAATATTTTCTTTTGAAACAAAAACTATTCATCCTATACATCGGATAGACCTTCAGAAGAAATCAGGTGAAATGATTGTCATTACTTTAACTACTTCTATTATGATAACTACTAAGGTCCAAACCACAATGAGAAATATTTAGACTTGGCTGAAGTTAGAGAATCCTTATTCTCTAGCTAAAGATACCAAGATTAAATCTTTAGAGGATCTAGTGATAAAATTGGGACATGGTCCGAAAGACATCAAAGATGTAGAATAAATAATTAAATCAAATATTGTAGATATAACATCCCTGATAAAGCAATTGAAACTCCCAACAACAGAAGATCTAGAGGCTAAAGAATTGGGAGTGAAGGAGAAAAAAAAGGAGTATTTGTTGAAATTTATCATTGACGAAAATGACGAAATCTCCATGATGAAAAAGGAGATTGAAAATCTTCTTAAAGAGAAAGAGGAGGTTGCTCCAGTACAAGCCACTCCATTATCCACAATTCCAGCAATGGATACAACAAACTGCAAGGGATCTTCTTTAGCAAGAGTAGTTTCAGAGTCTACTACAGCAACAAAAAAATTAACCAAAGCCATGGATGATCTAGCCATCAAAGGTAAACAAATTGAAAATCTTACAACAAACTGTGATAAATTGCAGGAACAAAAAATCAAATCAGATGGTGCTTATTTATCAGAATTGTAGAAAACTCATAAGCTTGAACAACGAGTTCAATATTTACATAATAAAAATATCATTGCTAACACCATTGATTAGACTAAATAAAGTATTTGTATTTAGATAAATGATGAAATATCTCACATATGTCCATATATTCAAATAATATTCAAACAAGGTGAACTCCTTGCTAGATATAACATTTTGATTGCAGAGGTAAATATATAAATTGATACTAAGTCTAGTGATGCAGTAACTATTATCAAAATCTAGAATTCAAAGACTAAAGATGAATTTTAAGAACTAGATATTAAATACATAACTGATAGTATTATGGAAGTAAGGAAAGTTCTTACTAAGAAAAATATGATGTTACAATTCAAGAACACGTGTAAAAAATTACGGAATATTGTGCAAATATTTCACAAAAATTTTAATGCGCTACATCAAAAAGGTATTTATGTATTACAAGGTATTGGAGATGAATTAGTTCAATTTGAATATTATCAAACAAAGTTGTGTGAAATTTCTATAGACAGATCAAAATTTTCAAAGGTTACAGGAAGCATTACAGGCAAGGCATTCATGGAAGGACTCAGCTTGGATTTAGCAATCATACATGAAATTCCTCATCTATTTTTAGCTAAATCAACTTTTTAAAGATACACATAAGTTGATGAAATTTACTGAAAGATAAGTAAATTTTCATTACAAGATCAAATTAAATGTGAAAAGTTATGTGGATGGTTCGAATGACAATATCACGTACCCAGAACAATTTCAGCCAGTGAGGAATCCTATTTCTGCAGCCTCATCACCAGAAATCCTAAAATGTAGAGCCAACAGCTTAATTCAGTTTTGAATTTACTATATTTTTCCAATTTTGTTCAGTAAACAATTTGACATATTTCCACAAAGATCTACATATTTGAATTGGATCTTTTTGAGAAAATTTGTATAAATACTTCCATAAAAAAATTGTAAAGGGTTGAATCGTTGGATGAGTACCTGCAAAGCATAATTGTAAAATCTAAGATCATTTATAGTTAATGAACAGATTATGGATTTCATTCAAACAACTTATCTTCTTGTGATTCTTTCCAGTTTAAATTTAATTTCGTTTTTCCATATATATTTAAGTTTTATGGAGATAAATAGGTAAGAGAAAGCTGAATATCAATCTATCTTAAATCCTTTGAATTTATAATTTATTTTAGCGATTGATTTATTAGACTATTTGTCTCTATAAGTCCCTCTACATCTATTAATTATCTGTCATATTAAGGTTAAATATACATTGTTAAGTTGTAAACATTAATTTCCATCATTTCTTTCTATGCTAAAAAAAGGTTCAATTTGAATACTTAGTAGATCATAGTTTCTTACATTTTCTGTCTTTCACATATTATAAAATCAAATCACTATTTTGAAGTAAAATAAAAACCCTTTCTTAATATTCAATACTATCGAAAGTTTAAAACATCTTCCTATAAATTTCTCATAGCATTGGTCATCCAAAAACCACATTAAACACACAAAAAAAAAATTGATGCTCTGGAATTGTTAATTAGCATATAATTATCTCAGAGGAAAACAATGGATGTTGTCTCTTTTACCATGACACAGTTGCTACATGGTTTGACAAAGAAAATGGAAATTACTTCAAAGTTAGATCTTTCTAAATTTTCAATATCATTTTTGTTAGTATGAATATTAATCGCAAGCGTACGAAAAAGACTCACTTTAGCGGTGCATAATAAATAGCCCTAACAGCAAAGATGGCTGCCAATTTATTTAGATATGAAATTATTTGACCAAGATAAATGCTGCAAAATATAGATCTATGTAGTAAATGAAATTAAGCAGTAAATAAAAGCAAGAGGTTCTCCATGCATCCAATAGACAAGATAAGAATGTTTTAAATAATTTTTGTATTTTTTGACACCTGGGAAGGGAGCATAGAAATATGTTACCAGTCCCTATCAATGGGATGGGTTCTTGTAATTCTACAGCACTTCAGATCTAAAATCTCTCTCTCTCTTGATGGTGTAGACAACCCAGACAAAAATGGAACTCAAAGGGAGCTCACAAGAAAAATGGTAGCAAAATATGACAATGATGGAGGATCAAAGTCAGACCAAAAGTATAGATCCAGAGTGATATTTAGGTAACAAAAGGTAGTGAATGAATGGAAAAAACCTTCTATTTATAACAAAATATTGAGTTAGTCTAGATATTGGTGCATAATTAAAATATTATTAACCAAATCAAGATCGAACTTGTATGGAATATTTTATTATATTTGTTGGAGGGAAAAATATTTTGACTTTGGTCAAATCCCTTTATTTGTAAATAATAAATAAATAAATGATTTATTTATTATTTTAAGGATGTGGTTGAGTAATAATCAAATAAATAATTATTTATTTAATTATTTATAAATTATTTAGTCACATTTAACAAGGAATATTATTTAAATAAGGTTTAAATAATTATTCCAATAAAATAATAAGATAAATAATGATTTATCTAATTAATTTTCTTGTTTTGGGTTAAATATGACCAGGAATATTAATTAAACCGTTGTTTAACAAATCATTCCTTGAGGAAAATCCAACAAATGTGGATTTATTCAATATTTCCTCATGGTGTTTCCTGTTTAGACCATAAAAAACTTAATAAATGTGGTTTACTATGTTATTTTTCATAGTGAAAGAAATTTTAATTAGGGTAAACTTTGTCTTACATGGTGTAATTTGGTCCATCTAATAGTAATAGGTTAGATGACCAAAAAATGGTGTAATAGATTTCCCCCTAGCGTGCGAGCATTAGGAGCTAATCCTTGGACCGAAGTATGTTGTAAGAACTCAATCACTAGACACCGAAGGGGAGGTTAGAGAGAGAGAAATATAAGGTAGACCAAAGTGCTAGAGTACTAGGCCCTAAGGAGGCGAGACTTAAAAGTTTGAAAAGTATATTTTATGAGTGAGTACCTATGCTATAGGTAGTGGGGGAGGCATACCTATGCCCACCGAGACAAAGTACAAAGAATATGCGTCTAGAAAACAAGGGACTGAACTATATAGTACATGTTGGAATAAACATGAGCCAGATAAAAAAATGATAATGAATCCCACATACATATTGTTCTTGGGATAACAGCTAGGACTTATACAATAATATCTGAATACATGAGATATAAGTACAACCAAAGTGCCCCTGTAAACAGGAAAGGGCTCTGAAAATATGACTGATACATGCAAAATAAAAGGTGCTACAAGTGGCTGAGGTCGACATCATGAAATCTATGGAGCTGCATCAAAGGTTGTAATGAAGAGGTCATTTGGGCATGTGGGGGACTACCTGAAGGGCCACCCCCTCATGAGGTCTAAAACATCTCACACACATGAGAGAATCACGTGTACAATCTGCTGCATCACTGAACCATCAAGTATACGGATCTCAATATGCTGTAAGGAGCTGGAGCTGAGAAACAATCAAGTCAAAGGGAAATAGGGAGTCTCTTTGCCTGATCCAGGGCACCGAACAAGAGTGGAAGTTGGAACCAAGGTACACCTCCCTCTAGAATTATATTTTGGAATGAATGATCTAATGTTGACAGAAGAAGGTCCACCATAGGTGAGGAAATAAGGGATCCTCAACTAAGGCATGAGATAAAATAGTAGAGTGACTAACAAATTGATACTAGGGATGATGATAAAATGGTGGGTACTGAGTAGCGGACGGACGACTTCCCTTGTTAGAGCATAACGGGCATGGATGACCTGGAAGCAACTGACAGAATATCAAAGGGGACAGGGGACAATAGGACTAAAGGCCATGATGTGTGACATGAGAGAGGAACCAAGCAATGAAGGATGAAGGACTATAGTGGGATACAAAGGGACTCAGGATATACTCCATGGATGCGATGATGACTCAACTTGGATGCTCTAAACAAGCGCAACTTGATGATGCTTCCACATAGAAAAGTTCCAATGGGGACCATAAAAACATGAGTACAATGTGGTTACTCATGATGAAATTCGATACGTGCATGGACAAGTATGGAGGGAAAGTGGTGCCTCAAGTACAAGTGTTGGAAGTGAAGAAATTCGATTGAGGAGTGGTGAAGTGACCCTTCTTGGAAAAATGTGTCATGGTGAAGTATCAAATCACAAAAAACTAACAGATACCCATTTGAGAGCTCAGTGAGATCTTTCCAATGATATAGACAGTTTTTCAAACTGAGCTACGGTTTGGCCGCAACAGGTGAAAGAAAAATCCGGGTTTTCTCTTTGAATAAGGAATTTTCCCTCCAAATTCACTCATTTTCAAATGCAGCTATGGTGAATGTAGAGAGGAGAGAAAGCCCTAAATCTTGCAGTGATCGTAGCGGACAAACCAATCATTGGAATTGAGATCTGTCAGTTGTAGGTAAGAGGCCTAATCCTACTCTTTCATTTAAGGGGATCAAAAGTTTAGTTTAGGCACCTAGAGCTCATCAACAGGCTAGGTCGCACTTTTTGGGGTCTGTTCTACGACCTCGGTAGCACGTAATTGGCAGAAAACTATGACCTGTCTAAGGAAATGACCTGAAAAGTGAAATTTGTCAGAGAAAGGGGGTTTCAGTGCTGTTTTTGGCTGAGAGCTAGGATTTTTATGGTTGACGTGCATATGTCCCCCCAAGCATGTTATGGTCATGCCAAAATGTATTTAGAAAGGGGGAATCTAAATACATGTTTATGATGTGGTGGGCCATTTGTTTTCGTTATGGTTATTCAGTTCGAGAAAGGGAATGGAGGATTACCAATCTCTTTTGGTACTCTATATATGAAGAAAATGGAGTCAAATTTTGGGTTGGCATACATGGTGTTGCTATCCCCAAAAATGGATTTGGAGATAATGAACTGGTGTTCTCCTAAAAAACCCACAGGTTGGTCAACAACATGTCTAGGGGACTGAGTTTCTCATGTAAGATGAAGGAATGATAAAGGGTATCATTCCTAGAGTGATCTGAACTGATATGGGACTCTAGAGGTTCTTGTAAATGTGTAAGAATAATGGTACTAGAGTCGACATGACCGGATACACTAGAAGAGTTGTGGAGAATTGCTTCTCCTCACCTCTCCAATATGGGTGCACCCTTACCCAAACATTGGGTGTCAATGTAATGGCCACAAGGTGTATGTGGTTTGAATGCTTGGATTCGATGTAACGGGGGATACATAAAGTCAGGGGTGGTGATTGCTTCCATAATGTTGTCATCGTAATAGAAGATGGGGTGACTAGTGGAAGAAAGACCACGTGGTGCAGCGAAGCTACCTGACTAATCATCATGAGAAGTGCAGTTCACATGCGCATCGTCACAAGGGGTGAAGAAAACAAAGTAGATGAAGGATCCACCATTTTTGAGCCCAAGGTGATCACTGAAGGGAGGTCAGATGAGACAAAAGGGAAAGTCCTAGGGGGTTCTTCCACTAAGGATCTCATAGATGATGATAGGTATTGGACAGTGGCCGAAGACTCTGTCATTTCGACATCGGGAGGGGGAATGTCTATGGGACTGGATGTGTCATGTGGTTCTGTTGAAGAAAAACACATAAATAAAGGAGTTTTGGACTCATTGCACTTGGCCTCGAATTGGAGAACTGCTTCCAAAGAGAAGCGGTACTGCTCGAGGCGGGGACAGAGGTAAGTATAGTGGCCATGGAAATCACACAATGCACAAGGGTAATTTTTATGCAAATAATTGAGTTTCAGGATGATATCGGGTATAGTGACATAGACCTCTAGGATATCAGAATCCAGAAATGCTTCGTTAACCATGGGCTTGAGACGAGGCAATTCAGGAAAATTATGGGTGGCATGAACGACAACATCACACAAAGCATACAAAGGTGTACGCTTTGGAGGCTTAGGAGGAGCAGGTTTTACGTGGGAGCCTTTTCTTTAGGTGCCTTATTGAGAGATTTTACCCTTTTACCCGAAGTTGCCACAATACGAGAAGGTTCCTGTTGAGGTGGCTAAGGCACGATAGCAGAGGGAGGGGTCATGAGGACTAGTTGAACAGGGGTAAAAGAAAGATAATTTTTTGGCTGAATAGGTGGGGTAGTGGCTGGGGGATTGATGTACCATATGGGAATCCCCAAGGTCAAGTTAGTATGGGATAAGGTAGCCATGATATGTACCGAGAACACTCGAGGAGGGGGATCTAGGAACGGTATTTGATCAGAGGGGTAATGGCCAGGCAAGACGACTCTGAGATGGTTAAGGCAAGGAGGAACTATTCCAGGAGGGTAGAGAGGCTCATGGATACCAACTGCAGGTAAAGGGCCAGGAGGAGGGGGTCCATAAGGCTGAGTCAAAGTGCTAGGAGTAGGTTGTAGAGGGCGGAGCTGTTGACTAGCCGAAGTGGGCCTCTTCAGGGAAGCCCGAAACGATTCCATCATGCAAACATTTGATGAGATGGGATCAGAGACAGGAGGAGGAAGACCAGGGAATGAACCAAGCAAAGAGTAGTCTTTTTAGACTCCGGGTGAGACAATGGTCAAGGGGTCAATGGTTTGCTCATTGGCCACCAAAGATATGATGGACTCAGGGAGGTTTGAGACTTCGGTTCGTAATATGTCAATTGGTCAATGGTGACTATCATTCCATTATGGTGAAAGGACATCTTGCGGTGAACCGTAGATGGTACAATATACATCACATAGGTGTAGCTACGACCCAATAGAATGTTGTAATCTAAGATGGCGTCAATGACTTCTACGTCGATGCAAACAGTCTTTTCCACAAGAGTAATAGGACAATTGAGGAACATGCCAATGGGATTGGAGGAGTAGTCGTCCCATGCTCAGAGGGTGATAGTGAAAGTGTCCAACTCAGGTTATCCGAGTTGCTTCCAAACTGAATCAGAAATCACACAGGTGGATGCCCCCTCAGCAATGATACAACGGGAAACATTGGCGTTTCGGATCCTAGCAAGGATTTGGAAGGCGACAGAAGCAGGAAGGGGAGGATGTTCTAACTGGTCAACATCGAAGATGATCAAATGATTATCTGAAGGATCTAAAATTCCCATGGAAGATAGTAGATGTTTTCGTTGTGAAGGGCATGACTGGAGGAGTTCCATTGTTGATATGGCAGAAGGAGATTTCACCAAATCATCTACTATACTATATGAATGGGAAACTTTGTGAGAAGTAAAATTTCGGTGTAATGGTCCCTTAGGGATCTTGGCATGAACCTCTGCCTTAGGTTGATGGATCTGCAAACGACCATTGGTTGTCGAAAGTGGCTTTGTATAACCTAAAGTAGGGGACTCGGGGCAGACGTAGCAGGAGGCTTGTTGTACTAACGAGATCAAGTTTGAAGGTTGAGATCAACGATAATAGGTTGGTTAGAGTTTATCATGAGAATATAGTAATCAGAGGTACCAGATGGAGGAGGTTGAGTGACCGCCTAACCTTCAGGTGGTTGGCTAGCCACAAATCCTTGCTGAGGGAAAGGATTAGTAAACATAGCTGACTGATTAGGTACAACTATGGGAGGGACGGAAGGGAAGGCTTGTTGTCCTCGCGATGCTACTTGAGTCTACCACATCCTTTTTTATATGCTGGCGATTAGTTGAACAAGATAAATGCTACAAAATCTATATCTATGTAGTAAAATACATTAAGCAGTAAATAAAAGAAAGAGTTGCTCCATGCATCCATTAGACAAGACAAGAATGTTTTAAATTTTTTTCGTAATTTTTGACACTTAGGAAGGGAACATAGAATGATGTTACTAGTCCCCCTCAATGTAATTGGTTCTTGTAAGTCCTCAACACTTCAGATCTAAAATATCTCTCTCTTGATGGTGTAGAAAATCCAAACAAAAATGGAACTCAAAGGGAGCTCAGAAGAAAAATGGTAGCATAATATGACAATGATGGAGGATCAAAGTCACACCAAAAGTATAGATCCACAGTGATCTTTAGGCAAAAAAAGGTAGTGAATGAATGGAAAAACCCTTATATTTATAACAAAATATTGAGTTAGTGTAGATATTCATGCATAATTAAAATATTATTAACCAAATCAAGATCCAAATTTTATGGAATATTTTATTATATTTGTTGGAGGGAAAAAGAATTTGGCTTTGGTCAAATGCCTTTATTTGTAAATAATAAATAAATAAATAATTTATTTATTATTAGAAGGATGTGGTTGAGTAATAATGAAATAAATTATGATTTATTTAATTATTTATAAATGATTTAGTAACATTTAACAAGGAATATTATTTAAATAAGGTTTAAATAATTATTCCTAAAAAAATAATAAGATAAATAATGATTTATCTAATTAATTTTCTTGTTTTGGGTTAAATATGACCAGGAATATTAATTAAACTATTATTTAACTAATTATTCCTAGCAGAAAATCAAACAAATGTGGATTTATTGAATATTTCCTCATGAGGTTTCTTGTTTAGACCATAAACAACTTAATAAATGTAGTTTATTAAGTTATTTTTCATAGTGAAAGCAATTTTACTTAGGGTAAAGTTGGTATTACATGGTGTACTTTCTTCCATATAATAGTAACAGGTTAGATGACCAAAATATGGTGTAACAATTTTGTATACCACTACTATGACTTAACACATCATTGATGAAAAAATTTGCTTTGTTGGAATACTCTGGGAATGGTACATTAGACATGTAAAATTCTCTTATAATTTGGACCAATGAATCAATGAAATGATAACAGTATTACTCAATTTCCTTAATCATATATTCAGATTGTTGTAAATTCATTTTACATTTTTTGTAGGGAAGTTTTTCTTTTTATTATATTGACATATGATGCCTTGGGGATTCCTGATGTAGATGTTTTAGCTGTGGCCTGCTAAGAGATTAAGTGTAATAAACATTCTTTAACCCTTATCCTTTCAAAAAAATTATCTATTACCTCATCCAAGAGTTATTAATTATGTCATGTTGGGCTTGTATCATGCTTAAATGTTCAAAAAATATAACTTGTTCATTTAAGAGTTGGTCATTTCCCTGTTCAACTTCATTGAATATTTCTAGATTTATTAGACTGTTGCTCAAGATTTTAATTTGCATTTTCAATTCTACAATTTGGGCATTGTTTCTATGTAGGCTTTTTTGCTTTCTTTTCTTTTTGCCTCATTGTGTTAGTTGTAGAAGCAGGTGTTGTGTGTAGGTACCTATGCGAAAAAATGATAGAAATAAGCAAAATTGAGAAAACTAATGTAATATTTTAGTTATTAAATGTGCTTCTATGAAGCTACACACTTATATTATGAATCCTTAACTAAAATTATATGAAAAATATTGCTTATGCTTCGTACTATGCAACATTTACACTGTGAAAAGAATGACATTCAAATGTGAGATTCGCAGGAGAGCTATTTAATTACCTTATTGATCATGATTATTTTTTTAATTAAGGTTTAAGTTAATAAAATTAGGGGTTATCGTTAATCACTAGCCTCAGAACCCTAAAATGTTTGTGAAATTCAATTACAAAATGGCTTGGGAACTTAGGGATTGAGACGAAAATATTGCTGGTAGTTGATCGTGAAAATTCACTACAATTGACAACATCATCATAACCCTGGGAACATGGATCTTCAATGGTTTTCGATTTTCATTTAATGAAATCACCTAGGAGTTTGGGTCCGGGATAAAATAATAATAATAATGACAGTCGATTTATGTAAAAAGGCTTTATTAAGGCACGTGATTGGGGATAGTCTATTAGGCTTGAAACTTTGTAGCACAAGGAGAACCACACAAAGTCTAGGATCCCAACATTATATAAAAATGTGTGTGTGTGTGTGTGTGAAAATTAAATCATTATAAAGGTTTTGACACTAAAATAAATAGCTATGAGAAAAATTAAATACAGAGCTTTAGACGCGAAATTTTTTAAAAATATGAGGGTACCCATTATTTTCTTTTTATAAATACATAAATGGCGGGGTTGTTGTCATTAAATTTCTATTCACATAAAAAATGACTTTCAAGACCCCTCACAGGTGAAATTTTTTGAAAATTTAAATTTCACAGACCTTATTCAAACCTAATTGACCCAACCTAATTAACTTAACGCAAACCTAGACTAACCTAATTGTTATCATGGATAACAAGAGGAAAATTCCTACCCAAGGATTATTATTTGAGCCTTTACAAATAGATGAAAAAAATTATACAAACGTTGCTGACTGTGAGAGAGTATACAAAAGAGTTTTGTAAGGTTAACTTGAGAGCAAGTTATATAGAAGATAACATTGAAAAGACAACTAGGTACATGAATGGATTACGGATGGAAATTCAAAAGGAGATTAGCATGTTATCTCATAGC
Source organism: Pinus albicaulis (assembly GCA_034641835.2). Lineage (NCBI taxonomy): Eukaryota > Viridiplantae > Streptophyta > Pinopsida > Pinales > Pinaceae > Pinus > Pinus albicaulis. Next base: position 1,396,404,607 of record CM076584.1, read on the forward strand.
ACCATGGATGGGGCCTATTGGTATGCTTTAAGAGAAGAAGATAATATAGTCAGGAAACAAACCTTTGGTAGAGGAAAACGATTTGCCAAAGGAATAGGGAAAATAGCTAGAAGAGGGAAGGCTTGAACTTATAAGGATAACGCTGGTGGTTCTAGCTAGCAAGAACAAGCAGGGATGGGATATGAGCCTAGTGGTGGAAGACCCTACCAGGGAGGTAGAGGTAGAGGTAGAGGCAGAGACTCAGTCTATAGATGTTACAAATGTAACAAAATAGTCCATCAATCCTATCAGTGTCATGATAATGAGAATACAGGGCAAAGAGGAAGCTATGTTGCACAAGGAGAGCAGGTAGAAGTAGAAGCTCTTGTAGTGGAGAGTGTACGTGAGGTTGGAGAAGTTCTTCTCACAAACAAGGTGCTATTGAAACCAGAGAATGAAATTGCAAAGTCTTCACAAATGAAATATTTGTTTCAAACTACATCCAAAGTTCAATGTAAATTCTGCAAAGTAGTTATTTCCTGTGGAAGCACCGACAATTTGTTGTCCATTGAAATGGTGGAAAACTTAAACCTTAATAAGTTCAAGAATCCAGCACCCTACATGGTGTCATGGTTGCATAAAGGACACCAATTATCGGTTACTGATCGTAGTGAATTGGCTTTCCAAATAGGTATATATCAAGACAAAGTGACTTGTGATATCATTCCTATCGACGTGTGTCATGTGTTGCTGGGAAGACCTTGCCAATTTGATAGGAATGTAGTCCATGATGGAAGCAAGAATTATTATAAGTCCAAGATGGGTGGTATTCAACATACTTTTCTGCCTTTGTAAGAAGAAAATGGAGCTACAAAGAGTTAGCCAAAATATCTATTTCTTTGTGGAAAAGAGGTCTTACAGCATATGACAGAAGAAGAGGTGATTTATGTAATTTTCTGTACGCAAAAAAGTGAATCTTCTAATACTATCATTTGAGATATGCCAATAGAAATTAAAAATATGTTTTAACAGTAACACATAAGCATGGAATTTTTGTTGTAATTTCCATGCAGTTAATCTAAATAAGTAATGAAACTTACCATTGCTGCTAGTAAAATATAGAGTGGGGTCTGATGATGCGACAAGTCCTTTTATGAGTGGCCAGATGAAGCACCATCACCTATACATGAAGAACAATCATTTTCACTTGTGAATGAATCATAGTCACCATCTGTGGTGAGTCCTCTGCTAAGTAAGTGTTTGCAATGCATCGGTACTGAGTGAGTGGGGTTACGATGGGGTATTTGTGTTGAGTGCATGGAGATGAGGCCGATGCACATGATGAGTTAATAGGTTGAGGGGATGGGTGTGGGGCTGGGAAGAATTCATAGTGCGTGGGAATAATTAGAAGTAGTTTTGGTTTTTTTGAATTCTTTTTAGATGTTTTTATTTTATATTTCATTCTTTCATATTGGTTATTTAATATATAGAGTTATATTTGTGTTTAATTTTATATATGGTTATATTTTATATATAGTTTAATTTTTTCATTCACTAGTTCTTCCATTGCATTTTTTCCTCTCATCTCTATCTCGATGAGTTTTGATATGAAGATCAAGTTAAAATAAATTCCCATCAGAATATCTTAGATAAAGTTCTTTACTATTGAAGGTAAATGGAAGATAAAAAACAAAATGAAAACATATAAATACATATCTCATATATTTGAACGCTTTTATATCATTAATTTTCTTATTCATCCAACTCATCATTCATATCATCATGTTCATAATTCATGTTAAAAGTATTTTCTATGTCAACCTCATGGTCATCATCATCTATAACATCATTGAAAAATTTTCTCCCACATTTGGTTCGACCTCTTCAAGTTCTTCGTCCGATGTATTGTCAATATCATCTAGTTCATCCAGAACATTTTCTCGGTTAACATATCCGTAAAATTCTTCGATTTATTCATCTGATGCATGAGACCCTTTATCCTCTACATCATATTATTCTTCAATATCATCTTCTTCCACTACATTATACTTACCAGCCTTCCTCTTGGATCGTATCTAACATCATAGGACCAACATTCTTTACATGGATCTGCTGAGTAAAATACTTGTTCACATTGGTTTGGAAGAACATAGGGCTCTAAGCCTGGCTGAAGATTCCTTGTATTAACAATGGTAATTATGTTAGCATGTTGAATAACAATTCTATCTAGATCACGTTGATTGATTCATAGCCTTTACCATTTAAAATGGAACACAACTAATTTGAAGGATTTAAAGTCACACTGAAGTATATAATATAGATACCCATAGTATCAAATTGAAGATACTTTTGAATGTTTGTCACCTTTATATGAAACATTATCTACATGAAATACTGTAGTTATCCCACTATCTGAAGTTGTCCTCTTTTCATCCAACCTTTTCATGCAAAATGTGTGGCCATTGCACCACATTGCTTTGCGGTGTTTCAACTGTAATATGCAAAAAACATATAAAAAATACATTTCCATTATTTGATAAACATATTTATACTTGGAAATTTTGAAAATTAATTAAAAATCATTCATATGCATCAATATAATTGTAAAAAAAAAAAGTAGTATAGGTGAATTATATGCATGCCTGGTAATGTACCAAACCATGTGCAAAATCAATTTCCCTATGTGTAAGATTGGTATCTCCACTATGTTCGGCTTCTTTGACCAATGTAGAGACACCATAACATGATAACCTACCATTATTAACTCATTTACATCATTCAATCCATACCTTCATCCAATAAACATTGTTTGCAATGTATAAATGTATCGCATCCCACTCTTGACTGGCTATATTAAAATAAAAAAAGTTCACATGCATATATATATATATATATATAATTATTTGACACATTATACCACTATAATATTGGATTGTGCATGAATACTAAAAACTAAATAAGTACGATATAGGTAAAAACAAAAATTAAAATGAACTATAAATCTCCACTTTATGCTTACATCTCACCTTCCTCATTGTACCTTTTCCCGATAGGTGCTCCTCTTCAAATTTGTTAATGGAGTTTACATAAAAAATGTGATCCAATACATTGATATTTTTTCCTATTGTCGGACTATATTGACTAATATAAACCATGGTTTGATATACCATATATCCCTCTACCATATAATCCTCACGACATGCTCTTTTTCTAACAAAACCCTTGAATTATTGCAAGTGCCTCTCAAACATCCACATTGATCTTGTGTGTACAGGCCCACACTTTTCAATCTCCTCAACTTGGTGTATAAGGTAGTCTTCTTGTGCATTGAAAAATGTTGGAGGCGGATAGTTTTGAATTTTAAACATTAGACGAGTAATTTGTTTCCTCCAATACTTTATATCTTCTTTATCAATTTCATTAGATGACAACCATCTACAAATGAAACAAGAAAATAAAAAGTTTCAACAATAAGATATATAGTAAATTACAAGTAAAACACACGCAGTCAAATATAAGTTAATGCACAACAAATTATTAAACAAGTTACACTTTACATATAAATAGCAAATTACCTCATTTATTTTCCAAGGTCTATATAACTTGTTTGACATTTCTCTCAAAATTGTCTGGGAGAGACAGAGGTAGAACATACTGTAACAAAAACAATAATCAATGATTATTTAGTTTGAAATGAGTATAAAACAAAAATACTAACAATATGTTTTAGCATTAATGTACATATATATACACCAAAATGATTACCTTAATGAATGTATGGAAATCATGAGTCTTTACCCCACCTAATTCACCTTTATTTGTTAGGATATTCTTTATCTTTGAGCAAAATCTACTGGGAAATTTAATTTTTTCAATAGCCTCATTAACATCATTCCTTTGTTTCTTTGTAAATAACTGTTACACTATTTTTTGGTCATCTAATCCATTGTTATTAGATGGACCCAAGTACACCAAGTAAGACCAATTTTACCCCAATTAAAATCGCATTCACTATGAAAATTAACTTAGTAAAGCACCTTTATTAAGTTGTTTATGGTCTAAACATGAAACCCCATGGGGAAACATTACAAAATCCATATTTATTTGATTTTTCCTCAAGGAATAATTTGTTAAGCAACAATTTAATTAATATTCCTAGTTATATTTAACCCAAAACAAGGAATTTAATTAGATAAATCATTATTTACCTTATTAAGAATTTGACTTCTGTGATCCATAGATTATGTATCAAATCTTTCGGTAAAAATCACATTGGAGAAATTTGTGTCGACGCGTTTCAAACTAGCCAATGTGGTGATGAACCACACTGGTTGGTTTGAAATGCGTCGACACAAATTTCTCCAATGTGATTTTTACCGAAAGATTTGATACATCATTATTTACCTTATTATTTTCTAAGAAAAACTATTTAAACATTACTTAAATAATATTCCTTGTTAAATATGACTACATCACCCTTAAATAATTAAATAAATCATTATTTATTTGATTATTACTCAACCATATCCTTAAAATGATAAATAAATCATTTATTTATTTATTCTTACTTAATCACATCCTTAAAATGATAAATAAATCAATTATTTATTTATTATTTACAAATAAGGGAATTTGACTCAAGTCAAATTCCTTTTCCCTCCAACAAATATAATAAAATATTACATAAAAATTGGATCTTGATTTGGTTAATAATATTTTAATTATGCACCAATATCTAGACTAACTCAATATTTTTCTATAAATAGAAGGGTTTTCCCATTAATTTGTCACCTTTTGTTGCCTAAAGATCACTCTGGATCTTAAATCTTGGTCTGGCTATTGATCCACCATCATAACCATATTTTTCTGTTTTTGTCTGGGTGTTCTACACCATCAAGAGAGAGGAATTCTAAATCTAAAGTGCTGAGGACGTACAAGAACCCATCCCATTGAGGAGAACAGGGAACACCCTCTTATTTTTTCCTCCCACGTGCCATTAATAAAAATTTCATTAGATATATTCTTGTCTTGTCTATTGGATCTATGGAGTAAATCTTATTTTTCTACTGTTTAATGTCTTCTAATGCATAGATCTAGATTTTTGCAGCATTTGTCTTGACCATCTAACTGCAGATCTAAAGATATTAGCAGTCATTTCTATTGTTAGGGATGTTTTTTATGCGCAGCTAAAGTGGTATTTTTTCATACGCTTCGAATCAAGATTCATAATAACAACTAGCGACTCCACACGGGTTTATAATTACGACCATTGTCATTTTTTTTATCCTTGCATATCTAGCTGCTTCAAACCCTATGATTTCTCTTCAACGCCTTGTTTTTTCTTTTCTTGATCTTTTTTTTAACCCATAAAACCCTAAAAGGATAGAAATTATAACTTCCGTGTGTTTTCGGACCTATTGCGCAGGTGACAGACATCGGCCGCAGATGAGACAAAAACCTTTTCTGAAATCTTCCACTGAGAATGCCAGAAGTGTAGGTTGCACTTTTCAGCCCAAAACCTATGACCTGGACCCCCAGGGTGCACTTTACTGCCAAACAGTGCGACCTATACTGAAAATAGGTTAGAAACTACGACCTGGACTTTTTGGAGGGATTTTTTTGAAAGTTTTATGGGTTTGCTTGAGCCTCTGTTCAGGGTTTTCTGACCTCTATCTCTGCCCATTTTGGAGTTTTACTTGTTCTGTTTGGCTCAAATAAGTGGGAACCTAGCCCCCTAGGGCTTCAATACCCTCCACTTTTTGTGGAAGAGTTTTTGCTATTGCAGGTTGTCTGAAATTTCAGAGTCTTCGGCCATTTTTTTAGATCTAATACCTCACCTTCAAATCCACTTCAGATCAAATTTTTATGCATCCAAATCTCCTCATTTAGCTTTGTTTGGGTTTCCCTTTAAGGTGCACTCTGTTTCCCTCCTGGAGATAGCCTTTCACCACCCCTTTTTACAGCAATTCTTCCTCTGATTTGTTGTTGTTTCTGCACCACTTTCTAGAAGATTTTGTCCTTTAGATCCCTATCCCTTCTGACCTTAGATCTATTAGCTATTTTAGTGTGTTTTGATTATTTTTTTCACTCACCTATAGACTAGTTGTTGAGAGGCCCACCTCCTTGGTTTTAGATTATTGCATTATTAGCTATTTATTTTCTATTTTCCAGGCTTATATATTGTCATTTGCAGGTCATTTATAGGTATACAACACACTCTTTTCTTTTTCTCTACAAATGTCTCGGTTTAAAAATTAAAATTTACACACTTCACACACACACCCTAAGTGAAAAAGGGCCTGGTTAACACCGCCAAGCAAAGATGCTAAAACATTGAAATCAATTGATCTTGAACCTCTCTGCCCTTGTGTCGACATTGTAATCAGTTGATCTTGCACCTCCCTGTCCTTTTTGGTCTCTTTTTCCTTTGTTACGTGTGTGTGTCTTCATTGCTCAACCTCCCATGGGCTCCGATTTTCCTCAGGGGGGCCAACACCTCCTGCATATCTTCCCCTCCTGGTAGCACGTATTCAAGATACAACATGCCTCCTCTCTTTGTCCAACCTCTTGTTTACCTCACTGTTACCCAACCTCTTCCATCTGATACCCTCGATGACTAGATTTTCATGATGAAATCTGATCAACCTTCAACTGTAGACATCAATCTCCAGACTCGGTCCCGTCAGTACAACAAGCCTCCTGCTACGTCTGTCTTTGAGTCGCCTTGACACCTCAGGGTCACTTACAGATCCCTCAGCCTATGGTGGAGGTTCATACCAAGATCCCTAAGGGACCACTGCGTAGAAATGCTACTTCTAGCAAAGCTACCCATTCGTATAGCATAGTCGATGATTTGGCACAATCCCCTGCTACCATTTCAACGCTGGAACTCCTCCAGTCATGCCCTTTGTTAAGAATTTGAAAAGGTATGAATTCACCATGTATTTATTTATCTTTTTCCCTTAAACATAACTCTTTTTATTCTAGAAAGATGATATATTGAGGGATTATGATAGAATTGCAAAGATTAATGTTTATTGTGAAAATTGGCTAAATATTTTATTTTATTCTCAACAGGAAAAAAATGAAGTGGGAAACCACCATTCAAAAGGAAAAGCTAAAATAGGAGTAACTATTGTTCCTCCAGCAAATGGCTGTATCCAGACAGAAAGGATGAAATCGGAACACACATCTAAAGTAAGGCAGTGAACAACACGGCTACAGCCTAAGAATACCAAGCATTAGCTAAAAGAGGAAAAAGGAGTGAATCCCTTACGATCTTTCAATCCTGAGGGATCGTTGTTCAAAGTATATCGTTGTTTCTTGAATTTTCCGCCGAATTGTTATAGAAGGCAGTGCCTGTAGAAGTCAGAAAATAGAACGATTATTATTGAAACCCCTTTTGTAACTCTATAATTTCTCATCGACTCTTGTGATCAGAGAGCGACTGTTGTAAAAAAAATTATTCCTGATTAATACATGATCTAGTTGTCATTCCATTTCTTGACTCTGGAGTAGCACAACGGTGTTTCACTGGTGGATCCATCTGTTACACTGAAAAATGTCACCTTGACATTCTGCTGACTGTATGAGCTCATTAAACACTCATACTTACCTCCTTTGCAAGTCTTACAACCTTTGTTCCTCATTCCATGCCCTGAAATTGGAGGAAAAACCCTTAAAACTCAAAAAAGCCTTTGGTACGCAGGTAACATGAAGCCTGCATGCGTTTTTAGCTAAGGTCCGTAGGTAATGTGAAGAGAAACTGCGTTCTAGAACGCACTTTTCCAATGTAATGCCTGCGGTACCCCTGTAAAGTCAAAAAAGCGCGAAATTAAACCAAAAAAGTTGAATTTTGGTCAATTCTGGAAGGTTCTAGATGATATTTTTTGGGGATGAGTACGCTTTGATAAAGTGCATGTATCCCACACCTCAAGGAACTAATCCCTTGATGTGAGGAGCCTATCCCTTTGAAGGAGGGTTCTATCCCTTTAATGGTGGAATCCTAACCTCCTCATCTGCTCTATAAAAGGAGGCATTGGGTAGCCTCAAAGGTTAAGTTTTTTGGAGAAGATTTTTGAGTTGAAGTGCTGTTTGAGATTTAGACTTCTTCCTGCTGAGCTTTTGAGAGGAAAGATCACATACCTCTTTTTGCTCCTGAAGGAAGAGTGCAAGACTTATCAAAGTAGAGGAGATTCCTGCTTCGGACCCCGGGAAGGCCTTTCGAACATCAAGGCTAAGGTTGTAAGGTTCTTCTGTATATTTTAAGATTAATACAATCAAGTTCTGTTTTTCTCAATAAATTGTCGTTTGATTGTTTATTTCAATAAGCTGTCGTTTGATCGTTTATTTCATAGATTCCTTGATCACTATGATAGGTATGTTTTATGATTATTTGTTATACAGGTGCTATTGATATTTTTTTGTTTGTGATTTCAGATCAACGAAAGATGATACTTTCTTGTGACAAAAGGGCTCTTGTTGCGACGAAGGATTATTGATGCAATGGAAGCACTGCGACCGCAAATAAGCATTTGGATCTAAGGTAGGATCGACACCTTCATAGCATTTATTTGTAAAACGAATATACTTAGAGAAAGACAAACTTAGTTGTTCGTTTGTTGCTAGATTGTCTTCTGACACTAGGGAGATCGGTCTTGTCCGCAAGAACGATTTATCCGGCCAACAAATTGGGGACTCCACTAGGGAATGAAAGAACTTGTTGTTTTTGGTTCTCTTTTATTTTGATTTGAGGAAAAGTTTTTCCTGGTTTTTGATTGATTGATATCTGCCTGGGTAGCTTAGTTTTTCTCTGTTTTTTTTTTAAGTCTTTTATGTTTTTCTTGAAGTTTTCAGGGGACCGCACTTTGTCTTCATACACAGTGCGGGCATCTCCGCACTTTCCTTAAGTAAACAGTGCGGGACCGCACCTGTTACTTCTGGGACCTGCGGATCTTGTTAAAAGTCTTGAAAAACTTAGATTTCTTCTTTTAGTTTAGTTTAGATTTATTTTAGGATTCTTAGCATCTACCCAGATCTATATTTTTCTGTCAAAAATCTCTTGTTTCTGAATTTCTTTCAGCAATTCTTCATCTCATCAATCTCCGTTAATTGGGTGTTTTGAGTCTCTTTTTTGAGAAATTCTTAATTTGATTTCCTTTGGTCATTACTTGGAGAATTGCCTCAGTCCTTTCACAATTTTGCATCTTTTTGCTTGTGTATGAGTGTTAATCGCCTTTGAGTGTTTTTTGATCTTTGGAACTCTCACCCGATTTTCTTGACTTCCACCTGATTGATTCTTAGATTACATTAGAATCATCTTGTGTTTGAGAATTCTCTTGCATAGATCACATTTGCATAATTAGAATTCTCATCTTCAGAATATGAATGAAAAATGTGCATAGATTACATTTGCATACTTTTCATGTGAATTGTGCATAGATTACAACTGCATAGTTTACATTCTGAAAAAATCAATCGTAGATTTAGATTAGTTTTATTTGATTTAGATTTAGATGTTTTTATGATTGTTTTAAAAACACAAAAATAAAAAAAATTGGGATTGATTTGCATTATTTTTTCTTGATGAAATTAGTGCATTAGAGAATTTGTTATATTTTCTCTTAGTGATCAATCTTTGCATTGTTGGAAGTGAATGGAAACTCTCTCCTTACTTTAGTTAGGATTCATCGAATTGAAAAGATTACATTATCATATTCGATTGCATTCAGTTTTGGGTCGGGTCATAACACCATTGGTTTCATATCCACTTACCCTTTTGAGTAATAACAGCCTTAATAACACAGCGCTTAATTAAAATTCATCTAGTAATTTTTACATTTTTAGGGCTCTTTCCACCAATCTAGCTTAGGCTAGTGTCTTGGAATAGGTTTTAGTTAACTCTCCAAGACAATTAAACAAACAAGTAGTCGATCTTGCGGTAGGAAAAATTCCAATTGTTGCATGTATGCTCTAGGAAGCTCCTCCTAAAGGAGTCAAGCACAAGATCATATCTGAACCAGTGAGGTAATCAATCCTTCCTCATTGGGAACGATAGAAGATATACACGTATTAACAACGGTAAACCTCGGATAGACCATTGTCGAGGAGCCAGGGGTCACTTGTTGGTAAACCTTGGGTTATTTCAAGGAGCCTTCAAGGGGATTGAGCTTTGTTACTCTGCCCTTGCGTGTGTATCGGATCGTAGACTGTTCCCCCAGGTATATTTGTTTCTGTTGGTGACCTTAGTGGCCATAATCTATAGGGTTATTTCCTAAGGTGACGGTGGAGGGAAGATCCCACTGTACCTGGAGCAGACGTCGACTAGACTCACTTGGACTCTCTGGGGGGTTCTCTTCACACGAGATGGTTTTGTGAAGAAACTTGTGCCAGTCTGTTTCATTAAGTAGGTTGTCGGGGTAACTGTTCCAACCGCCCTTTCTGTATTAAATTCGACGATGTTGGATTTCATCACCAACTAGTGTTTTTAGTACGGAAAGTTACTGTTTGTGTGTGGTTTGACTCCTAGATTTGATAGCGCGTGTTAATTTGTTTGTTTTTACTTTTTAAGACCATAGGTGTGAATTGTGAATTTTAATTGTTAGGTGTAAATTGTGAGTTGTTAATTTTAGTTTTTAATTTGTTAATAAAATTCACTGAAGTTGAATATAATGGCAAATGTTCCGGAATTTACCAACCAAGGAACCCCTCTTAACGAGATTCCTAGTACTTTTCCTTGCTTTGGAAATGTTGGTCCTCCTTATATGGCTACTTTGTCATTACCTGGATTTACAATAGGTTTACCGATATGGTTATTTTCAACTTCGTTGGCCCCGAATACTCCAATTGTTCCACCTCAACCGGATGCTTCAGCTCAATAGAGTTCACCATCTCAACATCACCAACCTTCTGTTGACCCTTTATCTTCTTTGCCTAATATTTCTTCCTCCATTTCTTCCTCTTCGCTTGGTAAAAGTCTTGACACTAGTAACCAGGTGGCTAAGAAGAAGAAGAAAGGGAAGAAGAAGAAGAAGAAGAAGCAAGATAAGAAAGAAGTCAACCAACCAACCATGGCTGTAAGTGTTAGTTGTGTTGAGGAAACTTCCAACATGCATCGTAAACCCAAATACCCTTGCAAGCTTTGTAAGGGTGACCATTTCCTTATCAATTGTCCTGGTATTCCAAAGGTCTTGGAAGTATGGTCAGAAAAATCTCATCAACTTTTCGTTGATCCATCAACCAATGATAGTCAGGTTCCTGGGAAAAAGGGTAAAGTTAGGTTTCCTTGTAAGTTATGCAAAGGGAGTCATCAAACTCACATTTTCCCTCACATGGATGAAGCCTCAAAATTGTTGGAAAACCTTACTGTTCCACAACAAGAATTTCCAACTGGTTACCGTAAATTTTCTCCCAACCTACCGTCAACTGACGGAGTGATTGATCTAGTTTCAAGTACAGTCGATCCCACTCTTCCATTGGAGAGGGAAACTCATATCACTCAGGTTGATGATCCATTAGTTGATCAAGTGGTCGATTCAATTTCACATTCGGTCGATCCCATTCTCCCTGTAGAGAGTGAAATTCATACCGCTCAAGTTCTTCTTGTTACATCAGATTCTTCTACGCCGGGGGGCATTTCACCTGTTTCTACGGAACCCCCTCCAAGTACTGAGGTATTTTCCTTTGATTGGAATAGACTGATAGAACCTCGTCTTCCTTCCTCTATCCCTTTCCAAATCATTGTGAAGTTTGGTGGTAGGGACATTCACCGCACACAGGTAGATGAAGGTGCTTCTGTTAGTATTTTATCCTCAACTGCTTGGAAAGCTTTGGGTTCCCCTCAGCTTATGCCTATTACGCAGAATCTGAAAGCTTTTAACACAACCATTAGTGAACCTTTAGGGATCCTTCCTAAGTTTGCTATTACTTTGGAAGGTAAAATAGTCTATATTGATATTATGGTAGTTCGAGGTCCCTTGGATTTCAATTTACTCCTTGGGAGAGATTATGTCTATGCAATGAAAGTTGTCGTATCGACACTCTTTCGCATGATGTCTTTCCCTCACAATGGCAATATTGTGACTGTAGACTAGCTTTCATTCCCTAGTCTTGTTTCAACTACCAATAATCCGACATCCCCGAATGTTCCTGATTCTAAAGTGGTATCTACCCCGCCACGGGTTAATTATGTGGCAACTGGTCCCATGTTTTCAGTTACCGATGTGAGCGAGCCTCTCACTGTAAGCTCATCTTCTTTTGACTTAGATCCGGTAATTGACATGGAAAACTCTATGGGATTATTTGAACGCGATGTTCTTATCCCTTTGAGTCCCTTGACATGTGTTCCTTCCAAGGAATTGTTCTTCCATCTGATGAAGACCTCTTGGAAGCCATGATCAAGGTGTGTCCATTGACATATGTTTCTTCCTGTTGGAAGCCATAATCAGTGGGGGTGAGGAAAGTTCCTTTTACTGTGTCAACCTCGTTAAAAAATGAATCAGTGAGTGTGAGGAAAGTTCCTTTTACTGTGTCAACCTCGTTAAAAAATGAATCAGTGAGAATGAGGAAAGTTCCTTTTACTGAGTCAACCTCGTTAAAAAATGAATCAGTGTGTGTGAGGAGAGTTCCTTGTACTGTGTCAACCTCGTTAAAAAATGAATCAGTTGCGTGAGGAGAGTTCCTTGTACTGTGTCAACCTCGTTAAAAAATGAATCAGTTAGTATGAGGAGAGTTCCTTTTACTGTGTCAACCTCGTTAAAAAATGAATCAGTGTGTCAGAGGATGGTTCTTTTCCTGTGTCAACCTCATTAAAAAATGAATCAGTTAGTCAAGAGCACAGTTCCTTTTCTTGTGTCAAGCTCGTTTAAAAAATGAAACAAGCTTCCAGGAGCAGAGTTCTTGTCTTGTGTCGAGCTCCTTAAAAAATGAAACATGTAGGTAGATTGTAGAGAGTAGATTAGTAGATTAGAAATAGGTAGTTTCTGAGGATAGTTCTTTTCCTGTGTCAACCTCCTTAAAAAATGAATCAGTTGTTCATGAGGATGGTTCCTGTTACTGAGTCAACCTCGTTAAAAAATGAATCAGGGTCTGAGGATAGTTCCTTTTCCTGTGTCAACCTCGTTAAAAAATGAATCAGTCGGTCTGAGGATAGTTCCTTTTACTGTGTCAACCTCGTTAAAAAATGAAACACGTTGCCATGAGCATAGTTCTTTTCTTGTGTCAAGCTCGTTAAAAAATGAAACAAATCCTCCCCTAATTGAGTCGAGTCTTTGAATAGACCTCGTAAATGTTAGATTTAGGTTAGTTTTTAGGTCAGGTCTTTCGTATGATCTCGTAAATAAATCTTCATTCCATCCAGCTATTTATTACTAGTTTACTTAGTTGAATGAAATGAAGCTGGGGGGGCATGCACTCTAGCAGTTACGCTTAGGGGGCATCAAGCACAGTTTTCTCTCTGTTTCAAGCTTGTGAAAAAATGAAACCACTCTGAAGCATAGTTTTTCTCTGTTTCAAGCTTCTGTAAAAATGAAACCTATCTGGAGTCAATTTTGGTTATTTTCAAGACTCGTTAAACTCATGAAAATCCCGAGATCATTTTGCTATTTTTTCTCGTAAAACATATAAAAATGCCGAGTTCTTTCCGTATTTTCCTACTCGTAAATTAAATTAAAAGTCGGCCACATGAGTACATTTTTATCCCTTTTTCGAACTCGTTAAAACTTACGAAAAAGTGAAAATCATGAGTACATTTTTATCCCTTTTTCGAACTCGTTAAAACTTACTGAAAAAGAGAAACCTTGGAGTTCTCTTTTAAGCCCTTTTCAGACTCTCTAAACATGAAAATATTGCCGAGTACTTGATTATTCAAACTCGTTAAAGTAAATGAATGATCGTCCCTTCAGTATAAGTTTACCCCTTTTACGGACTGAAATGGACTATTTACGAAAAAGGTATACGTTGACTAATTATGGTCAATAGAGTTCTCTCCCGCATTATTTTATCCTTTTTCGGGCTAGAGAGACTAAATATACGAAAAAGTACACCCGTGGAGTTTTCTTAAGTTTTTCTTCTGACTCCCTAAAACTGAAAAACACCGAGTTTCTCCTATACTCGACTCGTTAAAACTTAACAGTAAAGGACCTGTTCAATTTTAAACAGGAACGAACCACTCCTTCTTAGGGTTCGAATATTAAACTAAGTTGGACTCATCCGAAGGATGAGCTTATAAACAAGAAAATGTTATCCTCCTCAAGCTTGTCAAAATAAAGAGGTACTTGCCAGAAATGGTGGGGGAAAAGAGAGAAAAATGACTTGTTTGTGGTATTTTGATTTTTCGAAAATCTAGTTAACCACTCTTGAACACGACACTTTCAATCACCTGGGTTGGGAAATCCCTTTGTATAATAGTTAATCAAACCACATTGAAAGTCTTCAGCCGGTTTCTCAGTATTAGCTTTAGGTCAATTATCACCAAACGATTTGCATTGTCGTTATGTGTTCAAGAGACAGTTCAAATAAACCATTCATTTGCGAAATATTTGTCTTCCATTTTGACCATCCCTGAGTCAGTCCTTGCCAATATATTTCTTCAAAACTTGATCTATGATTTTGTGTTGCGGGCTTGCCTACGACAGATCACTTTCTATCGACGTCAGCTCATTATCTAGGAAATTGATCTAGAAATCGTCAGTACCTTGAAATCTACATGCCTCAATGGCAAGTTTCTCGCCTTCAATGACAGGTTGCATCATTGACCTTCGATCGAATGATTCCGTGAGATGTTCGACTTCAACTCATTCATTCACATTTCATGGATTGTATTGATTACTTTGAGAGCCATTGACATTACTGATGGTTTCTCTCACACTTGTTAACAGTTCACATCATTGACTGGTAATCAAGTGGTTTCTACCATGTTCGACTTCGACACATTTATTCACATGGATAGAATCGTACTAGTTCGAGATGCGGAAATCAAGACCCTGGATCTAGTTTCCACCATCCAGGCGGCGATGAATTTTGTTATCATTTATACAGTGGACTATTCATAAACAGATGGTTGCGTCCATGTTGTGTCGACATATGTCTATACTGTGATGTATTCAAAATCATTCCTGTATCAGAACAATTTAGAGGTAGTTTCTAGTTAGTTTTGATCTGAGTATGGGAATGCCTACCTCAGCGATGATATGATTACATATATATATATTTTTCATTGAATGTTTTTACAGGTTCCGACTGGGGTGTCCACAGGATGATCCTTGAAATGATAAAGTACTTCACTCTTCATATATGACAGACTTCATCTTCATCTATTCCAGACTTCGCACTTTAGGGGGCAATCTGTTACACTAAAAAATGTCACCTTGACATTCTGCTGACTGTATGAGCTCATTAAACACTCATACTTACCTCCTTTGCAAGTCTTACAACCTTTGTTCCTCATTCCATGCCCTGAAATTGGAGGAAAAACCCTTAAAACTAAAAAAAGCCTTGGGTACGCAGGTAACATGAAGCCTGCATGCGTTTTTAGCTAAGGTCCGCAGGTAATGTGAAGAGAAACTGCGTTCTAGAATGCACTTTTCCAATGTAATGCCTGCGGTACCCCTGTAAAGTCAAAAAAGCGCGAAATTAAACCAAAAAAGTTGAATTTTGGTCAATTCTGGAAGGTTCTAGATGAGATTTTTTGGGGATGAGTATGCTTTGATAAAGTGCATGTATCCCACACCTCAAGGAACTAATCCCTTGATGTGAGGAGCCTATCCCTTTGAAGGAGGGTTCTATCCCTTTAATGGTGGAATCCTAACCTCCTCATCTGCTCTATAAAAGGAGGCATTGGGTAGCCTCAAAGGTTAAGTTTTTTGGAGAAGATTTTTGAGTTGAAGTGCTGTTTGAGATTTAGACTTCTTCCTGCTGAGCTTTTGAGAGGAAAGATCACATACCTCTTTTTGCTCCTGAAGGAAGAGTGCAAGACTTATCAAAGTAGAGGAGATTCCTGCTTCGGACCCCGGGAAGGCCTTTCGAACATCAAGGCTAAGGTTGTAAGGTTCTTCTGTATATTTTAAGATTAATACAATCAAGTTCTGTTTTTCTCAATAAATTGTCATTTGATTGTTTATTTCAATAAGCTGTCGTTTGATCGTTTATTTCATAGATTCCTTGATCACTATGATAGGTATGTTTTATGATTATTTGTTATACAGGTGCTATTTAATATTTTCTTGTTTGTGATTGCAGATCAACGAAAGATGATACTTTCTTGTGACAAAAGGGCCCTTGTTGCGATGAAGGATTATTGATGCAATGGAAGCACTGCGACCGCAAATAAGCATTTGGATTTAAGGTAGGATCGACACCTTCATAGCATTTATTTGTAAAACGAATATACTTAGAGAAAGACAAACTTAGTTGTTCGTTTGTTGCTAGATTGTCTTCTGACACTAGGGAGATCGGTCTTGTCCGCAAGAACGATTTATCCGGCCAACACCATCTGTTGTTTGTATTATTATCTTTAAATTATCATTGTCTGACGTTTTGCATTTCTTTTCATTACAGATTTCAAGCTTAATGGTTTACTTCTTAATTGCTTCATAATATTGGTGTGTTACATTGGTAAATTACGTTGTCGTTTCTTTATAATTTAATAAGAATCTTAATATTTGTGTAAGTTGTCTTGTTATTCTTTTATAGAGCTACGTTGTTCAGCAGTTGCTATTCTATTTCAGTCGTTGTTCCAATCCATTTTTTGTTCCGTTCAGTTTGTTGTTCGATAGGATTTGTTGTTTAATAGAGTTTTTTTGTTCAATCCCATTAGATAGAAGTGTTGTTCAATTCCATTAGTTAGAGTTTACTGTTCAATTCTAGATTTGTTGTTCATTTCAGTTAATTAGTTTACAATCTATTTCATTCCTGCAAAGATTTGGTTTTGCTTTTGAGAACTTTCTTGGTTTACTTTCATTAGCAGCATTAGTGGTTTAGTTCAATTTACATTTCCATTTAATTATTTTAATGCGAGATCATCAACTGTAAAGAACATCTGGTTATTTCTACCTTAGTTCTCAGATTTATTATCTTGTTTTCATTTGATTTCAATTACATCAGTTGCTAAAGGAAAAAGATATCATTACTGCATCCTTGACTGATGATTGCTGGGTGAATGATTGGATTTCAGAGTATTTAATTTCATGTCATTGTAGTTAGATTTCATTTCCAAGCATCCGTTTACTCTTGTATTTACAACATTGTACTACATATTGCAAGGAATTACTCTTAGATTGAATTGCAGCCTTAGATAGAGTACACTCTTGAAATAAAAAATCATACCTTGATTGATAATTAATGTAGGATAATAGGTGTTAAAAAGACACCTTTTATACCTCAACACCCTTCACAGCAAAAAGCTCTTCTATCGGTCATGGGCGTTGTAGATCCTTCTGACGATCGACTGATTTTCTTTGATGTTGACCGGTCAGAACATCCTCCTCTCCCTGCTTTCGTCTCTTTCCAAATCCCAGTCAAGATTTAGAACACCAACATTTCTCGTTACATTATTGATGAGGGGGCATCCACCTATGTGATGTCTGCTTCGGTTTTGAAACAACTCGGATCTCCTGAGTTAGATCCTTCCATGATCACTCTCCGAGTGTGGGACGGCCATGCCTCCAAGCCCATTGGCTTATTCCGCAACTGTCCTATCACTCTTGCGGGCAAGACTGTTTTCGTTGATGTAGAAGTCATAGATTCCCCCTTAGATAACAACATTCTATTGGGTCGTAGCTACACTTATGCGATTTATATTGTCCTTTCCGCAGTCAACTGCAAGATTTCCTTCCCCCATAATGTAAAGATAGTCACCATTGACCAGTTGACGTATTACGAACCGAAGTCTCATACCTCCCCTAAGTCCACTATTTCATCGGTGGCCAATAAGCAAACCGTCGACCCTTTGACCAGCGTCTCACCCAGCATCTACAAGGACTCCTCCTTGCTTGGTACATTCCCTAGTCTTCCTCCTCTCAACTCATCGAATGTTTGCATGATGAAATCATCTCGGGCTTCTCTCAGGAGGCCCGCCTCGGCTAGTCAGTAGCCTCCTTGCCCTTCGTAGCCATCTCCTATCCCTTCGACGTAGCCTTTCAGACCTCCTCCTCCTGGCCCTTCAGCTGGCACTCATGAGCCTCTTTATCCTCCTGGATCGGTTCCTCTAGGCCTTAACCATTTAGGAGCTATCCCACCTGGCCATTACCCCTTTGGTCAGATACCGTTCCTAGTCCCTCCACCAGGAATCTATACGAAACCTGTCATGGCCACCCTCTCTCTTCCTAACTTGACCATTAGGCTTTCGGTTTGGTACCTTGATCCTCCAACTGCCACCCCGCCAGGTCAACCTAAACCTTATCTTGCTTTGACCCCGGTTCAACTAGTCGCCCTGACTTCCCCCATTGTCATAGTGCCTCAGCCACCTCAACAGGAACCGCCTGCTATTGTGACTGCTTCGAGTAAGAAGGGCAGAGCTCGCAAAAGGGCCTCAAAGGACAAAGCTACCCTGACTGACCCTGCACCTCCTCTACCTCCAAAGCCCTGCGCTTTGTGTGATCTGGTCGGTCATGCCACACATACTTGTCCCGAGTTTCCCCACATCAAGCCCATGGTTAATGTCGCATTCCCTGAGTCTATGGTCCCTAAAACCTTTGCTTCGTCATTCACCGCAACCAAGAACACCAATAATATTAACAACAAACACCCTTGTGATTTTTGTGGTCTCTGTGGTCATTACTCTCATCATTGTCCCCACCTTACGCACTATCGTGCCTCTTTAGAGGTAGTTTCGAAGCACGAGATTGAACAGAACCAATCCACTTCTCCTGTACTTGCACAGTATCCTGCATGCCAGAATGAGGATTTACCCACTCCTATTTACATTCCCCTCCCTAATGTCAAAATGATAGAGCATGTGGCCACCATCCTCTACCTTTCATCATCCTTGAGACCCTCGGCAGAAGCTCCCTCTAAATCTTCTCCTGTTGTTTCATTTGACCTCCTTTCATCGATCGCCTCGGGCTCAACATAAGTGGATCCTTTATCTGCTTGTTCTTATGTCATCCCCTGCAACGATGCGCATGTGAGCCTTTCTTCTCATGATGATGAGTCAGGTATCCTCGCCGCATCATGTGATCCCCCTTCCTCGTGTCCTTCCACCTCCTCTTGTGACGACGACATCAAGGAAGCCATGTCCACCCCTGACTTCATCTTTCCCTCCCATAAATGGGATGCCATCATCCATACCCTTGGTGACTTATGCAGCCTAAGCTCAAGCTACGCCTATAGTAGCTCCCACACTCCTCCCCAGCGGCTTGTGGGAAGTAGACATCCTCGCCAGATCACTCCCTTCCGCAGAGTGCATTTGATTTCTACTATGCGCCCAGGTTGCCAACGTTGTTATTTATCATCCCATTTATTGTCTTGTGAGACCTTTCAAAGGGACCCCCCATCTACACCTTATATCGGTTTTTCCGATGGTGCAAGTCACTATTCCCGGAATTTAGCCTCGGCAGGTTGGGCCATTTCTACCCCTTTGGATGCGCTTGTTCTTTCAAATGGTGTATGCATTGGTACTGCTACCAATAATTAGGCCAAATATGATGCAGTATGAGGTTTATTATCCTATGCCCTTTCACATCACATCCTCCACCTTCATTTTCGTTTAGATTCCCTAAATCTTGTCATGCAATTGAATGGTGTATATCATGTGCATAATCCTATCCTTTTCAGAAGATATTTACGAGTGAAGCTTTTGATGCGTGAATTTGAAATCATTACTTTCATTCATGTACCTAGAGCACAAAATCACTATGTAGATAGCATTGCAAACCATATTCTAGATTGACATTTAACACAAGAAAATAACATAAAAATATCAAAGCGAAGCACATCCATAGTATGTGTCGTATAAAATGTTTTAGAGTTCATCAACTTTGATACATATGACATGCCCATAGCATGTTACAAAAACCCGAAACTGGGGGCACCACCTACCCCTACACACTAATCACTATCTGGAGGTTCCCGAGCCAATGGCTTTGCCCCCACAGCTTGTAGATCACGCATGCCCTGTCCGGCCATTGCCATGCGCCACATGACCCCTCGCCATTCTGAGGGTAATCCAATACATGGCTCTATGTACTGGTCATCTAAGTCTTTCCAGCCGCGTTCTGAAACACCGGTCAGAAGCCTCTCAAATATATGATGGATATCCTCCAGAAGGGCTACTACATCCCCATTGTGCTGCGCCCTTGATCCACTAGATCTTGCAACCCTCAATACTTCAGGTCATCCCATGTACCCGACCGATTTTACGAGTGCTTTATCTGCATACCAAAAGTAAAAGAATCAATCCCACAAATAATATTCTAGAAACTTTACATGCACATAAAAGATTAGCAATTTTTCACTTACCATTGGGTCCCCATATCGACCAGGCGGCAGTGGCAGATCTGGGTCCCCACAATAACTCATCCCACTATAGGGATAGTCGCTTATATACATCGGCATGTAATCCCAATTAACAAAGAAGTAAGGACGAAACACCCGTCCAACTGCTCCACCTCCTCCTCTGGATAGTAGTCAGCCCCACTGGCGCATCCTAGGCTCTCTCAGGTGCCCATCTAGGTGTTGTATGTGAGGTCGAAGTGTTGGGATCTTCTCAAGGAAGAAAGAGCACAAAACTATACCATATTCATAGTCATGGTTCACTTGCCGCTTACATAGGGACAACTGTCGCTTCAATGACGACAACATCATCTAGGCCCACCCATAGTAGGTCCCACTCAAAACACTCTCCACAAGAATCATTTCCCCCCATGTGATGTGATGGTGTGCCTGGTTGCCCAGGATTTGCAGAACTGCTGCGGCCACATCACGGGTCTCTAACCTCTCCAAATCCCTAATGGGTATCCGAGTCCCCTTGACTTGGAGACCTAGCCAAGAATGGCTCCCTACAAACTCTATGATATTTGGCCCATGCGGTAATACTGGTTGAGTATTCCCTACCATCCCAAGTGGTGGGAGACCAGCCAAGAAATATATATCCTAGACCGTCAACTCGTTTCGGTGCCCCTGCACTATAGATACATCATGTTCTGGGTCCCAATAGCTAACAATCTAGGCCAATAAGGGCTACCTAGCTCTCATCAAAGGGTTCTCCACAAACTTCAGAACCCCAAACCTAGCCAAAGCACTGCAGACGCCCTGATCCTCCCGAATCTCTGACTGTAATCTGCCCGCCTCTCTCTCTCTCCAGTTAATCCATAACTCTGCCATATCTGCACAAAAGAATCATATTTTTAAGTATACATATAGGCAAGATTTCTTGTCATCACAAAATCCTAGTGCTAAGAAAAAACAAAAAACACAGAAACACCCCTCCCTACCAAGCTGCACTTTTCAGGCCCAAACCTAAGACAGGTCGCACTTTTCTGCCCAAAACCTACTACCCAGGTTGTACTTTTTGCCCCAAAAAGTGCAACCCGATCGTGAGGAGGAGTGGGGGATTGTTCTTGAGCCCTAGGGACCTAATCTAAACTTTTAATCCATTGAAAAGAAAGAGTAGGTTTAGGCCTCTTACCTGCAACTGAAGGATCTCAATTCCAACGGTCAGTTTGTCCACTACAATCACCACAAGATTTAGGACCTTCTCTCCTCTCAACATTCACCACAGCTCCACATGCAAATGAATGAATTTGGAGGGAAAATACCTTATGAAAAGAGAAACCACTATTTTTTCATTCACCTACTGCGATCCAACCATAGCTTCGTTTATCAAACCGCCTACACGGTTGGAAAGCTCTCACCGAGCCCTAAAATGGGTATCTGTTAGTTTTTATTGATTTGATACTTCACCAAGACACATTTTCCCACTAAGCACCACTTCATGCTTTCTAAAAGTTGAATTTATTCACTTGCAACACTCATAGCGAGGTCACCATGTTGCCTCCATAATTGTCCATGCTCGTGTCAAGTTTCGTCGTGAGTTATCATCTTGTACTCATGATTTTATGGTCCCCATTGGACCCTTTTCCTGGGTTGCAGCACCATCGAGTCACCCTTGTTTAGAGCATTCAAGTTGAGTCATCATTGCTTTCATGGATTCTATCCTGATTCCCTTCGCATCTCACTATAGTCCTCCATCCTTCATTGTTTGGTCCCTCTCTTGTGTCGCTCATTATAGCCTTTATTCCCACTGTCCCCTATGCCTCATGACATTGTGTCAGTTGCTGCTAGGTCATTCATGATATTTATGCTCTAACAAGGGAAGCCGTCTGTTCGCTACTTAGTTCCCCCCATTTCATCATCATCATTGGTGTCAGTCTGTCAGTCACTCTAGTATATTCTCTCATGCCTTAGTTGAGGATCCCTTATTGCCTCACCTATGGCAGACCTCCTTCTGTCGACATCAACTCATTCATTCCACTCTTGTTCGGTGCCTCAGATCAGGAAAAGGGACTCCTCTTGGCCATTTGACTTGATTTTTTCTTAGCTCCAGCTCCTTTTCAGCATGATCGAGATCGGTATACTCGATGGTCCAGTGATGCAGCAGCTGACATCGTGATTCCCAGGTGTGTGTGAGATGTCTCAGCTCTCATGAGGGGGTGGCCCTACAGGTAGCCCCCCACACACTCAGATGACCTCTTCATTACAGCCTTTGATGCAGCTCCATACATTTGATGATGTTAGCCTCAGTCGCTTGCAGCACCTTTTTGTTTGCATGTATCAGTCATATTTTCAGATCCCTTTCCTATTTTCAGGGGCATCTGGCTTGTATTTATATCTCATGTACTCAGATATCATTTTACAAGTCCTGGTTGTTATCACAGGCACAATATGTATGTGCGATTCATTATCATGCTATTTATTTGGTTTATGTTTATGCCAGCATTATGCCATCTCGTGGTTTTCTGGACGTCTTATTTTTTGTCCTATTACCTAGGCAGGCATAGGTATGCCTCCCCCACCCCCTATAGCAGGTACTCACTTATCAAAATGAATTGTCTCACCTGCAAGTCACCTCCTCAAGGTCTAGTTCTTTCAGCACTTTGGTCTACCTTACAATCCTCTCTCTTTGACTTCCCCGTTGTTGTCTAGTGATTGAGTTCTTACAACATACTTCAGTCATACGATAGCTCCTAACGCTCGCAGGCTGGGGGGAAATCTGTTACACCATTTTTTGTTCATCTAATCCATTGTTGTTAGATGGAACCAAGTACACCAAGTAAGGCCAATTTTACCCCAAGTAAAATCGTATCCACTATGAAAAATCGCTTAGTAAACCACCTTTATTAAGTTTTTTATGGTCTAAACAGGAAACTCCATGGGGAAACATTAAATAAATCCATATTTATTTGATTTTTCCTCAAGGAATAATTACTTAAACAATAATTTAATTAATATTCATGGTTATATTTAACCCAAAACAAGGAAATTAATTAGATAAATCATTATTTACCTTATTATTTTCTAAGAATAACTATTTAAACATTACTTAAATAATATTTTTTGTTAAATATGAGTACATATCCCTTAAATAATTAAATAAATCATTATTTATTTGATTATTACTCAACCATATCCTTAAAATGATAAATAAATCATCTATTTATTTATTATTTACAAATAAGGGGATTTGACTCAAGTCAAATTCCTTTTCCCTCCAATAAATATAATAAAATATTCCATAAAGGTTGGATCTTGATTTGATTAATAATATTTTAACTATGCACCAATATTTAGACTAACTCAATATTTTGTTATAAATAGAAGGGTTTTCCCATTCATTTGTCACCTTTTATTGCCTAAAGACCACTCTGGATCTCAACTCTTGGTCTGGCTATTGATCCACCATCATAGCCATATTTTTCCATTTTTGTCTGGGTTTTTTACACCATCAAGAGAGAGGAATTCTAAATCTGAAGTGCTGAGGACTTACAAGAACCCATCCCATTGAGGAGAACATGGAACACCCTCTTGTGTTTTCTTCGTAGGTGCCATTAATAAAAATTTCATTGGATATATTCTTGTCTTGTCTATTGGATATATGGAGTAAAAATTATTTTTCTACTGTTTAATGTCTTCTAATACATAGATCTAGATTTTTGCAACATTTGTCTTGATCATCTAACTGCAGATCTGAAGATATTAGCAGTCATTTCTGTTGTTAGGCCCATTTGTTATGCGCAGCTAAAGTGGTATTTTTTCGTACGCTTCGAATCAAGATTCATACTAACAATAAACATGGAAGGGCGCTTAGATTTTTTCCATATCTATCTCTATTTGAATGAAACACACTTTGCATTGCATGATTGGCCTCCTTAATGTCAATATAAATCTTGACATTTTTTTATTTATCTCTCCTTCCATCTAAGATTCATGATAAGGTCTATGTTACATTATTCCCAATATGAATTGTATCAAAAAAATTAATAATCTCTAGGTGCTCAAAGTAGGGGAGCCTATTGAATTTCTTAGGATAGCTTTTCGTTCCTTGTGGTAATGCCCCGTTATTAATGACTTGCCGACTTGAAAAGTGAATCATAGTTGAAGATATTCTAACAACACTAATTTTAAAATATTAAAATGATGAAAATGAAATAAAAATATAAAATAATCCAAATAATTTTTTTTTATAATGCAAAATATATGATTTAATCGACACCTTGAGAGATTATATCATATTGCAACTTCCATAGATCAGGTGTCATTCTCAGTGCTCTTAATCCAGTCTCCTCTTTCCCATTAAAAATATGTTTTTCGATTCTTCGGTACCTATGGTTCTTAGAGAGGAAGTGCCTACACTCATAAAACACCTCCTTTCCTAAGCTTCTTGAGTGATGATATTCAATTTAGGCTGAGAAACTGGACAAGAAAATTTACCCTTTTTTTTAATACATGTAAGAGATGGGTTAATTTTTATTTCAATTATTAATTGAAGTATGTATAATGAATGGACTATTTACAAAACAATGCCTGAAATGAACTTAATAAAACTAGTAAACACTATTAAAGTGCATGGTAATGTTATAATATACCACATAAATGTGTTAACCCTATGGCATCATGAATTTTCAATACACGCAGTGCATGGAATTCAAGGTATCTTTGTGGATCTGTTGGTCTGGA
This sequence comes from Pinus albicaulis, assembly GCA_034641835.2. Lineage (NCBI taxonomy): Eukaryota > Viridiplantae > Streptophyta > Pinopsida > Pinales > Pinaceae > Pinus > Pinus albicaulis. Next base: position 1,396,429,756 of record CM076584.1, read on the forward strand.
TATATCTTACATAGTGATGCCCTTCCATAAGTCTAGTAACTCATCAATAAGAGGCTCGATATATACATTCATATCTTTGACCTGATACCTATCTAATTGATTGAACATATAGTACATAATTCCAAAATATATGAGTAAGACAAAAATAAGACATAATTGAAAGACACGATTGGACATATATGAGTAAACAAAAAAATATAAGACATAAGTATGAAACAAACAAGACAAATCATGATATGTTATTGTGTAAACGAATATATTTATTCTAAACAAAATAATACCTGCAAAAATCATTTTCAACATTATGTGCTCTCTCTTTATTGACATCGAAAGAGGAATGTTATTGTTAATAAAAAAAACGGGTCACACTGAGTAAATAGATCTTAGCTCTCCAAATGGTTTGACTCTGTTAGCTGCTAATGAAAGCTTAATATTGCGAGTTTCTTCTTTAAATTTAGATCCAACTACAAGCATTCTGAGAACACCATCTTCACTTCTTTTTGTTGCATGGTAATAGATAAATTGTGTTATTCTTTTGCACCTGAACAATTGTCACAAATGTGGAATGGTGGGAATATAATGAAGAACCTTGCGAGGCACCTTTTTTGTTACTTTTTCAGTTTGATATCTACTCTCATCATAGTTTGGGCATTTATCTTTCGACGCATGTTCTTTATAATAAAGAATATCATCATTAGGACATGCATGAATAAATTGATACTCCATTCCAATATCTTACATAATGGCATGTAAATCTCACTACATGCGAGGTAAAACATTTGATGGTGGTAATAGAAATTCACCTAACGATCTACAACATTAGAAATTGGTAGTGTTGATTAATGTAAACAACATACATATTGTATGCAAATACTGTTACAAATTGTGATCGACATACTAACATTGAAAACAAAGGAAAAAATAATTCCTTTATCATGATGTACTAAATTCCACAAAATATATTCCATACCATAGGAGTTGTGCCACACATGTGTTTGACAAACCATTCACCACCTTTAATTTGACCAGAAGCAATACAATAGAGAGAAGATATGTTTTTGAGCTTTCATAAAGTGGTCAAGTTCCTCTCTCAAGTACAAGTATATCATAACCACCAACATATGGTTCTTCATCATCATCCCTTCCTGCAACATTATTAAATGTCTCCTGGATCAATCTATTCGTCCCATCTTTATCCAATGTGTTACCAACATCATTATCTTATTCCATAGGATCATTAGCTTGATCCATCTCAATATTCACTTCATGTTATTTAACAGGTGCTTGTACTAAAACGACCTCTTCCTCATCGAGGAATGCCCTAGGAGCACCATACTAGACAATTACAATCAATAAAATAATATTATTCAGCTATCACAAATATTTAAACGATATAAATGTTTACAAATATAATATAGGAAAACAATGATAACAAATATCTATACAATGACAACTTAGATAGTTAACTTATCATGATTTTCATATGGCTCAACTTAAAATTTACATGTTCATGATAATCAAAGTAAAAATACCCTTAATGGGAATGATACCATTCAATATATAAACAAATCAATCTAACTGCATAGATTTAATGAGTTTAATAATATGAACATGTAATAGTGAAAATAAATAGAAACCATTATAGACCTATCTAACTCTGGTCCAACGAAGCATCGAGAGGGATCGAATCACTTGAGCTGCAAACCCATTTTTTCAGTAAAAAAGTGAGGAGAGGTTTGCACCTCAAGGGATTTGACCCCTCTCGAGGCTTCGTATAATCGGAGTTAGACCTTTCGATTGTACCTTGGGATACAATCTCTGGCTAAAGGATATCAGTGCCCAATACATTTATCAATAAACATGATGAGAAGATTTTAGTGTCCCATTGTTCTTAAAACCCTAGAGATTTAATCCTTATCAGTATCCAGTGTGAGAAAAATATTTCAAGTTGCCTTCTAGTGATGAATACAAATGGAAAAGATAAGACATGAAGAAGTGATAATGGAAAGTCTTTGACAATAGGCTCCGTGTGTAGAATATCATGTTCCAAACTTTAGAAGAAAAATGGTAGAATTAGGACATGTGAAAAATAGAATAGAGGAGTTCATCATTAAGGATTATAAATTCAACTTAAACAACTGTAAAATTAAAGACCAACATATTTGTTACTCAATTCTAAATAAGAAAGACATAAAAAATATGATGCAACATAGAAAGCTGAATCATATTCAACAAATTCTGGAAACACTGTGAAAGGTTTATTCATAAACACATGCATATCCAAACTTAGTACAAAATTTCTGCCTCTGAAACCATAAATTTGGAACCTCTAAAATTCCTTGATTTTCCATTTTTATTTCCCCCATCATCCTAACTGACTAAGTGTCCTAGAATTGGTTATGGAACTAGCTCATGCACAATTTCCTAACTATATTTATTCACTAATAATAACTCCTTCTTTTAAATTCATGAGATCTTGTTTTGGAATACTTTTATAAACTTAATAATATATATATATATATATATATATATATAACATAATGTACATAATATTAATGTATATCCTCTATGTGTTAAAAATACAAAAAGAAAATCCCTCCCTTTATCATGATTTTGTAGATTATAATTTAAACATATATGGGAGTTTTAAATCATATGAAATGATATTTGGATCATAATGAATGATATGTGGTTCATATAGAAAACCAAAAATGGTTTTCTAAAAGCTCAAACCCCCTATGAGATCACCTCTTAGAGGTTTCTGGAAATAAGAAATGTGATGTCGCAATAATTAATAGGCGGTGATCTTGGATTAAGTGGTTTTGATTAATCCACCTGCGGGGCCACTCATTGGCATAACTTTTTTCTAACTTGTGCCCTCGCGACTCTATTGGATATGAGCATGAATGATCTAGATTTTTGATTTATTTCATACCTACAAGCTCTCTAATAAACACATATTTTCAATCATCTAATATGCGATAAAAATCATGAAATAAACTCAAGTACTCTGCAGAACAATTTTCACTGTGTTATCTAAATATTTTCCTCTACAAATTATTTCTAGTGAATAAGAACAATATGCTCATAAGACTTATAAACCATCCAATAGATTCTGTGCTGGAAATTTTTCAGTTATCTTCCCCATGTGCATAATTACAATGCAGAGCATCCACATTGCTGACGTTCAACTGTTCATGTGCTTCAGAGCTTTGATTAGCTGCTACTAATGACCCTAAAGTACAATAATAATGCTACTTAGTAGAAGATGGACCAATGGGAAGCTTATTATTTATCCAGAATTACCATTGTATATTCAAGAATCTTCCATGCTAAATCGAGATCAAAATCCTGCTCATCTTCACCTTCTAGATCAACATCCTCACCAACATCTTCCTCATCACTTTCTTCTCTTTCAATACCTTCTTATTTTTTCATTTCCCTTCCATCCAATGAAAAATTCCAACAAAATGATTCACTTCTTTAAATTTAGAAATTTTAATCCTGTGCTAAAATTAAATTGTTTTTTTATATTTTTAATATTTTAGTTGTGTCACACTAAGCTACAACAGGGTCTATGGTCTTGTTTTTTTTTTATTCTATATTTTCATTTGAATATTATTTTTTAATGTTCTAAGGAATCTTTGCCTTTGTAACCAATTCAGGAGAAAAGGGATGAAGGAAAATATAGAAAAAGGTCAAAAGGAGGAAAATTTCAAAACCTAACACTTCAAAAAGGAACAAATATGAAATTGATCAATGTAGTTATAAGGACTTCTAGCACAGGAAAAGAGTACAATTGCAAAATCAATGTTACTAGAAAATAGCCGAATTGCAAATCCTACTGCTAGAAAGAAGTCTAATTGACAAACTCAATGCTAGAATCAAGAGAAACTAGGAAGCCTAGCACTACAAAAGGGCACATTTGGAATTCCTAGCACTAGAAAAGGAAACAAGGAGGAATCTTAGCACTATAAAACTAGATATATGAGAAACAATATAGCTCTAGAAAGTTTAAAAAGTGAAAAAGCTATTGTTATGAAAAGGAAAATTTAAAAATATAGTGCTAGTAACGAAGGAGAGGAGCTTAGTTTTGGAGAGAGAGAGAGAGAGAGAGAGAGATCATCGATGAATCCCAAAACTATCTAGCATAAATATTAATTGCAGACTACCATAAATATTAATTCCAAACTACCTAGCCTAAATATTAATTGAAAACTACCTAGCATAAATATTCATGAACAAAAATAAATATTAATTTCAAATTAACTACCTAGAACTCATCATGATATTTTTTCTCAATGCATAAAACACAAACTGAATATTTTGGAAGATTGTCATGTGTGCAATTGACTATATATTTGAACTAAGTAAGGACAAATTCTATTATCGCCTATATACAAAATATAAATAGCAAGTCTATTATTTTCTAATGGATGATAATGAATAAGTACGTACTAATGGATGATATTCATCTCCACCTTCATCGTTTCCATAAGTTCTATAATGGTTTTTAGCTATTCTTATTAAAAGTCTCCTTACTTTCAATCCCTTCGACTTTTTTACAAGGGAAACAAGATTTTCTATCCTCCAAATCCCCTGATGTCGATACCACATCTCCTTGGCCCAGTCCTTGAGGAATTTTATCTGACATATTTCCTAACCAAATAGATTTTAGTGATGATTATCAATCAAAATTAACCACAAAATATGCCTATAAAATTTCAAAAGCATGAGATGTATAACAAGAATGTGGAACTTGTAAATAGGTATTTAGACCTACATATATATAAATAAATTTCCCATCAGATATTCGATGTTAGTGTGTTGGATAAACGTTGCATAGCAGTAAAACGCCATTAATGCCAAAATTTGACCAATCAAATTCCATTAATTTTGATCGTCTAATATCCAACTCTATGTAACTTACGTTGCATATTCGATGATCTTCGGTCTTTTAAAAAAAAAAAAAAATACATTAAACCTCCGGTGATGGTTCCGATTTTATCCATTTGTCGAATTTCGCTGTCAAATTTTAACCTGAAATGTGGTAGTGCCCCTCTTGAAGATTTTGTTATCCAAATATGAATGACTTGAAAGTCTTAATGCTCTTGCATCATATAGCCCAGAAATAGAAATAGATCCAACCAAAGGCATGTATTTTGATACCTCTTGATTTTTGTACTATTGTAACAACAATATATATTTTATTTAGATCTTGAAATTATATGCCAACTCCACCATAGTAGTTGGTTAATCTATTGGGAAATTTTGAGGAGACAGATGAAAGGTTTTTTTGTGTATTAGTTTATGCCTCATGGAACTTTTCATGGTCATTTGAATGAATGTTTTCCTCCTCTTAGTCTATATTTTAGAGTGAAAGTCTCCACAAAAGTAGTATGGGGCATCAACTACCTTCATAAGGATGGATCATGTGAAATCATCAAAAAAATATTATAGCCTTTATTATACTTTTGGATGTCAAATAGGGAGCCAAGGTTATATATTTCGGTTAATTGTATATAGAGAAAGTGGTCCACCTTCTCATATATATAAAATCAATCTCTATATTGATCTGTATGACCATAAGCCTAAACTTTATTGAGGAGGTTGACATGTGTATATTTGGTGTGGATTCTAGTGTTGAGATGGCAGCAGGAGATTCTGCTAAATCATCTACTATACTATAAGAATGGGCAGCTTTTCCAGAAGCAGCATTTCATCGTAATGGTCCCTTAAGGATCTTGGTATGAAAATTTTCCTTAGGCTGAGAGATCTGCAAAGGACCATTGGTTTTCAAAAGTGGCTCTATAGAACGTAAAGAAGGGCACTCGGGGGCAGACATAGCGGGAGGCTTGTTGTACTGACGGGATCGAGTCTGAAGGTTGAGGTCAACGGTAATGGGTTGGTTAGATTTCGTCATGAGAATATGGTAATAGGAGGTACCATATGGAGGAGGTTGAGTGGCCGCTTGACCTTCATGTGGTTGGGTAGCCACAAATCCTTACTAATGGAAATGATTAGTAAACATAGCCAGCTGAATAGGTGCAGCTTTGGGAGGGACGAAAGGGGAGGCTTGTTGTCCTCACGATGCTGCTTTAGTCTCCCACATCCTTTTTTGTATTCTTGCGATTAGTTGACCAAGATAAATGATACAAAATCTAGATCTATGCAGTAAAAGACATTAAGCATTAAATAAAAGAAAAAGTTTCTCCTTGCATCCATTAGACAAGACAAGAATGTTTTAAAGAATTTTTGTATTTTTTGACACTCGGGAAGGGAACATAGAAAGATGTTACTAGTGCCACTCAATGGGATGGGTTCTTGTAAGTGCTCAACACTTCAGATCTAAAATATCTCTCTCTTGATGTTGTAGAAAACCCAGACAAAAATGGAACTCCAAGGGAGCTCACAAGAAAAATGGTAGCAAAATATGACAATGATGGAGGATCAAAGTCACACCAAAAGTATAGATCCAGAGTGATCTTTAGGCAAAAAAAGGTAGTGAATGAATGGAAAAACCCTGATATTTATAACAAAATATTGAGTTAGTCTATATATTGGTGCATAATTAAAATATTATTAACCAAATCAAGATCCAACTTTTATGGAATATTTTATTATATTTGTTGGAGGGAAAAAGAATTTCACTTTGGTCAAATCCCTTTATTTGTAAATAATAAATAAATAAATAATTTATTTATTATTTTAAGGATGTGGTTGAGTAACAATCAAATAAATAATGATTTAATTAATTATTTATAAATGATTTCGTCACATTTAACAAGGAATATTATTTAAATAAGGTTTAAATAATTATTCCTAGAAAATAATAACATAAATAATGATTTATCTAATTAAATTTTCTGTTTTGGGTTAAATATGACCAGGAATATTAATTAAACTGCTGTTTAAATAATTATTCCTTGGGGAAAATCAAACAAATGTGGATTTATTCAATATTTCCTCATGGGTTTCTTGTTTAGACGATAAGCAACTTAATAGATGTAGTTTACTAAGTTATTTTTCATATTGAAAGCAATTTGCTTAGGGTAATATTGGTATTACATGGTGTACTTTCGTCCATCTAATAGTAACAGGTTAGATGACCAAAAAATGGTGTAACAATTTTGTATACCGCTCCTATGACTTAACACATCATTGATGAAAAAATCTGCTTTGTTGGAATACTCTGGGAATGGTACATTAGACATGTAAAATTCTCTTTTAATTTGGACCAATGAATCAATGAAATGATAACAATATTACTCAATTTCCTTAATCATATATTTAGATTGTTGTAAATTCCTTTTAAATTTTTTGTAGGGAAGTTTTTATTTTTATTACCTTGGCATATGATGCTTTGGGGATTCTTGATGTAGATGTTCTAGTTGTGGCCTGCTAAGATATTAAGTGTAATAAACATTCTTTCATCCTTATCCTTTCAAAAAATTTATCTATTACCTCATCCAAGAGTTATTAATTATGTCTTGTTGGGCTTGTACCATGCTTAAATGTTCAAAAAATCTAACTTGTTCATTTAAGAGTTGGTCATTTCCCTATTCAACTTCCTTGAATATTTCTAAATTTATTAGACTGTTGCTCAGGATTTTAATTTTCATTTTCAATTTTACAATTTGGGCATCGTTTCTACCTAGGCTTTTGTACTTTCTTTTATTTTTTTCTCATTGTATTAGTTGTAAAAGCAGGTGTTGTGTGTAGGTACCTATGAGAAAAAATGATGTAAATAAGCGAAATGGAGAAAATTAATGTAATATTTTAGTTAGTAAATGTGCTTCGATGAAGCTACACAATTATATTATGAATGCTTAACTCAAATTACATAAGATAAAAGCTTTCTTATGCTTCCTAGTATGGAACATTTACACTATGAAAAGACTGACATTCAAATGCAAGATTCGTAGGAGAGTTGTTTAATTACCTTATCGATCATGATTATTTTTTTAATTAAGGTTTAAGTTAATAAAATTGGGGATTATTGTTAATCACTGGCCTAAAAACCCTAAAATTTATGTGAAATTCAATTACAAAAATGGCTTGGGGACCTAGGGATTGAGAGGAAAATATTGTTGGTAGTTGATTGCGAAAATTCACTACAATTGACAACATCATCATAACCCTAAGAACATTGACCTTGAATGGTTTTTGATGTTCATTTAATGAAATCACCTAGGATTTTGGGTCCGGGATAAAAAAATAATAATAACGACAGTTGATTTATGTAAAAAGGCTTTATTAGGGAATGTGATTGGGGATAGTCTATTGGGCTTGAAACTTTGTAGCACAAGAAGAACTACACAAAGTATAGGATCCCAATATTGGATAAAAATGTGTGTGTGTGTGTATGAAAATTAAATCATTATAAAGGTTTTGACACTAAAATAAATAGTTGTGAGAAAAATTAAATACAAGGCTTTAGACATGAAATTTTTTAAAAATATGAGGATACCCATTAGTTTGTTGCTATAAATACATAAGTGCGGGGGTTGTTGTCATTACATTTCTATTCACATAAAAAATGACTTTCAAGACCCCTCACATGTGAACTTTTTTGAAAATTTAAATTTCAAATACGTTATTCAAACCTAATTGACCCAACCTAATTAACTTAAGACAAACCTAGACTAACCTTATTGTTATCATGGATAACAAGAGGAAAATTCCTACCCAAGGATTATCACTTGAGTCTTTACAAATAGATGCAAAACCTTAGACAAATTTTGCTGACTATGAGAGAGTATACAAAGGAGTTCTATAAGGTTAACTTGAGAGCAATTTATATAGAATATAACATTGAACAGACAACTAGGTACATCAATGGATTAAGGATGGAAATTCAAGAGGAGATTAGCATGTTATCTTGTACCACCATGGATGGGGCCTATCGGTATGCTTTAAGAGAAGAAGAGAATATAGTCAGGAAACAAACCTTTGGTAGAGGAAAATGATTTGCCAAAGGAATAGGGAAAATAGATGGAAGAGGGAAGGCTCCAACTTATAAGGATGAAGTTGGTGGTTCTAACCAGCGAGAACAAGCATGGACGGGACATGAGCGTAGAGGTGGAAGACCCTACCAGCGAGGTAAAGGTAGAGGTAGAGGCAAAGAGTCAGTCTACAGTTGTTACAAATGTAACAAACTGGGCCATCAATCCTATTAGTGTCCTCAAAATGAGAATGCAAGGGAAAGAGGAAGCTATGTTACAAAAGGAGAGTGGGCAGAAGCACAAGCTCTTGTAGTGGAGAATGTATATGAGGTTGGAGAATTTATTCTCAGGAACAAGGTGCCATTGAAACCAAAGAATGAAATTGCAGAGTCTTCACAAAGGAAATATTTGATTCAAACTACATCCAAAGTCCAAGGTAAATGCTGCAAAGTAGTTATTGATTGTGGAAGAAACGAAAATTTGGTGTCCATTGAAATGTTGGACAATTTAAACCTTAAGAAGGTCAAGAATCCAAAACCCTACAAGGTGTCATGGTTGCATAAAGGACACCAATTGTTGGTTACTGATCAAAGTGAGGTGGCTTTCCAAATAGGCAGATATCAAGACAAAGTTACCTGTGATATCATTCCTATCAATGTGTGTCATGCACTGCTGGGAAGACCTTGCAAATTTGATAGGAAAGTAGTGCATGATGGAAGCAATAACTATTATAAGTTTGAGATGGGTGGTATTCAACATACTTTGTTGCCTTTTCAAGAAGGAAATGGAGCTACAAAGAGTGAGCCAAAATATCCATTTCTTTGTGGAAAAGAGGTCTTACAGCATATGAAAAAAGAAGAGGTGAGTTATGAAATTGTCTGTATGCCAAAAAGTGAATCTGCTAATACTGTCATTTGAGATATTCCAATAGAAATTAAAAATATGTTTTAACAGTAATACATAAGCATGGAAATTTTGTTGTAGTTGCCATGCAGTTAGTCTAAATAACTAATGAAACTTACCATCGCTACTAGTCAAATATAGAGTGGGGTCTGATGATGCGGCAACTCCTTTGCTGAGTGGCTGAATGAAGCACCACCACCTATACATGAAGAACAATCACTGTCACTTGTGAATGAATCACAATCACCGTCTATGGCGAGTCCTCTACTAAGTAAGTGTTTGCAGTGCATCGGTACTGAGTGAGTGGGGTTACGGTGTGGTATTTGCGTTGAGTGCAGGGAGACGAAGCCAACGCACATGATGAGTTAATTGGGTGAGGGGAAGGGTGTGGGGTTGGCAAGAATTCATAGTGCATGGGAATAATTAGAAGTAGTTTTGGTTTTTTGAATTTTTTTTAGATATTTTTTTCTTTTATATTTTTATTTTATATTTTATTCTTTAATATTTTTTATTTAATATATAAAGTTATATTTGTGTTTAATTTTATATATAGTTATATTTTATATATAGTTTAATTTTTTCATTCACTAGTTCTTCCATTGCATTTTTTCCTCACATCTCTATCTTGATGAGTTTTGATATGAAGATCAAGTTAAAATAAATTTCCATCAGAATATCTTGGAGAAAGTTCTTTACTATTGAAGGTAAATGGAAGAGAACAAACAAAATGAAAACATATAAATACATACCTCGTACATTTCAACACTTTTATATCATTAATTTTCTTATTCATCCAACTCATCATTCGTATCATCGTGTTCATAATTCATGTTGAATGGATTGTCTATGTCATCATCATGGACATCATCATCGAAACATTCTCTCCCACATTTGGTTCGACCTCTTCAAGTTCTTCGTCTGATGTATTGTCAATATCATCTAGTTCATCCAGAACATTGTGTGGGTTAACATATCCATAAAATTCTTTGATTTATTCATCTGACGTATGAGACCCTTGCTCCTCTACATCATATTATTCTTGAATATCATCTTCTTCCTCTACATTATACTTTACCAGCCTTCCTCTTGGATCATATCTAACATCATAGGACCAACCTTCTTTACATGGATCCTCTGAGTAAAATACTTGTTTGCATTGGCTTGGAAGAACATAGGGCTCTAAGCCTGGCTGAACATTACTTGTATTAACAATGGTAAATCTGTTAGCATGTTTAATAATGGTTCTATCAGGATCACATTGATTGATTCGTATCGTGTTCCATTTAAAATGGAACACAACTAATTTGAAGGATTTAAAGCCACACTGAAGTATATAATCTAGATACCCATAGTATCAATTTGAAGATACTTTTGGATTTTTTTCACCTCTATATGAAATGTTCTCTACTTGAAATAATGCAGTTATCCCACTATCTGAAGTTGCCATCTTTTCATCCAACCTTTTGATGGGAAATGTGTGGCCATTGCACAACATTTCTTTGCGGTGTTTCAACTGTAATATGCAAGAAAAATAAAAAATACATTTTCATTATTTGATAAACATATTTATACTTGGAAATTTTTCCAATTAATAAAAAACAATTCCATATGCATCAATATAATTGTAAAAAAAAAATTAGTATACGTGAATTATATGCATGCCTAGTAATGTACTAAACCATGTGCAAAATCAATTTCTCTATGTGTAAGATTAGTATCTCCACTATGTTCAGCTTCTTTCACCAATGTAGAGACACCATAAAATGATAGCCTACCATTTTTAGCTCATTTGAATCATTCAATCCATACCTTCATCCAATAAACATTGTTTGCAATGTATAAATGTATTGCATCCCACTCTCGACTGGCTGTATTAAAATAAAAAAGTTCACATGCATATATATAATTATTTGACACATTATACCACTATAATATTGGATTGTGCATGAATACTAAAAACTAAATAAGTACGATATAGATAAAAAAGAAGAAGTCAAATGAACTATAAATATCCACTTTATACTTACATCTCACTTTCCTCATTGTACCTTTCCCCGATAGGTTCTCCTCGTCAAGTTTTTTCATGGAGTTGACATCCAAAATGTGATCCAATAGATTGATATTTTTTCCTATTGTCAGACTATATTGACTAATATAAACCATGGCTTGACATACCATATTCCCTCTACCATATAATCCTCATGATGTGCTCATTTTCTGACAAAACCCTTCAATGATTGCAAGTGCCTCTCAACCATCCACATTGATCTTGTGTGTACAGCTCCACACTTTTCAATCTCCTCAACTTGGTGTATAAGGTAGTGTTCTTGTGCATTGAAAAATTTTGGAGGCAGATACTTTTGCATTTTAAACATTAGACGAGGAATTTGTTTCCTCCAATACTTTATATCTTCTTTATCAATTTCATTAGATGACAACCGTCTACAAATGAAACAAGAAAATAACAAGTTTCAACAATAATATATATATTAATTTACAGGTAAAACAAACGTAGTCAAATATAATTTAATGCCCAACAAATTATTAAACAAGTTACACTTAGCATATAAATCGTAACTTACCTCATTTATTTTCCAAGATCATATATAACTTGTTTGACATTGCTCTCAAAATTGTCTGGGAGAGATAGAGGTAGAACATACTGTAACAAAAAAAATAATCAATGATTATTTATTTTGAAATGAGTATAAAACAAAAGTACTAACAATATGTTTCAACATTAATGTACATAGATACACACCAAAATGATTACCTTAATGAATGTATGGCAATCATGAGTCTTTACCCCACCTAATTCAGCTTTCTTTGTTAGGATATTCTTTATATTTGAAAAAAATCCAGTGGGAAACTTAATTTTTTCAATAACCTCTTTAACATCCTTCCTTTGTTGCTTTGTAAATAACCATGGAAGGATGGTTATTTCCATCTCTATCTCTATTTGAATGAAATGCACTATGCATTGCATGATTGGCCTCCTTAATGTCAATGTAAATCTTGATATTTTTTTCTTTATCTCTCCTTCCATCTAAGATTCTAGATAAGGTCTATGTTACATTATTCCCAATCTGCATTGTATCAAACAAATTAATAACCTATAGGTGCTCAAAGTAGGGGAGCCTATTTGATTTCTTAGGATAGATTTTCATTCCTTCTGGTAGTGCCCCATTATTAATTCCTTTCCAAACTGCAAAGTGAATCATAGTTGAAGATATTATAACAACAATAATTATAAAATAGTACAATGATGAGAATGCAATAAAAATATAAAATAATCCAAATATTTCATTTATAATGAAAAATTTATGATTTAATTGATTCCTTGGGAGATTCTATTATATTGCAACTTCCATAGATCAGGTGTCATTCTCTGTTCTCTTAATCCAGTCTCCTCTTTCCCATTAAAAATATGATTTTTAGTTCTTCGGTACCTATGGTTCTTAGAGAGGAAGTGCCTATACTCATAAAACACAGAAGTGCCTATACTCATAAAACACCTCCTTTCCTAAGCTTCTTGAGTGATGATATTAATTTTAGGATGACAAAATAGACAAGGAAAATTACCCTTTGTTTGAATACCTGCAAGATATGGGTTAATTTTTATTTAAATTATTAATTGAAGTATGTATAATGAATGGACTATTTACAAAACAATGCATGAAATGGACTTAATAAAACTAGTAAACACTATTAAAGTGCATGGTAATATTATAATCTACCACATAAATGTGTTAGCCCTATGGCATCATGAATTTTCCATACAAGCATTGCATGGAGTTCAAATTATCTTTTTGCATCTACTGGTCTGGAGATATCATACATAGTGATTCCCTTTCATAAGTCCAGTAACTCATCAATAATAGGCTCGATATATACATTCATATCTTTCACTTGGTGCCTACCTAATTGATTGAACATATAGTACATAATTCCAGAATATATAAGTAAAAAAAAAAAAAAGACATAATTATAAGACATGATTGAACATATATGAGTAAACAAAAAAATATAAGACATAAGTATGAAACATACAAGAAAAATCATGATATGTTATTGTGTAAATGAATATATTTATTCTAAACAAAATAATACCTGCAAAAATCAATTTTAGCATTTATGTGCTCCCTCTTTATTGACATCCAAAGAGGAATATTATTGTTAATAACAAAAACGGGCTACACTGAGTAAATAGATCTTAGCTCTCCAAATGGATTGACTCTGTCAGCTGCTAATGAAAGCTTAAGATTACAAGGTTCTTCTTTAAAATTAGATCCATCTGCAAGCATTCGAAGAACACCACGTTCACTTCTTTTTGTTTCATGGTAATCCATAAATTCTGTTATTCTTTTGCCCTTGAACAATTGTCATAAACGTGGAATGGTGGCAATATAATGAAGAAACTTGTGAGGCACCTTTTTTTTTTATTTTTTCAGTTTGATATCTAATCTCATCATAGTTTGGGCATTTGTCTTTTGACGCATGTTCTTAATAATAGATAATATCATCAATAGGAAATGCATAAATAACTTGATACTCCATTCCAATATCTTTCATAATGGCATGTAAATCTCGGTACATGCGAGGTAAAATATTTGATGGTGGTAATAGAAATTCACCTAACAATCTACAACATCAGAAATCAGTAGTGCTGATTAATGTAAATGTTATACATATTGCATTCAAGTACTGTTACAAATGGTGATCGACATACTAACATTGAAAACAAAGGAGAAAATAATTCCTTTATCGTGATGTACTAAATGTCACGAAATATATTCCATACCCCAGGATTTGTGCCACACATGTGTTTGACAAACCATTCACCACCTTTAAGTTGACCAAAAGAAATACAACAAAGAGAAGAGATGTTTTTGATCCTTCATAAAGAGGTCGAGTTCCCCTCTCAAGTACAAGTATATCATAACCACCAACATATGGTTCGTCATCATCATCCCTTCCTGCAACATTATTAAATGTCTCTTGTATCAATATATTTGTCCCATCTTCATCCAATACATTACCAACATCATTATCTTTTTCCATAGGATCATTAGCTTGCTCCAACTCAATATTCACTTCATGTTATTTAATAGGCGCTTGTACTAAAACGACCTCTTCCTTGTCGAGGAATGCCCTAGGCGCTCCATACTAGACAATTACAATCAATAAAATAATATTAGTTAATAATTTCAAATATAATATAGCAAAAAAAAGATAACAAAGATCTATACAATGACAACTTAGCTAGTTAACTTATCATGATTTTCATATGGCTCAAAATAATTGTAAGTATAATATAGGAAAAAAAAGATAACAAAGATCTATATAATGACAACTTGGCTAGTTAACTTATCAACTTAAAATTTACACATTCATAATAATCAAAGTAAAAATACCATTAATGGGAATGATTCCATTCAATATATAAACAAATCAATCTAACTGCATAGATTTAATGAGTTTGATAATATGAACATTTAATAGTGAAATAAATAGAACCCATTATAGACCTATTTAACTCTGGTTCAATGAAGCATCGAGATCAATCACATCCCTTGAGGTGCAAACCCATTTTTTCAGTGAAAAAAAGTGAGGAGAGGTTTGCACCTCAGGGGTTTTGACCCCTCTCGAGGATTCGTAGAATCAAAGTTAGACCGTTCAATTTTACCTTTGGAGACAATCTCTGGCTGAAGGATATCAGTGCCTAAGACATTTATCAATAAACATGATCACAATATTTTAGTGTCCCGTTGTTCTCAAAACGCACAAGATCTAATCCTTATTAGTATCTAGTGTGAGAAAAATATTTCAAGTGGCCTTATACTGATGAATACAAATGGAAAAGATAAGACATGAGAAGTGATAATGGAAAGTCTTTGACAATAAGCTCCTTGTGCAGAATATCATGTTCCAAACTTTAGAAGAAAAATCATAGAGTTAGGACATGTGAAAAATAGAATAGAGGGGTGCATCATTAAGGATTATAAATTCAACTTACACAACTGTAAAATTAAATACCAACATCTTTATAATCATTGTGAAAGGTTTATTCATAAACACATGGATATCCAAAATTAGTACAAAATTTTTTCCTCTCAATCCATAAACTTGGAACCTCTACAATTCCTTGATTTTCCATTTTTATTTCCCCCGACATCCTAACTGACTAAGTGTCCAAGAATTGGTTATGCAACTAGCTCATAGATAATTTCCTAACTATCTCTATTCACTAACAGTAACTCCTTTTAAATACATGAAATATTGTTTTGGAATGCTTTTATAAACTGAATATATATATATATATATATACACACACATATATATATATATATACACACATATATATATATATATATATATATATATACATATATACACATATACATATATATATATACATATATACACATATACATATATATATATACATATATATATACATATACATATATATATACATATATATATACATATATCTATACATATATATATACATATATCTATACATAATATATATAATATTAATGTATATCCTGTATGTGTTAAAATTACAAAACGAATATTCCTCCTTTTATCACGATTTTGTAGATTATAATTTAAACATATATGGGAGTTTTAAATCATATGAAATGATATTTGGATCATAACAAATGATATGTGATTCATTTATAAAACCAAAAATGGTTTTCTAAAAGCTCAATCCTCCTAAAGGATCACCTCTTAGAGGTTTCTAGATATAAGAACAGTGATGCCGCAATAATTACTAGCCGGTGATCTTGGACTAAGTGGTTTTGATTAATCCACCTGCGGGACCACTCATTCGCGTATGTTTTGTCTAGCTTGTGTGTTGGTTTTAACCCTGAACAAAAATGATCTATGCACGAATCTTATAACAGAAAATAAACAATAGCGAGAGCATAAAACATAAAACAGATAAACACAGGGATTTTCCCCTGGATCCCAATTCTAGATGACCAACTTGATTTTCATTATATTCCTTTTATTGTTACAACATATATATACATGCCTAAGAATACATAAAACCTAATCCATTAACCCTGGATTAGATCATAACTGTAGTTCCCTTGACCATATCTACAAAATACCAGGGGCCGAAAGCCATCATACCCCAAAACCATGTGCAAAACCATGCACAAAACCATGGGCGCAGACCACCCACCGGAAATTAAGGACCAAATTTTTTTTCTAAGGCTCTACCCTAGACCCCGACAGGGGGGGCTACCTCCCCCCTTTTGACCCCCCCATTGCGCCCAGTGCAAAGGGGGGGCTATCGCCCCCCCTCTTACCGAATATAACATATACCCAACATTTTACCACTTGTTGTTTTCTTTCCGCAGGGGGCCACAGGAGAGCTTAGTCATTGGCCCAATTATTTAAAACCCATTTTTTCACTACACCAAGAGAACTTCTGAGTGCTCATAAACTTCGTCAATGCATCTGCAACATTCTTCAAAGTGTCCACCTTTACCAGCAACACCCTTTTAGCCTCAACCATATCTCTAACAAAATCATATTGAACATCAATGTGCTTTGTATTTCAATGATAAGCAGGGTTCTTAGCCAAGAAAATTTCACTTTGGCTATCACAATCTATCCTTATAGCTTGTTGTACCAACCCCCTACTTGAACACAATCTCTGCAACCAAACTGCTTCCTTGCTTGCAAGATTGGCTGCCATGTATTCTGCCTCTATAGTTGAAAGAGACACTATAGACTGTCTTTTACTCATCCAACTGACTGCGCCTCCAAATAGGCTAAACACATACCCACTTGTATATCTTCTTTGTTCTAGATCTCTAGCCCATTCTGCATCAACAAAACCATGAATGTCCAACATTCTTTCTAATCCTGGTCCTTTTCTCCTTCAGAACATGTACATATGCATCACATCCAAATACCCTTAGATGTGAAACAGAGGGTTTCTTACCAGTCCATACCTCATGTGGAATCTTATCCTCCAACACTGATGAAGGTGATATGTTAACCAGATAGCATGCAGTCTCTATTGCCTCTGCCCAGAATTCTTGTCCTAACCCGGTACCACTGAGCATGCTTCTTGCCTTTTCCATCAGTGTTATGTTCATTATTTCTGCAACTCCATTTTTCTGAGGTGTGTATGGAGTAGTATTCTGCCGTTCTATACCACACTTCTTACAAAACTCTTCAAATTCCTTATTGCAGAACTCCCCACCATTATCCGTCCTCAGTGCCTTTAACTTCTTCTCTTTCTGGTTTTCCACCAGAGCCTTAAATTCTTTAAATCTGTCAAAATATTTAGATTTCTTCCTCAAGAAACATATCCATGTATTCCTTGAGAAGTCATCTATGAATGAAACATAGTACACAGACTTTCCTAGTGATGGAACTGACACAGGTCCAAACACATCACTGTGCACAAGTTCTAATATCT
This sequence comes from Pinus albicaulis, assembly GCA_034641835.2. Lineage (NCBI taxonomy): Eukaryota > Viridiplantae > Streptophyta > Pinopsida > Pinales > Pinaceae > Pinus > Pinus albicaulis. The sequence continues at coordinate 1,396,448,053 of CM076584.1, forward strand.
TGTTCACCCTCTTAGCACCAGAAGGAAAAATCACCCAATTATGATTCCCATATACACAATGTTCATAGAAATAAAAATCCAAAGAGAAGCTAGACATACCTTCTACCATACCATTTCTATGCAGTATCCGAAGGCCCTTCTCTCCAATATGTCCAAGCCTTTGATGCCATAGCATGGTTTTTTCTCCAGAGATAGCTAGGTTTTCTACTCCACTTTTAGGAATCATAGAATAGTTACACCCATCAATAACAGTGCTACCTTATATCTTGTACATAGTTCTAGTTCGAAATTCGCGCATTAATACCAGTGCTCCCCGAACCATCTTGCAGGCATATTTCTCAAACACTGTTTTTACACCTGCATCATACATCTTGCTTATAGAAATCAGATTTCTGGCCATTGTAGGAATATGCAGAACACCGGGAAGTGTTATAATCCTTCCACCTTGTAGCTTCAGCTTCACCTTTCCACGCTTGATGATTTTGGTCTTCCTATCATCCCCTAGGAAGACATCACCGCCATCATATTTCTCATACTCGCAGAATCACTCCCGATGGGGAGTGAATTGAAAGGATGCACCTAAGTCAATCAACCATGACTCATGATCTACATGTGTATTTGAAGAAGAAGCCAAATACACATCCCCACCTTCATCTGAGGTGGTTTTTTCCTCTACAGAAGGAGCATCATCAGATCCCTTTCCTTTCTCAGGAGCTTTAGATCTACACTCCCTTTTGTAGTGCCCTTCCTTTTTGCATTTCCAGCATACCTTTACAAACTTTCCAAGAGATTTAGATATCCCTCTAGATTTGGATCTCCCACTCGAAACCTTATTCTTGTTTCTATTTTGGGACCTTCCTTGTACAGATATGGCATCTCTATTCTGGCCCTCCATATTTCTCCGTCTCATTTCCTTCGACAACAAGGATGAGACAATGTCATCAAAACTCAGGGTAGTTGTATTGCTACCTATTGCAATAACCAGACGGTCCCACGAGTCTGGTAGAGAATAAAACAAACTTATGCACTTATCTTCATCTAAGATTTTGATATCAATAGAGGATAGCTGACTTACCACAATATTGAAGGTGTTTAGATGCTCTGTCACTGAGTCTCCATCCTTCATCCTCAGGTTATACAGCTTTTTCTGCAGGAACAAATTGTTCACCAGAGACTTAGATTGGTACAAAGTCCCAAGTTTTTCCCATAAATTCTTCGTCGTAGCTTCCCCAGATACATTCAACAATACTGAATCTGAGACACACAACCATATTGTGCTCTTAGCCTTCCGATCTAGTTTCTTCCAGTCTTCATCTGACATTGTTGTTGGTTTAGTACCTATATCTACCGCGATCCACTGATCTTTATCCACCAGCAGATCCTCCATCTTGAGCTTCCACAACTCAAAATTTTGACCATTAAATTTCTCGATCTCTATCTTTTCGCCGCTCGTCATCTTCTTTCACCACAGGAATCGATCCCACAGATCTCCCACTGAACAGGGTCTACCTCAGGCCTGAGAAAAAAAAATCCCTCAGCAGCAAATGCGTCCCCTTGAAGCTGAAACAGATATGATACAAAATGTAGATTTTAACCCTGAACAAAAATTATCTACACAAGAATCTTATAACAGAAAATAAACAATAGTGAGAGCATAAAACATAAAACAGATAAACACAGAGATTTTCCCCTGGATCCCAATTCGGGACGAACAACTTGATTTTCATTATATTCCTTTTAGTGTTACAACACATATATATACATGCCAAAGCATTAATAAACCCTAATCCATTTACCATGGATTAGATCATAACCATAGTTTCCTTGACCAGATCTACAAAAAACCAAGAGCCAAAAACCATCATACCCCAAAACCATGTGCAAAACCATGCACAAAACCATGGGCGCGGACTACCCATCGGAAATTAAGAACCAAAAATTTTCATCGGGGCGCTACCCCAAACCCTGATAGGGACCCCCCTGTTGCGCCCAGTGTAAAGGGGGGGCTATCATCCCCCCTCTTACCCCCCACGCGTGATTGGTCATGGAAATAATATAACACATACCCAACATTGTTCCCTCGCGACTCTATTGGATCTGGGCGTGAATGATCTAGATTTTCGATTTATTTGATACCTACAAGCTCTCTAATAAACACATATTTGTGATCATCTAATATGTCATATAAATCACGCCCTCCTCAGAAATAAACTTAAGTACTCTACAGCACGATGTGCACTGTGTTATCTGAATCTTTTCCTCTATAACTTCTTTGTAATGAACAAGAACAATATGCTCATAAGACTTATCAACCATCCAATAGATTCAGTGCTAGAATTTTTTGGGTTATCTTCCCCATGTACATAATTACAATGCATAGCATCCACATTGTTGACCTTCAACTGTTCATGTGCTTCAGAGCTTTTATTAGCTACTACTGATGACCCTAATGTACAATAATAATTCTACTCACTAGAAGATGGATCAATGGGAAGCTTATTATTTATCCAAAATTACTCTTTCATATTAAAGAATCTTCCAGCCTAAATTGAGATCAAAATCTTGGTCGTCTGCACCTTCTAGATCAACATCCTCACTATCATCTTCCTCATCACTTTCTTCTCTTTCAATACCTTCTTATTTTTTCATTTCCCTTCCATCCAATCAGAAAGTCCAAAAAAATTACACACTTATTTAAATTTATAAATTTTAATCTTGTGCTAAAATTAATTTTTTTTTAATATTTTTAATATATTAGTTTTGTCAGACTGAGCTACAAGAGGGTCTATTGTCTTGTCTTGTTTTTATTCTATGTTTTCATTTTAATATTTATTTTTAATGTCCTAAGGAAACTTTCCCTTTTTAGCCAATTCAGGAGAAAAGGGATGAAGGAAAATATAGAAAAAGGTCAAAAGGAGGACAATTTCAAAACCTGACACTTGGAAAAGGAACAAATATGAAATTGATCAATGCAGGAATGAGGACTTCTAGCACAGGAAAGGAGTGCAATTGCAAAATCAACGTTACTATAAAATATCCAAATTACAAATCCTACAAACTCAATGCTAGAATAAAGAGAAATTAGGAAGCCTAGCACTACAAAAGGGCACATTTGGAATTCCTAGCACTGGAAAAGGAAACAAGGAGGAATCTTAGCACTATAAAACTAGATATATGAGAAACAATATAGCACTACAAAGTTTAAAAAGTGAAAAAACTAGTGTTATGAAAAGGATAATTTAAAAAGGTAGTGCTAGTAATGAAGGAAATTGGAAAACCTAGTGATACGAGGGAGGGAAAAATGAAATACTATCAGTAGAAACTTGAACAAATGAGAAGCATGGCACACCAATGAGGAGAGGAGCTTATTTTTGGAGAGAGGTAGGGAGACAAATGAGGAGAGCAGGTTAGTTTTGGAGAGAGAGAGAGAGAGAGAGAGAGAGAGAGAGAGAGAGAGAGATCATCGATGAATGCCAAAACTACCTAGCATAAATATTAATTCCAAAATACCATAAATATTAATTCCAAATACCTAGCGTAAATATTAGTTGAAAACTACCTAGCATAAATATTCACAAAAAAACGTAAATATTAAGTTCAAATTAACTACCTAGAACTCATCATGGTATTTTTTCTCAATGCATAAAACACAAACTGAGTATTTTCGAAGATTGTCACATGTGAAATTGACTATATATTTGAACTAAGTAAGGAACAATTCTCTTATCACCTATATACGAAATATAAAGAACAAGTCTCTTATTATCTAATGGATGATAATGAATAAGTACGTACTAATGGATGATATTCATCTCCACCTTCATCATTTCCATAAGTTCTGCAATGGATTTTAGCTATTCTTATTAAAGGTCTCCTTGCTTTCAATCCCTTGCACTTTTACAAGGGAAAAAATATTTTCTATCCTCTAAAGCCCCTGATGTCGATCCCATGTCCCCTTGGCCCAGTCCTTGAGTAATGTTATCTCACATTTTTCCTAACCAAATAGATTTTAGAGATGATTATCAATCAAAATTAACCACAAAATATGCCTATAACATTTCAAAAGCACGGGATGTATAACAAGAATGTGGAACTTGTAAATAGTTATTTGGACCTACATATATGTAAATAAATTTCTCGTCAGATATTTGACGTTATTGTGTCGGATAAACGTTGCACAATAGTAAAATGCCGTTAATGTCGAAATTTGGCTCGTAAAATTCCATTAGTGTTGATTGTCTAATATCCAACTCTATGTAATTTACGTCACATATTCGATGATCTTTAGGCTTTAAAAAAAAAAAAAATACATTGAATGTCCGACGATGGTTCCGATTTTATCCATTTGTTGGATTCTGCTGTCAAATTTTAACCTGAAATGTTGTAGTGCCTCTCTTGAAGATTTTGTTATCCAAATATGAATGACTTGAAAGTATTAATGCTCCTGCATCATAGACCAGAAATAGAAATAGATCCAACCAAAGACGCGTATTTTAATACCCCTTGATTGTTGTACTATTGTAACAACAATATATATTTTATCTAGAACTTGAAATTATATGGCAACTCCAACATAGTAGTTGGTTAATCTATTCGGCCATTGTGAGGAGACAGGTGAAAGGGTTTTTGTGTATTATTTCATGCCTCATGGAACTCTTCATGGTCATTTGAATGAATTTTTTCCTCCTCTTAGTCGGTCTTTGAGATTGAAAATATCCATGAAATTAGTATGGGGCATCGACTACCTTCACAAGGATGGATCATGTGCAATCATCAAAAAAATATTATAGCCTTTATTATCCTTTGGGATGTAAAATAGGGAACCAAGGTTATATATTTTGGTTAATTGTATATAGAGAAAGAGGTCCACCTTCTCATATCTATAAAATAAATCTCTCTATTGATTTATACTACCATAAGCCTCAACTTTTATTGAGGAGGTTGACATGTGTATTTTTGTTGTGGATGGAAATTTCAAGTGGAATAAAATCATATGATATAGATTTTTTTCCACCTAACTTTGTTAATTGGTCAATCATTCTATACCATAATGTGGATTTATCATGAAATTTAGAGCCTTTTGTAAGAATGGATGATATTGTAGAGCTTTGTATTAGGCATAACGCAAATGAAAGACCAACCATGTCAGATGTTACTGAATGGTTGGAGTGACTTGTCAAAACTATCTCCATAATTATGATCATTATTGACAAATTGAATATTCTCACCTAAAAATTGGTTTGCCTCAAAAGAAAATCCAACTAAGATTGATTTTCCCAATAATAAATTTCAAGAAAAATATCATCCACCTAGTTTTTACATATCTCATTTTACTCTTTGGAACATTGTATCCAAAAATTGCATCCTTGTGTCTTTCCTATTTTTTACAATTTGCATGTTTGTGTTCATTATTCTTCATAAATAAAAGAATTGCACTAGTTTTAAAGAAAAAGTACAATAAGATATTGATTGTAACATTTATTTTGAATCTACTGTTAATTTTCTTAATAAGAAAGAACTCATAGTATGTGTTTTTTTCTGTCTCTGAGATCAACCAAATCCCATGACCCAGCCCAAGGCCCTCCTTTGATGGGGATTTTGTTGAGAAACTAAATGTGGAGAGAATTTATAATATTTCTAAGATTTAGTTAATTACAAGTGAGGTTGTTAGGGCATCTTGTATAATTTATTCATCTCCAATATTAAATTCACTTCAGAAATCAATCAATAACAGTAAGAAGAAAACATAGATCACATAAGACAATAAGAGACACAGATATATAGGCTAGAAACCAAGAAAAAACCCACAAGGAGGGGGAACCCAAAACAAGGACTCCTTTATTAGAGATATCTTCAAGGATTCCTTTCCTCAGTCACTGCCTTGATCATGTTCAGTAAGAGCTTACCCTTTTCATCATATGCAAAAGATAAGAATACACCAAACAAATGGGTTGTGATGGAATCATATACCTCGATCATGTGACAGAATCTTACATCTTAGACACCTTCACAGACATGCCTTGAATCACAGTTTAGAGTAAGTCTCAGCCAAGTTGTTTCTCCCAACAAACATATTGATCTATAAAGACTAATATTGAAGCATCTCTAGGTCTCATCCTAGACTCAAAATCATATAGAGTGCCCTAGCATCAAGATAATATATCTTCGAATATTTTCTAGGTCTCGACTTAGACTTATTAGAATGAGTAACATAGCTCTATATCTCTTCCAGGACTTAGTATAGAAGGACTCAATGGTGGATATATATTGGAGCTTCACTGCTCCTTTATGCATCCAGTCACAAAAGTAGTGATACTTGATGCCAATATGCGTTATCTTGTCATAGAGCACTATATTATCTTATCTCTTCTAAAAAAAACCAAATATAAAGTGCTTCATAAGTCCCTGTAAATGCTACCATACACCCTTCCTTAGTAGAACTAGGTGCCACAAAATACTGATTTCTACTCATCATAGGAGAGCTAAAACTAACCATTGGTTGTTCCTTTTATATCATTAGTACTTATGAGGTAATCAGAGAATACTTGCAACCCAATTTGTTGCATGAACATGATGATCATAGGATCACAATAGAATCTTGATATCATTCTTCTCTTTCCCACAAGAAACTTTAGACTTCCAGTTCCAAATAGGGAACTAACCCAAGATTATTCTTATCCAATTCAACAACCAACCCCCTCTTTCACTATCGAGTCAATCACATAAGGAGAATATTCCCAGGTTCATCCATCATAACCTTGATATGGAGGTTGGAATTATTTTTACTGAGCCTTGATAGGTATGCATCAAATGTGCCAACTAGAAGGTGACATCAATTTAGTAGTGGAGACTTTTTAAAGAATATATCCGTGGACATACACTCGATGATGTCAAATCTCAACTAGGCTGATTGAAATGAATGAAAACCATTAATTAGAAGATACAATGGTCTTTAATTTTTTAGTCTTACTAAACTTTCCTGCTCCCTCGAAGACTAATGCTCATAGCACACATGTAATCTTGTTATCATGTTCTTCTGTTAGGAATCTCTTATAATTTTCCTACAATTTATATTAGGAGGGAAAAGAGGAACGAAATAATTTACCAAAATAAGAGACTGAAAATAAAATCAATGAAAGTAATAATTAGGAAAGTACAAAACATGTTAGTTTTTTCTTCCATTAACATTATCCTTGTTAACATCATGGAACTAGGGTTTTCAAAACCATTTTACCCTAGGGCTTAACCCATAACCTCTAAACCTAATCCTTATGGTTTTCACTAATTAGCTAGGGTTTTATATCGAAATCCTATATCCATACATGCCTTGGAATCATAGTCCTTGGTTTTATCGATAAACCCTATATTTTTCTTCTTTTGACATACATAGGGTTTATAAACACTAGATATTCAACCTAGGTATTCAATATTGATTATATAAAACCCTAGATCCTCCCAAGCACAATATACATTATAAAAAAAATCAATATTGTAACTTTATCACACGAAGTAGTTTAATCAAGAGTTGAAATGTCATAAAAAGTTGTACCAATGAGAGCATTAGTGAGGAAAACACTCTTGAACAATCATTACAAAAACAACATCACTATGTGAAGGAGTTAAATACCATTGGTTCTTTCATTATTCTACCAGCAATAATAGTTCCTTGATCCTTTTCCTTAAAAGATAAAAGTAAAATCCCAACCTGGTATCTTCAATTTAATCCAATAACTATAAACCCTAAACATCAGAAATATTCACTATTTACTTTATTCCTCTATCCTAGGATTTATTGTATAAACCCTATAAATTTCTTCAAACCTTTAGATTGGTTAGGGTTTTGATTCCAAACCCTATACTTACATCACTTAGCTCTAGTGTTCCAAACCTTGATATGCTCAATCTTGCACAAATTTCTCATTCTTAGGGTTTAATCTCGAATTCCTTCACGTCCTTGCTAGGTTTACAAATCCTAAATGCTCACAACCCTAGGAATGGCTCAAGGCTTGCTACCAAAACTAGGTACAAATATCAATCTACTTCATTTAATAATAGATATCGTATCAACTAGGAGTTTCCATCATGGATAAGGAGTGACATCATCAACAGTATTTATTTTTATTTTTTTTTGATGATGATTTACTTACCAATATATTTTTCTTAGCTATCCAAAGCACTCAAAACTTTAGTGGCTTATTTATTTTTAAATGAAGTGGGAAAAAATGCTAGTTCTCTCAAAATTAACAGATTTTTTTCCAAGTCCAAGTAAAAAACCTACTTTATAAAGCCACATAACATCTTACATTAGGAGATAAACTAGTTTTGCATATTTTAGTGTTGTTAGAATCACAATGTCACCTTCAACTGGTTTAATGTTGTTGGTATTTTAGACTATATAAATTTATTTACAGAGATCATTTGGCATAATATAATTGTGAATGAAAATAAAACTAAATGAAGGAGGAAAAAGAGAGGGAGGTACTTGTGCTAATAAGATATGATGATGAGAGCTAAAAATATGGGGGAGGATTGAGGAAAAAATAATTTAATTCATTCTAGACCACATAAGTCTTGTGGCTTGTGAGAGTTTTCACTTACATAATCAAGAAATTTTGTGTTTATGTTTCTCTATAGGTCATATTCATTGTTTTTACACCAACTCTTATGTTTTCCACCCTGGAACAGTTGGTGACATTTAATGATCTCATTCCTTGGTATGTAATATTTTTAATTTCTAGTGCAATTATTTGAAGGAGGGCTTTATTTAATTTTTAATTTATTTTTTATATTAATAAAATTGGTTTTTCAATGAGCATGGAATTGTATCATATAAAATATTTTTATATGAGATTTTACTAAGAGATAGTGGCACCATTAATATTTCTTATTAGATGAAAATGGTGAAAATGAAATCTACAAGACTCTACCATAGACTTTTTTTATATTAAATTTTAATAAAAGATGGTAACATTGTTAAAAAAAATTATTAAACAAAATTCAAATAAATAGAAACTATGAGAACATCAAGATGTGAGAAATAATTGGGAAATGGGGTTGTCTACAATATAGTTATAACTATAATACATACAAAAGTATTTCTCAATTATTTTTAACACTGCGAACCTCATTGAGAAATCATACAATACCCATTCTATCTCTACAAATTAAAATTTTAGACATTCCCAAAAGCTTAGCATAATATTAACAACAATATCAATAATCTCTTCTTTATTTTCCATCAAGGCTTCTCTTATGGTTCTTCATTTCGCCCTTTTTCATGGGTGGCTTCTCTTTGCTTGGTCTAACAACTAAAACTAAATTTGGGTTCTTCATTGTGGCCTTCATCCTTGAAGTTTCTGCTCCTTCCTTTAGCACTTGCAAAAACTGATTTTTGATGATCATATAAAAAGAAATTTGTCTAGTAGGATACATGGCTTGGAAACTATTGTACCTGCCAATTGTCTGGGAAATCATTTGACCTAAGGAGTTCATCAACATGTTATTCTCCCCCTTACTCATAACTTGGTCCCAAAAACTCTAATATTTATATACTCTTCCCAATTAATTTTAAAGTTCATCTACTCTGATTAGCATATGGGTAAACCTAACCACATTAATACTTACCATGGTAGTATATTATATATATTGAAATAACATCCTCTCTGTGCATGAGAGGGAATCACAACTTGTGATTAGATAATCCATCATGTTGCAACATTCCTACTTGGAAAATAAGGCTTCCAACTAACAAGAGTAATCCAATCTAGTAATCTACCTATCACTAAGATTTACAACTTCAACCAATTAAAGAATAATTTTTAACATGTAAGGCCTCTAAAGAATGTTAACCTAACATTCTCTATAATCACAAAAGCGGAATAACACAATAAAATATTGTCACTCATGAGGAGAAAGGATTGAGAGGAACTCCATATTGTATTTTCAAAAACGTAGTGTGATGGTTAGGTTAAAGCACCATACTACAACAATAGGATGTAGAGAGTGGAATCAACTCTCAATTTAAGTGGAAATCTAAGACATTGTAGCAATTGAAGAGAAAATGGAAAGAGGAAGTAAAGACACTAGATTACTTATGGTTTTAAGGTTTATTATAAAATATATGGATATAGATTAAATTAAGGAATTTATAGTTCATAAGAAACTAAAAATGTGAGAGAAAACTAACTAGGTTTAATTTACTAGTCTCCTTTGATAAGTTAATTAACCTAATTGTTGTATCCCAGAAAAAGGAGGGAATGGAGGAATTCACTTGAAAAATCATTTTGTAGATCCTGGATTTGCTTGCGATAAAGACAAATTATGTAGAAGGGTTTTAATAGATCTTTCCTTAAGAATAAAAAAATTACACATGTTGCCACATCTTCTTGCAGAATATAAATGATCATAATCTCTAATACAATGTAATAAAACACCATGCTGATAGCATATCAAATGGTAAAAATAAAATAAAAAAAATAAAATTAGGTGATGTACGTCGACCTAAATATCCTTTAATAAGCTGATAGCTCCCTTACCTAAGTTATGTTGGAAACTCCCTTAAAATATAAAATTTGAATTTTCAAAGGCATTATATTGGGTAAAGGAAATGGAAACATCGTAGGAAATGTAAAAAATACTTTAAGGAGGAAATAAAACTAGAAGTGAGAGATACATGTAGAGGAACTGAAGACAATATGGTGAATTCACCTAGAATATGGAGCACCAAGAGAGATACCTCAAAACATAATGAAAATCCATAAGTCATAATGTAATATATGTTTTCAAAAAGAGATGATTGGAATAGGTTTTACAGCAAGGATAGGAAAAATATGAATAATTGAAGAAATTCTCGAGGTATTAGTGAAATTTTTTCTACCCTTAGGGTGAATAAATCCATAAAAAGGAATATATTTTAGGTTCTTATGAGGAATCATGGGTTCCAAGGCTTATTTTGCATGTATTTTCTTAAATATGTATGCATTGTTCCATAAACTACCACGTATAGATTCGATACATGCCATGAAAGTCATTGTTTACTTTATTATAGTAATTTGGAATGATTAATAAATCCTTATTAAATGGACTCCCAAATAAACATGCCCAAATGTATCTAAACCACTGAGACCATAGATGAATCATCGTAACCAATTCTGGACCAAACAACGAAACTATTATAAATTATAATAAAATTTCTAATCATAGTAAATTATAAAAATGGATGAAACTATTATAAAATTATTAATGCAAAACAAACACATGAATGATTCTATACATGAGCCATAAGAGGTATAAAGGATCCTAGAAGGCCTCACCATGGGGTTTTCCCAAATGAGGATGGATGATATTCTATAACACCTTCAGTGCCACATGGTGGTTGTTTCTAACTATTCAAAAAAACTCTTGACATGGGTAGCTCATACCATCATGTGCTACCATAATAATTGGGCACTTGAAGATGACAAGATAATAATATGAACCTCATTTTTGTAAAATTATAGCACTATATGTTGAGGCTTCTACAATATTATTGTGTGGGCCTAAGAAACCCATTTTTTTCACTACACCTTTTGTATATGATGTAAGAATCAACAATGGCACTCACTGGTTCTGTTTAAATATACTGGAAGGATTCCCTCTTCCATTTTAATACCCTACAATTGCAATCACAATGACATAGATCATGGAATTTTTTTAACAATCTTAATGACAGAGATCACCAGAATAGGAAATTTGATTGGAGATTTGATGAATTATTTTTCCAAGATATTGTAAGTTAATCTCAAACTCTTATTGGTATTCATGAAATCATATTAAAATATGTCTCTCATATTAAAATATTTGCTAAAAGAGGAATTTTGATGTTATTTTGTGACATTTTGACAATGTTTTAGCAAGTGGTAAAAATCTATATATTTTCAGTTACTTCCTTTTAAAAAATTTCATGTGATCTCCTCAAGAAAACATAATATTATATCTAGGATATTATATATTTTGTTTTCTATATACATTCTTACGATGAATTGTTTGAATTTTTAGTACCAAGCCAACTGGAGGTATAGGTGCACCACAATGAGTACATGAAATCACAACAAATGGTTTCATTCAAGGATGTCATAAACATGTGAATGTTGCAACTAAATATGTGCATTGTCTGTGGTTGTGTCAACTTTTCTCATCACACATAATTTTTTGAGGTTATTTTTCAGTTTTGTATGTTTATAATTCTTATCTTTATTAAATTTTTATGGTATATTTCTTGTATATTAATGTCTCAGGTTTCATTTCTTTTTCTAGAGTGCAATTGAGGGCGAACTGGGGATGCTCCTGCTACTGATGTACGTGCTTCTAATCCAGCACCAACTCAAAACAAAATATCAGAAGTTGATGAGACATATTTTCTTCTCATTAGAGGCATATAGTATGAAGTTGAGGCATTGCGTTTATGAACTACATGATAGGTATTCCAAGCTTTTCCTCTTCTAGGACCAACACACCTTCTAGTTGTTTGTGGGTTAGATGAGAATGATGATGAAGAGATGCTACATTATGAATTTTCCAAGCAAGCTCCTATAAAGGTAACAATGATAGATTTTATTACTTTGCTTCATGTGATTAATGAATAAGTTACCTTTTCCATATGATAAGTGTTAATAACTACATTCTTTTAGGACCTTTGACTTGTTTTTAGCACCTTTCAATGAGATTTTCATTTTTACCTTTACATTTCGTATTTCCTTTCATACATTTATTTATGACAT